>CM076984.1:32186291-32305859 GCA_039105355.1 Benthosema pterotum | reverse complement strand
TCCCCGTAACCAAATGGACACTTATAAGATCTGTAACTCTTGAGATTGTACGAATTTTTTTACACTCTCAAAAGTTAAGATTTTGGATGTTGGCAACACTGACACACACACGACTGCGCGCGCGCGCACCAACACACACCACACCCACACACACACACACACAACACCACACACACACACACACACACACACACACACACACACACACGCACACACACACACACACACACACACACACACACACACACCACACACGCTCCACAGTCCACACACCTGTGCCTGTGTGCCTGCCTGCTGTAACGTGTTTCCCTACGGGAGGCTACTGTGTAATTTGGCACATCCATTTCCTAGACCGGGGGTTTGTCTTCAGCTCTGTCGAGGAAGAGACACACCGCAACGCTGCAACGTTACAACGCTGCGGCGCCCCCACAGGGGCATTTCAGCCAATCCAACCAATGTATGATGTCACATACCAGCTGCAACACAACAACAGACCATAATAATAATAACTGCAGGGAGGGGTGGGGGGGAGGGGAGAGTGGGGGGTGGTGGTGGTTGTTGTCTGTGGAGGTGGTGATGGTGTTAAAAGGGAATTCCACCCGTTTTCAAAAATTTCCTGAGAGGCTACAAATGGAACGCTCACATTTGTACCCTAGAAAAATCATTAACATGGTGAAATACATCTTGATGATGTCATCAGATGTATTTCATCATGTTAATGATTTTTTTCAGACCTCCATTTTTAGGAAATACAGAATTGGGGTAACTTTTTCAGAATTAAAGTGTTTATATTTAAAATGATTTGAAACATTACTACTGCTACTAACTAACTACAGCTGTGTCACCACTAAACCAACAGCATTTCATCATTGAAAACAGAAAACTCTCTGAGTCAGACCTTTAGCTTTATGCATGCTGCGTGTCTGTTGCAACTTCAACAACAACTGATGTTATTATTGATGCTAATATAGCACCCAGCCATGAACCACGGTTGTGCGTTTGACTGGCGAGTGGGAATCCCGGATTCAATCCCTGCTTCCGCACAATACTACACTTACTTGCCTAATATAGTTCCGTAACTGAAAATGGTATGGGTGCGGCTTCATCGCCCTTGACGCTTCGAAGCTGGAGGGATAGGGTTTCCCCCAATTGGGAAATGTCACATCCGGGCCTGCATATAATCAAGCCTTTAGGTGACTTCTTGACTTCTTGATGGTCCAACCTTTTTTTTCTGTTTACTTCTTTCTGTTATTGCATACAGCGGTGTCGCCGCTGTGAATCTGGCCGCTCCTCGTTGTCTCAGAGCAGGTGTTGTGCCGAGATGTGACTCCCCTGCTGCAGTTCCACTGCTACCCCCTCCTCTGTTCTTGTTAGAAGTCCGCTTGTTATTTGGGGCAGAAATCCATCGGATTCTTCACTGTATACCGGTGTGTACCAGTATGAAGTTTTCTGTGTCATTGACACGATAAGGGCATTCTTTTTATTTTCTGATTCGGTCCAACTGCATTTCAAGAAGAACTATGCTGGCTCTCTCTCTCTGCAGTGGCGTGCACACGCGTTTTGAGGGGCGGGTGCCTTTCAAAATGGCACACTTTTCTTTCGAGAGACAGCAAAATCAATTCCCGACTGCGGCAGATTTATACCTGCCACGGCAGGTGTAAATCCGTCGGGGAAGTGTTATAACTGTCGCGGCAGTTTTATAACTGTCGCATTCTACTAACTAGTTTCACGAACTACTTTAACTGCCGCTGTTGCAGCAGGGGCGGATATAACATTTCCCAATGGGGGGAGAAAATGGTATGGGTGCGGCTTCATCGCCCGTGGCACAAAGCGACATGGGCGATGAAGCCGCACCCATACCATTTTCAATTACAGGACTTTTATTAGCCAAGTAAAGCATCAATAATAACATCAGGTGTTGTTGAAGTTGCAACAGACACGCAGCATGCATAAAGCTAAAGGTCTGACTCAGAGAGTTGAGTAGATCCGCCCCTGTCGCCCCTGCCTCCACGATCGGTGCACCCTAGCACTGTAGTACTCCTCCAGTACCTGTACAACATGGCCTGCGTACAGCATGTTCTTACTGTTTTACGCACCCAAACCCACACCCTATACCCAACCATGCGTGCCTAAGGGGCACCCTAGGCCCACTATTAACTCCCTGACCCCCCCGCTGACACATATATAACGTCCAACTCCCCTCTAACCACCTGCGGCGCACCCTGTGGTCTCTGCTATACGCACTCCACTCTAGCTCTCACATGCTGACCTGCACCCTCCAACACCATACCTCTACGTTAATTAATCATGGTACTCCGTCAGATGAAACCAGGCAAGGCTCTCTCTCTCTCTCTCTCTCTCTCTCTCTCTCTCTACTACATCTAGATCGAGTTCCACCGTATAGGCCTAGTAGCAGGGGCGGATCTAGGCATGGGCATGGGGGGGGGCGATGCCACCCTAAATGCACAGACTGCCCCACCAAACACAATGGCCTGCAAAACGACCCAAGATATTTCAAATTAAAGTGCTTATATTTAAAATGATTTGCAACACTACTACTGCTACTAACTAGCTACAGCTGTGTCACCGCTAAACCAACAGCATTTCATCATTGAAAACAGAAAACTCTCTTGAGTCAGACCTTTAGCTTTATGCATGCTGCGTGTCTGTTGCAACATCAACAACAACTGATGTTATTATTGATGCTTAATTGCCTAATATAAGTCCTACAACCGAAAATGGTATGGGTGCGGCTTCATCGCCCGTGGCGCGAAGCGACACGGGCGATGAAGCTGCACCCATACCATTACATCCGCCCCTGCCTAGTAGCTATACACGCGCCAAAGTCCAATCCTGGCAGCGAGTCAATTCTTCGTACACCACCGTGTTGCTAATTAGGCGCTACTTCTTCTTGAGGCAATATCCTCCAACCTCGTCTCCATGGCTACCACCAGGACCCCCCACACCCCCCCACTCCCCTCAGCCTCCCAGTTTCCTTCTTGCCTGTGATAGTTGTCTCTAAGCGGTGACCCACTTTTAGACCTGTGTGCCACTCTCCCAGTGTAAACATAACCTAACCGTAACACAGGGTTCTACTGTGCCGTGACCCCTCTTTTCCCGAAAGCTCTTTGGTACAATTTCTTCGGCTGTTCCTGTAACAAAACAGCCCTATAGCTCCTTGTACGTGCCTCACATCGGTGCTAAAGCTTTCCCCATATGTTTTTCTTTTATTTTGCAGTCTGAAGAGTTTAAAATAATATGTGTACTTCTGCCCCGAAAAGGCTGAACCGAACCAAAGTCTTTTGTCAAGACCCAAGATAGAAATTAGATATGTTTGCTAGGGACACAAACTAGTAATAATAGCCTGATCTAGAGGCAGTACAAACATATGGTGGCAGATACACAAGCTCATAACGCTTATACATGCTTGTGTGGACTTGTAGATCAGCTATTTTCACTATTATTTAAATTAACAACAACTTCAATGCACCTTTTTTCCCCTTCCTAGAAATACACTGTAGTAAACTACAACATAAGTGGATTTTCCTTAAAGGTATAGAGGCAACTTTAGTGTGTGTTTGTAAACAGATTTGAATCTAACTTCACCTCACCTCGACTCTATTGGCTCATTATGAAACGGTTGGAGTCTGCTGTGCTGTGATTGGCTAAAACTCACCCCGCATACCCCCCCCCCCCTCACATTAGCACCGCTTTCCCTGAGCCAGACGAATGTTTTGTTTTCATGATTTGTTGTTCCGGACCGGGTGCAGGACAAAGCAATTGTCTGTCTGCAGGGAAACAGCTATAGCATCAAAGTAGAAGCAACGTAGAGGTGAACAAGGCAAAAAATATATAGCTACAGTATATACCGTATCTATTTAGATTTTTGGCTAAAGAGTTGCCTCTATTACCATTTGATTGCAGTATGCTGCAATCAAATGTTCCCTTGCGGGACCATTTGATGTTTACACTCTCAAGAGTTAAAATATTCATCATCGGAATAGGAGATTAATGTTCATTTTGATCTGTATGTTTTGCTGTTTTGTTTCTGAAATTCTGGTGTTTTTCTAGACAAAAGCAAAAGAAATCTTCAGTTTTGGGTTCTGTGGGGCTAAAAACGTCAAGTAAAAAGTCATCAAATGGTGGTCCGTGGCTCAAATGATGAATAAATAGTGGGCCCTGGCATCAAAACGTTTTATTCATGCAATTTATCTTGCTACTTCTAGGCTTGAATGTTTGATTCATTGATTAGTGTTATTTTATTTTCAAAATTATTATTAGCCTGTGGAAAAAGTTTAATATTTACAGTACCTCTGAATTTTACCTCGATTTTGCAGGTCACTATGAAGTTACTGTATATAGGCCTTGCTTGTTCAACATTCAATGGAAAACTTGTTTGGGTCCTTATTAAAAGGTTAATTTGTTCAAACTTGGCCCGCGGCTTCGTTCAGTTTTAAATTTTGGCCCACTCTGTATTTGAGTTTGACACCCCTGTTCTAAATTTTACATTATATCGATAGAACAAGGAATGCATTCGCAAATAGCAGAGCCTGGTGACAGCTCAGAGCACAGATGGACAGTATTGCTAGTCTGGGCACACTATAGAGTGTTGTGACAATATAGAGTGGCATCTATTTTGGGACGAACAAATAATTGTAAAGAAGGAAAAAAATAGTGTTGTAACCTAGCTGCCCTATTTTTCTTGGCTACTGTTGGCTATATGTTGGATTTTAATTGCATTTCATTGTCTTATGGAGCATATGTGTTTAACTATGCCCTTGTTTGTCTGTGCGCAGATGGGCGGTGTTTATTTGAATCTGTATAGCACTTTAGTCGGCTTCTGTTGTTTTAAATGTGCTACACACGTATAAATAAAGTTTGATTTTTATTTTATTTGATGATTTGTCACGATCCCAGTTGGCTTTGTCTGAGGCTTACGTGTCTTTGAATTAAAAAAAAAAAAAAAAAAAAAAAAACATTTGAATCATCTTCGTGGAAAATCAACAAGGACTTATTTTCTGTGTCTCTGGGGACTGCAACGCTTCGTCTACACAAGTGATTCAAATCAGTTCAAATCAGGGGCGGATATAACATTACCCAATAGGGGGGCAGGAGAAAATGGTATGGATGCGGATTCATCACCCGTGGCGCGAAGCGACACGGGTGATGAAGCCGCATCCATACCTCTCTGACTCAGAGAGTTTTCTGTTTTCAATGATGAAGTGGTGACACAGCTGTAGATAGCACTGTAGTAGTGTTTCAAAACATTTCAAATATAAGCACTTTTCATTTGGAATATCTTGGGTTGTTTTGCAAGGCATCATGTTTGGTGGGGCAGTCTGGGCATTTAGGGGGGCATTGCCCCCCCAAGGCCCATGCCTATATTCGCCCCTAGTTCAAATCAATAATATACAGGGGCTCTGCACACGGTACATCATAGCCTATACTAGGTGCACTTTTTGGGTTTTTCGCAATATGCATGCAGACCTACAGTATTGTCAGACCTACAGTATACATCCTCAATGTATACCAGAAAACAGCTAACTATGTTCTTCTTTCCCCATAAATCAATGCCATTGCATACCCTTTACTGCCTCTGTCTTGGTTAACAACACATTGGAACAATGAAAAAGTGCTTCTAACAAAAAAATCAATATGACCCTGAAGCTGTGTGCTAAAGTACAAGCACCTATTACTCCGCCCCTCTCATGCAGGGGCGTTTTGCCACAAGGCAGTTGCCTAGGGCGCCATGAGGGGAGGGGGGCGAGGGGAGGGGGCGACCACCAGACATGGTTTAAAAGGATAGGCTGCCAGGCTAATACTTGTTCTCTATAACTAGAATTGAACATTTAAAACACATAATATGTTCTTTACAGTAGTTTAAAAATAGTTCATAATTTTATCCTTTGGGGGGCGCCATTTTACAGGAGATTTCCCCTTACCAAATGGACCCATAAGGGGGCTCCATGGGAACATCTTGCCTAGGGCTCCAACTTGCTTAGAAACGCCACTGAATAGACCTATAGGATATTTCCATTGAAAAAAACAAAAAAAACAAACAATATCAGGCCAATAGGGTATAACATCTATACTGTATGTGACACATGAGCTTGCAGATCTGCTATTTTTATGGCCTACATTTGACTATTTTTTATTTGTACGTGTTGATGCTAATTTTTACTTTTTAACTGTAAAGAAATCTGGACTTTTTTTTTTACTTTCAACAGACAATTTCTATACTGCAGTATTGATACTTTTACTTTACTTACAAATGGACCCGCAAGGGTTAATTTGGTTTCATTTTTATGCTCTTAACTGTTACGCCTGGTTAACCAACTTTCCATCATTTAGCCTGGCTACCACCTCTGGTGGTACCTCTCAAGGACCACCGGTGGTCCCCGGACCACTGGTTGAAAACCACTGTGTTAGTATGGTGTGTTCTGAGTGGGCCTCAGTCTACAGCAGTGTTGCCAACTGGGGCATTTGCCACTATATTTAGCTCTTTTCCAGACCCCCCTAGGGCCAAAATTAGTGGAAAAAAACTCCTGGTGGAAAATCTAGTGCTTTTTTGCTGGTGAGTTGGGGTGAAATTGGTTGACAGGTGCCAGAGATAAAGCTAAAAAAAAGGACCATTGGTAACCAAATGGGCCCTTATAGATCTGTAACTCTTGAGACGTAAAATGACGCTCTCAAGAGTTAAATTATATTTAAATATCTGAAGTTACCTCATTTTCAAGAATCTACATACCTGTATTTAGAAAAAGTGGAAGCCAGTTATCTTATATTAGTCTTATATTTATATATATATTAGTCTTATATTAGCCTATATTAATCTTATATTAGAGAGACTAAACATCAAATGGTGGTCTGTGGCTCAAATGTGGAGTAAATAGTGGGCCCTGGTATCAAAAAGTTTGAAAACCACTCCCTCTTTGCGTGGGACAGTCCGTCATTTCCAACTTTTCAGGTGTCCCACAAACTGAGCCTCTGTCTGTCTGTCTGTCTGTCTGTCTGTCTGTCTGTCTGTCTGTCTGTCTGTCTGTCTGTCTGTCTGTCTGTCTGTCTGTCTGTCTGTCTGTCTGTCTGTCTGTCTGTCTGTCTCACATTGTGACTGACAGGCGTCAGTGTTCAAATGCCCTAATGCCCTTTCTGTTGACATTTTTCTGTATGTCCTAAAAATGGAGGTCTGAAAAAATCATTAACATCATCAAGATGTATTTCATCATGTTAACAATTTTTCTTTCAGACCGCTTTTTCCTGAGAGGGTACAAATGGAACCAAATGGAACGGCTAGGGTCCATTTGGTTTACATTTGTATCCTCTCAGGAAAATTTTGAAAATGGGTGGAATTCCCCTTTAAAATAAGTAGTAGTCTGGAGATCTTAGGGGCGAGTCATCCTACATGGGTTAGGTTTGAACATTTGTGTCTATTCACCAGTAGACGTAAGCAGTCATGTAGCTTCTAATGCTTATGTCAATGGTTGAACAACACACACATACACACACACACACATACACACACACACACACACGCACGCACGCACGCACGCACGCACGCACGCACGCACGCACGCACGCACGCACGCACGCACGCACGCACGCACGCACGCACACACACACACACACACACACACACACACACACACACACACACACTCCTCCCTTTTTTGCATAATGGCTGTGTCTTGCATGTGTGCCAAAGTAGGCTTTTGTGACTTTTTGAATGGCAGCCAGTCAGAATAATATTTGTAGAGATTTCTCTTTTTATATGCAAAACAATATCATGCAAATAATACAGTAAATGCTGTGTCTGGTGTAAAACCCTGTTGATAAAGTGTCTGCAGGTGCTTTCTTGACCCGACACAAATAGATGACAATACTGCAGACAGTGCCGCTTCCTTGGTTAAACAAATCCGGCTCGTTGCACATCTTAAAAAAGGGTCAGAGGACAAATTGTAATAAAGCAAACTCAGCATGATTTAAAAAAAAAAAAGAAAAAGAAGCCAAATCGCTGCATGGCAACTGCATCCCCCCAGCGAGATCAATAGAGGAACATCGTTATTCTGGCGAAAAATATGTTTGTGCTGTGTAACTGTTCAAAACAGACAAAGACACTCCTGTGTCTGTGAGTGATCTGCGGCGTGCACCTTGACCGTTACCTGGGGAGTGGGCGTTAGCATGGGTTTTTAATGAGTGTGAAAGCAATCATTTAAATGGCTGCTGTTTTTATAAATGTTCAGAGATGAGTAAAGTACTACTCACATTCTGAACTACTTAAATGGCTGCTGTTTTTTATAAATGTTCAGAGATGGGTATACTACTCACATTCTGAACTACTTAAAGGCAATACAGGCAACTGTAGTGTGGACAGACTCTGTGTTTGTAAACCAATCTGAATCTAACTCCACCTCACCTTCACTCTATTGGCTCATTAGCCTATTCAAGATGCGTAGAACGTGCGACCTACGATGTCAGTGATGAATCGCTCTGTGCTCCATATATAAGCCTCGCGGCCGTCCTACCCTCTCCTCGGACGGCATGCAGAATGCAGCTTTTGGCGTCGGCGTCGCCTGCTTTCTGAACTATGTTGGGCTTCTGTTGCAACTGCTACGGACCACGCCTATTCTCTCGTCAAGTTCAAGTCCTAGAGACGGAAGCTTCAATCCCCTAATATGAAACGGCTGGAGACTGCGAGATTTATTATTCTTTTTAGCTAAAAGTTGCATATAATATTTTTAACTAGTGTGTCCAATCATGGTTTGCTATAGTTGTACTTGAATTGTACTGCAATTATTCAAGCTGTTATCAGTCTTGTTGCAGTGTGTACTTGACCGTAACTCTCATTTTCCGTTAAAGGTAGGGGAAGTGATTTGAAATTCATGGTGTAGTACCAGCCTGGTGCACTAGGGGTCCCCAACAGTAGCTACACTATGTGAACCTGCTGCTCGCTCCTGATTGGAGGAGAATTGGTGGTGACCTGGGGAACTTTTATTAGCTCCTCTGCTAACGTGGGGAGGAGGAAACTCCATATGTGGTTTCCACACCTTCTAATAGAGCATTTTAACAGAATAAAAATATTTTTGGGTGATATCTGACAAAAGTGAAATCACTTCCCCTACCTTTAACACAAAATCCATCCATCCATCCATCCATCCATCCATCCATCCATCCATCCATCCATCCATCCATCCATCCATCCATCCATCCATCCATCCATCCATCCATCCATCCATCCACAAGGCTTGACACTAACACTTGCCCGCTTGCCGGGGCAAGTAAAAAAATGGTCGGGCAAGTGAAGACTGCTACCTGGTTGCCCAAACGGGCAAGTGTGCGACTTTTGTGCGCTATAACACAACATGGGATAATTTGTAAACCACTGATTTACAAGTTGAATATTTATTGTAGCTGATTGTGAGATTTGTGACTTAAACAAAATAGTCTTCGACTGTGAAAGGAAATGTTTAAAGCACCAAGTAGAAAGTAAACTTAAATGCAAAATTTACGATATATTTTGGGGGGCAAGTGACCATGACCTGAGGGCAAGTAGAATCTGACTTGCACTTGCCCGATGGGCAAGTGCCTCGGAGACCTAGTGTCAACCCCTGATCGATCGATCGATCGATCGATCGATCCATCCATCCATCCATCCACTTATGATGCGTTTCCACCTGTATATACAACGCGTTGTTTGCAGTAGTAGTGTTGTTGTTGAGACATCGGAGCTGGTTTTCTCTCATCATCTCATCTAGTGCAATGCTGTGCTGTATTGTTGTTAATTGGCGTAGGACACCTTGGCAGCTTTAATCTGTCTTGCTCGTGTACCACCCTCTCATTTGAAAGTGTCTGTAGCGTAATGACTTGTTTTGACTTTAAATATCCAGGCACAGACCTGCCTCCTCCTGTCATTTGTACTGTAGCCCCTCCTACGCTATAGCAACAACATCACAGTATAATTACCTTTCGGTTGTCGTCCCTCCACAATACAGTGTCGCCCTTATCCCTTTCCCCTCCTTTTTGCAGCACATTTTACACAGGTTAATCGTCATGGTCATCAGGAAGTAGGTGTATCTTTAACGGCACACTGCAGTGCATCGTGTATGTCTGAGTCAAAGTGTCCTTGGGCAAGACACTGAACACCAAATTGCTCCCAATGTGCTGGTGGCTTTCACTGCAGTCGGTGAGTGTGAATGGGTGAATGTAATGGGCCTTGGATAAACGTGCTACATATAAATGTACTATTTTAGTAGCCTGGTACCAGCCTCGTTTGCTGTTGCAGCATTCAACTTCTGAATGTTACCGGCAACTGAGTCTGGAGAGTGCCTGCTTGGCTGGAATATGCCTGACGTTACCTGTTGTGTAGCGTCGTTGTTTCTGATAGGATGTTGTTCCAAAGAAGGTAAAACTGCCCCCCCCTCCCAAAAAAAAACAAAAAAACAAATCAGAAGCCTCAACAGTATTTCGACCTTCATAAGCCACGGCCCTCGTGGAGATAGGCTCCTTGCCAGACGGAGTTGTGAAATGAAGTTTGAATGAAGTTTGAATTTGAATTTTAACGTAGAAGCAAATTCTGGCTATCATTTACCACTAAAATGTAACCAGTTAAAGTATTAAAAGGATCCCTGGCTAATAAGACAAATATGGCTTAAAACTACTATACTTGCCTTATATAACTAAAAGATGCAGATAAAAACACCGTCAATACTTTATCTCTTTCATAAATAGAGAATCTTTCACTCAATAGGAGGTGCGCCTGTCGCAGGATGATGATGTCACATGAGCATGTTCATCCATATATTCTATAGAGCTAGATCACGCGTGACTGATATATTTCATATGAATGCACCACGTTGTTAGCTTGTAGATTGTCTATTTTCACTAGTTTGGGTCAATGGGGGAAAAGGGGTACTGATGTCACTGATCACTGTGTCTTTGTTTTTTTTTTCTGAGTCTCAAACTACTTAGAATGTTTGGGGAAACAGCGGCCTTAAAGTGATTGCAAATAAATTCAAATTAGATTCAAGAATGCAGTGAGATCAAGTGGGATTAAGTGTAAAAGAGAGTACATGACGTACCATGTTGGCTCATAAATATTTCAGTGTTTCCTTCTGTAAACCGATTGGGAAATGTGTGTCTTACATACAAAAATATATAATAATTATAATAAGAATAATAATTCATACATGCAATAAATACACTCGTTTAAGCCTTTATTTACTGAGCGCGCTTTGGTGTTCAAAGCATTCTGTTACACTTATGCTATTGAAAAATATCAGACCTACAAGCTCACAGCGAGCTTGTAGCTCTGATATTTTTGAAAAATTGTGAAAATGTGATGCCAATCTTTGAATAAAATCTTTCGGAAGTAAATATTTTTAACTCAAATCTTTGCTTCTGGGGCATCCCTACAACTACATGTTTTCAGATGGGGGTCCGCAGCCAAATATAGAAAATTCTGGTGGTCCTTAGCATGAAATATGTTGAGCATCACTGACACAGGAACATAGATTTTCAGAGAAATTCAGAGAAACTAGAAACTGTCAGAATCTAGCATCAGAAACTACAAACTAGTCAGAAACTAAAATCTGTCAGAATCTAGCATCAGAAACTACAAACTAGTCAGAAACTAGAATCTGTCAGAATCTAGCATCAGAAGCTAGAAACTAGTCAGAAACTAGAATCTGTCAGAATCTAGCATCAGAAACTAGAAGCTAGTCAGAAACTATAATCTAGTGTCAGAAACTGCAATCAGGTGTCAAATAGAATATATTCTTAGATTTATCATTTTCACATTTAAAAAAAAAAAAACATCAGATCTACCAGCTCATATCGCGCCACTCGGTGGTGAGATATGAGCTTGTAGATCTGATATGTTTCAATAGCTAAAGTGTAACATAATGCGTTGAACACCAAAATGCGTTCAGTAAGCAAAAGGTTAAACCCAATGTCGTCCTCCCTGATTGGCCTCTGCATATGCAATACCATATGCATGAAAAAAAAATCACTCACCTAAAAGTAATTTGTTTTTCCCTCCAGGACCAAATGGTGTCAAGCATACGGCTGGTGGGATTGGGCTACAAATTGCCTAAATTATAACTTTGATTTTAATAGTTACTAGCGTAATAGAGCGGTCGACAAGCACTTGGAGCTACATTAAATTAAAACTGATTCCCATTGGTATGCAAACCAGACGGAACTGAGTGGACACCATGGCGATAAAAAGAAAACGCCGCCGCTCTCCTGCTTGGGAACACTTTCCAACAGGGGCGGATATAGGCATGGGCATGGGGGGGCAATGCCGACCCTAAATGCCTAGACTGCCCCACGAAACGTGATTGCATGCAAAGCAACACAAGCCATTTCAAATTAAAGTGCTTATATTTAAAATGATTTGAAACACTACTACTGCTACTAAATAACTACAGCTGTGTCACCACTAAACCAACAGCATTTCATCATTGAAAACAGAAAACTCTCTGAGTCAGACCTTTAGCTTTATGCATGCTGCGTGTCTGTTGCAACTTCAACAACAACTGATGTTATTATTGATGCTTTACTTGCCCAATAAAAAGTCCTGTAACTGAAAATGGTATGGGTGCGATGAAGCCGCCCCCATACCATTTTCTCCTGCCCCCCTCCAATTGGGAAATGTTACATCCGCCCCTGCTCTACAAACGCTTTCTGTTTCCCTGCCTCGCATTGGTTTATTGAACAGTCACGGTCTGCATTTCTCACACGAAAGAAAAAACTATCCTAGCCGAAACATAAAATGCCCAAAATGCGATATTTTTTCTGACTCAAGTAAAACATGCACGTTCATTTTTCTTTTTTTTTGCAGCGGTGGCTGGATGTTTATATATTCTAGGTGCACAGACTTAAACAGGACAGTCAGTCAATACACAACACTTTATGATAAACTCTGGGCAAAATGGACTGCTGCAACCCAACAGAACAAGTAAATGATACACAAATAAAAGCGTCTGGGATGTTTAGGGGGAGGATCGCTTATAATCAGGAGTTGCCTACACTTTTTTACTTGTGAGCGTCTTTCAAAATGATCTGTTCAGCAAGATCTACTACCAGGGGTGGATGGGGGGATTGTGCTGCTTCATCGCACCCATACCATTTACAGTTACAGGACTTTTATTAGTCCTGTAAAGCATCAATAATAACATCAGTTGTTGTTGAAGTTGCAACAGACACGCAGCATGCATAAAGCTAAAGGTCTAGAGAGTTTTCTGTTTTCAATGATGAAATTCTGTTGGCTTAGTGGTGACACAGCTGTAGTTATTTAGTAGCAGTAGTAGTGTTTCAAATCATTTTAAATATAAGCACTTCAATTTGAAATACCGTGGGTTATTTTTGCATGCCATCGTGTTTGGTGGGGCAGACTATATATATATATTTAGGGGGCCATGCCCATGCCTAGATCTAGCCTGATTGTCAGACTCTGAGCCATGGCTCAAGAGTCTGACATTGGCCCCATTGTAACCGATTTACAAGGAGGCGGGCCCTTGATTTTCCCTCGACCAATCACTGGAGATGTTGTTTGCAGTCGACAACAACAGTTAACTAGCAGTTAACTAGCAGTTAACTGACTAGCAGTGCAGTTGGCGTCAGACATTTTCACTATTTATAACTAAATGCAGTATTAAAGAATGAAACTCTATTTACAATGAAACTCTAGTTACAATGAAACTCTAGTTGCAATGAAACTTTAGTTACAATGAAACTGAATGGATGTGTGCTGTTTTTTTTATGGGAAACTGTTCTGTTGTGGCAGTTAGATGATCCTCGGTGTTGATTGGCTATTTTTTTTTAGACCCGCCTCCAACTCCAGCTCATTGGCCGAGCCGTTTTTCCGGACGAGATAAATCGAAACTCTTCATCACAACACCAGACCACAGAACCCAGCTGAGTGGGCGGGGCCTGTGGGCTGAACCCAGGCTAATGCCTAGATCCGCCCCTGTCTACTACTGTAGTCTGCGAGCCGGAGGCTGAAGGTATATCCCTTCAACAGAAAATAAATACAACATAGAAACATATGAGGGTACAGAGCAATGTTCACAGTTCACTTTAGTCCTGGACAAAGTCCTGATTTAGCCTCAACGTTGACTGATGGACAAAAGACCTCTTCAGTCTGACCTTATTGTATGCTGGAACAGCAGATCTCCTTCCTGAAGGCAGTCAAGGAGAATTCAAAAAGGAGTTGTCGCGAAGGCACCCACGGGGGAGTCCACATTGGTTCATGGGAGGAAACAGACATGCTCAGTACATTCCAGGAAGTTTGAAGCTTGCAAACCATGCATGCCATTGGTCTCTTGGATGGTTTGACTTCCTGATCTGTACTGAGCATGTCTGTTTCCTCCCATGAACCAATGTGGACTCCCCCGTGGGTGCCTTGGCGACAACTCCTTTTTCAATTCTCCTTCCTGAAGGCAGTAACCTCTCCATGCAAAACATGGCATGGATTAGAAGTGATATTCCTTTATAACCTAAGGATGCTGTTATCATACGCCGATGCATAGAGTCTCTGGAGTGGTTGTCTGATAATCATGAACAGATGTTAAGTTGTTGCAGCAATTGTGATTTTAAGTCTACAGACAGACTTTCAAACCAGGTGGTGCTACAGTACTGAAGCACACTGATAATAACAGAAGTGAAGAACAACAGAAGAATCCTTCTACTGGCACCAAAGGGGATACTTCGCCGAAATTAAACCTCAACTGTATGGTTACACTATCGTGCATCCATGCCTCTGTGTCCGTGTCTCAGTGCATACTGTAGTGGAACACCAGAGGAGGGGGTTCCAGACTGTTTGTCACCTACGTCACTGCCCTAAAAGTGACGTAGGTGGTAAACGTTTCCCAGAGCACTGAACACTGAAGGAGGCAGAGGAGAGCAGCAAGGCACCCACAGAATATACTTTCTCTGGCGCCACCCTCTGGCTTTTTTTACACATATTTCGATGCCGTTGTACAGCATTTAAAGGCATTCCGCACCGGCGAAGCACTCCTTTAAGCGGCGAAGAAAATGGATTCTTGGCTTTGTTTTCTTACAAGTTAGTTAACCAGATGTAACTCTTTAAGAGTGTAAAAATGAAACCAAATGGACCGCAGATTCAATCTGATCTTTTCAGGACAGCAGATGATCTATTACTACTCCTAGGTATTCATATGAACATACCTGGCTAATATCTTCACCATGAATAGTAATGGAGGATCTGTGTATTTCTGGTGGTTCACCAAATATAATCTCTTCTTTCTCTTCTTTTTTGTTAATGATAAGAGTGATGTTATCACTCCAATCGAACACCTTGTTTACTCTGTGTTGATGCAGTCCAGAGTAAACAAGGTGGTTGATTGGAGTTTTGTTTGCTAAAATTCAGCCTGGAACGAAAACAAAATAAATCTTTAGTTTTGGGTCTGTTAGGTGAAAATGTCGTCAAATAGTGGTCCATGGCTCAAATGCTGAATAAATAGTGGGCCCTGTTATCAAAATGCGTGGGGAAAAACAAAAACAAACAAAAAAAAACACTGCTTTAGATCTCCTACCATTTGAATTATGCCCCGCATAATATGATCAGAATGTGACGCCTCCTGTGGAACGAGCGAGAGATGAATCACAAAGATCTGTGGAAGGTTCAGAACTTCCCCTCAAATAACCCCTTTCTCTCTCTCTGCCTCTCTCTCTCTCTCTCTCTCTCTCTCTCTCTCTCTCTCTCTCTCTCTCTCTCTCTCTCTCTCTCTCTCCAGGGGCGGATCTAGGCATGGGCATGGGGGGGGGGGCAATTATGCCCCCCCCAAATGCCCAGTCTGCCCCACCAAACACAAACATGATGCCATCCAAAACGACCCAAGTTATTTTACATTAAAAGTGCCTATATTTAAAATGATTCGAAACACTACTACTGCTACTAACTAAACTACAGTTGTGGCACCACTAAACCAACAGCATTTCATCATTGAAAACAGAAAACTCTCTGAGCCAGACCTTTAGCTTTATGCATGCTGCATGTCTGTTGCAACTTCAACAACAACTGATGTTGATGCTTTACTTGACTTATATAAGTCCTGTAACCGAAAATGGTATGGGTGTGCAGCCTCATCGTTTGCGCCACGGGCGATGAAGCCGCAACCATACCATTTTCGCCTGCCCTCCCCAATTGGGAAATGTTACATCCGCCCCTGTCTCTCTCCCTCTCCCTCTCTCTCTGTGCTGACAGTGGGCTGGGCGAGCGATGAGCTGACCAGACAGTGTACCGTCCGCTCGACTGCGCCTGCACCCTGCAGTCATTAAAACGCACCAGAGATACTGTAGGAGTGTGTAGGTGATTCATAAGGAAATGTCCAGAGTCCAGAGCCTTCGCAAGTAAAACAAGTCTGCAGTGTTGCCAACTTGGCGGATTTGTTGCTATATATTTAGCTCTTTTCCAGACCCCCCCTAGCACCAAAATTAGTGAAAAACTCCTGGCGGAAAATCTAGTGCTTTTTTTACTGGTTAGTTGGGGTGGAATTGGTTGACAGGCGCCAGAGGTAAAACCCTCGTTTTTCACCATTTTTCCTCCTATGATAGAGTCCTCCTTCCTTCCTAGAAAGGACCATTGGTAACCAAATGGACCCTTTTTTAGATCTGTAACTCTTGAGAACGTAAAATGAAACCAAATGGACCCGTAAGGGTCCATTTGGTTTACGCTCTCAAGATTTTCACCATCATTTTTGCCAGTTATTTCTTCTAAATTAGTTTGAGAGACTAAACTCAACATCAAACAGTGAACCTCCGTGGTTAAAATGCAGAATAAACAGTGGACCCTGGTGTGAAAATGGTTTAAAAACCCACTGCTTTAGCGCATTCTAGTGCATTTTGGAAGTGCCACTAGTGCATTTTGGATTTTGGTAGTTGGCAACACTGCAAGTCTGAGAGAGAGAGAGAGAGAGAGAGAGAGAGAGAGAGAGAGAGAGAGAGAGAGAGAGAGAGAGAGAGAGAGAGGAGAGAGGGAGAGAGAGAGAGAGAGAGAGAGAGAGAGAGAGAGAGAGAGAGAGAGGGAGAGAGGAGAGAGAGAGAGAGAGAGAGAGAGAGAGAGAGAGAGAGAGAGAGGGAGAGAGGGAGAGAGAGGGAGAGAGAGGAGAGAGAGGGAGAGAGAGAAAAGGGGGGGGGTGGAGAAGTGAGTTAGAATTAGTAGTCAGATTCTATCATAACACTGCACCACTGTGCACCAGGTGCACCATAACACCCAGGAGCCCCTCTCTTCATGTGTTTAGTGTATGACAGTGGTTTTCAACCTTTTTTCATTTTACACTCTTGAGAGTGTAAAATGAAACCAAATGGACCCGTAGGGTTGTTTTAACGCTCTCAAGAGTTACAGATCTATGGGGACTGTCGTGATCTACCAGTACGGGCTGTGTGATCTACTGGTAGATCACGATCTACCTTTTGGGCAGCCCTGGTGTAGAGTCACTGGATGGCAACCGCAAGGTTGCCGGTTCGATCCCGGAGCTCCCCCAGAGTTGTCGTTGAGCTAGGCACTGAACCCCTAATTGCTCTGATGTGCTGGTTGATACCTTGCATTGTTTCCACTGCCATAAATGCATGAATGTGTGTGAATGTGACGCGCAACCAATGTAAAGCGCCTTGAATAAAGGCACTGTATAAATGCACCATTTACCACTTATTTAATGACCATACATAGAGTGACGTCTTGAGAGTACAGGGTTGCATGAGGTCAGATCAAGATATGCCCATATATGATGGCAGATTGTTATCCCATGAAGGGCACCATATTATTGCGCCTGGCGCATGTATGACATCACAAGAGTCCACTTGTGTAGTAGTCCACCGATGAACTAATAATAATGTCGCAGTGAAGTAGTGAGTTGCCTTTTTTCTTTTTGTTTTATTTCAACGACTAAAAAAAGCTGAACAGACACAAACAACACCCAAATTACCCAGTAGGGCATTGCAGCGTAAACGGTATAATATGCTGCTACTCTTTGTAATGAAAAAGGCGACCCCCCCACTGCTCACATAAAACTACTATAAACTGCCGCCATTGAACAGGGTAAAATTACTACTAGGTGGACTGGATGCACTATAGAATGCCTTATAATGTGAGCACCACGACAACGTTTATATACTTTAAAGAGCGGGTGCCGTGATGTTTTTATTTTTTCCAATTTTGTACATGTTTAAGAGGTGACAGTATGTAAATAGACCCCTAGGTGTGTTTTTTATGTGCAATGATGTCTTCCCTTTGTATTTAGGGTTTCTTCCTGGGGGCTGAACCTTTCCAGTCAAACGTGCCAATGAAAAAAACTTATAGTGACATCATGTGTTCAGCCCCTCCCCTAACTCCTCCCCCTTTATCATACAACTAAAGCTGTGGGCGTGGCTTCAGTTCAGCTGGATCTCCACCCATCACCACCCACCAGGCAAACCAGGCATACTTAATGATCTGGTAGGGTGGAATCATAAAAATGACAGTTTAACAAACACTGTACACTTTTTTGGGGAAAAATACTTTTCATATAACATTAATACCTGATGATCATGTTTTAGGGTAAAAAAAAATCATGGGACTCCGTCTTTAAAGCAGTGGTTTTCCACCAGTGGTCCGGGGACCATCAGTGGTCCTTGAGAGGGTTCCAGGTGGTCCCCAGCTAAATGATGGAAAGTTGGATAAAGAGATGTAACTCTTTGAGAGTGTAAAAATGAAATCAAATGGACCCTTGTGGGTCCATTTGGTTTCATTTTAACGCCCAAGAGTTAAAATATTCATCATCTGAAGTAGACCAAATCTACACAATTAGGAATGTGGAACAATAGGCATTGTTCTGTACATTTTCCTGTTTTGTTGTTTGCCAAATCCAGCCTGGTATTGTGGACAAAAGCTAAAGAAATCTTTAGTTTTGTTGGTCTGTGGAGCTTAAAATGTCCTCAAATGGTGATCCCACTATAGGACATATGCTGAATAAATAGTTTTGATAAATACTATCAAAAAGGCTTTAAAGCAGGGGTTTTCAATCTTTTTCATCTCAGGGACCACCATTTATTCAGGATTTGAACCATGGACCACCAACTGAGGATATTTTTAGCCCCACAGACCCCAAAAAAAGATTTCTTTTGCTTCTGTCCATGACCATTAATCTTCTAGTTGTGTAGATTTGGACTAATTCGCATGATGGATGTTTCATTTTTACACTATTGAGAGAGTAAAACTGAAACCAAATGGACCCTGTCGGGTCCATTTGGTTTCACTTTTTACATTTTTTTTTTTTACGTTCTCAAGAGTTAAAATATCTTATATGCTTTTTTTGTATGTATTCCTACTAAACAAATGGACTTCATACAGTACATGTGACAGGTGCAATAAAATGTGCGGCCCCACATTTTAACTGTTTTAACTGTTTTAATACTAAATAACATATTCTATGTTTTAAATGTTAAACTCTAGTTATGGAGCGCAAGTGTAATGTTTTAGCCATGGGTCCTATCGATCTTTTTTAAGGGTTCACACTTTTATATTTTATAGTTTTAAAGGTAGCAACAGTGAAAACGGCACAATATATAGGTAAACACGGTGGTCTTATTTCACATTATTTTCACATTTATAGATGGCTGCAGCCACTTTCAACCTGAAGGCAAACAAACACCACCTGCCCAAATCTTTTATTTACCTGGCAGGAGAGAGGTGGGCGAACCTTGGTGTCAACCCCTGCGTTAAACTTTTGTACTTACTGAGTACTTTTTTATACTTAAAGGGGAATTCCACCCATTTTCAACATTTTTCTGAGAGCGTACAAATGCAACCAAATGAACCCTAACGGGTTCATTTGGTTCCATTTGTACACTCCCAGAAAAAAAGAAGCATCTATACAAATCCATTAACATGGTGAAAATACATCTTGATGATGTCATCAAGATGTTTCACCATGTTTGTGGCTTTCTTCAGACCTCCATTTCTTGGGAACACAGAATGGGGGAACTTTTTTTTATCATGTCCACCCAGCAGCTCTAGGGCATACTAATGACATATTAGAATGTTGAAAATGGGTGGACTTCCCCTTTAAAGGCAATACATTTTGAATTACAGACTTTTACGTGTAACCGTAGTTTGTTGTGGGGGGGGGGGGGGGGTGGGGGGGGTCATAATGAACCCTGCTCTAAACCCCACCCTGTGAAGTTGGGTTTGCTCACTGTCCAATTCCAATCATGCAAATACCTTAGCAACTGTTGCTATGCAGTTCTGCAAGCTTTCCTGGTCAAGCTTTCCTCTTCTGGCGTGCCTATTGGACAAGGTTGGATTGGGGAGGGGCTTAGTGAAGACCTAATTAAGAGATCTGTATTAGTATAGACCTGCGCAGTGACGTCACCACCCCGGTTCCACTGACTAGTGTTTTATGGCGCTATTTAGCAGCCCAAATGGAAAGATCCGGTAAAGCACTATTGTATGGAGGTGTATAGAGCAGCTGCTTGGCCCCAATACGTTCCCTCGGTCCCTACGCTCATTCTGGAGCTCTGAGATGAGGTCACATCCTGAAGGCACCTCCCACCTCCACGGTTCAGAAACGTCCAATGTGTTCCACCAGACTTTATTCTCACCTTTTTTCCCTGCATATTGGGTCCACATAGTGAAGTTCTGAGAAAAGTCAGGAAAATCCATGTTTCGGCTTTAAAACAAGCTTTTAAATCACTTGTTTAGTCTGTATTTTTGGCCAAATACAAGAACTGAATGTTGCAGAGGTGCATCAGCTAGGTCAGGGGGTAACGGGTGTACCACTGTTTTAGAGATAAGTATAGAATAATAATAATAAGAATAGAAGAATAAATAGAAGGGAGAGGATGGACACACAGAAAGGAGTCTTTCTGAACATGCTGCGAGTTTGTTTCTCCTTTTCCTTTCTTTTCTTGAAAGGGAAACTATAAAATAGTGTACCCTGGAAAAACAAACAGATCACCAGAGGACGAGCGAGGGGGAAAAAAGAAGTTGAGAGAGAGAGAGAGAATACTTCCCTTCATTTTTACAGTTTTAATTTGGCACATGGCACAATCAGCATGTATGCATCTGGTATACATAAATAAATATTAAATATATTTATACATAAATATACATATAGAGCTCTTACAAAGACACCACAACGTGGAGTGGTTTGGTCTCGGGTCGGGATGACGTTGTTGTGGTTATTGTTGTTTGGGAAGGACAACATTACATAGAAATGACTTGATTTTATATGTTATTGTTGCTTTTTCAGTGAATTCAGTACAATAAAATCGGCTTTTGCCGAGTGGATCGATATCTCCATAGAAGCCCTATACATATATGTATGTATGCCCATATTTATATATATATATTCAAAGAAATACAAGTTGTGCACTGATGTAGGTCGACTCAGTGCAAACAGGCCACTCTCTGCTTCTTACAAAGTCAATGGAATCATGTCAGTTAGTTTTGCTTGAAGAATCTTTAGCTATTTTTTGTTTTTCTCTTACACGTAAAATAATCGATTTATTTTTATAATCTTTTTAAGCAAAAAAGAAAACAAAAATTAGACATTTATATATATATATATATATAACTTTTTCTTAAAATAAACAAAAGTGCTATTTTTTTGCAAAGACAGACACACCCAGAGAGATGCAGCAGATACACCGGTGGTGGTTTGGTGAAAAAACTAAAATTATAACGACATGGATAGATAAACCCCGCCCACCTGACCCAGCCCCGCCCACCTGACCCAGCCCCGCCCACCCCCCCTCCCCCGACCAACCAACCCAAAACAAAAAACAGGTGCACGGACACGCATACACTCCCACACGCACGCGCACGCACACACGCACACACGCACACACACACACACACACACACACACACACACACACACACACACACACACACACACACACACACACACACACACACACACACACACACACACACACACACACCACATCACACACAGCTCTTCTGTCTCGCGTTCAGGGCCTCATAAGCACATTAAGAACAAGTGTTCTGTGTTGGTTTGTCTGTGATTGAAAATCGTGGTTTTCCCTTTCCTAGCACATTTACCGTGGAACTCACAGCTTACTTTACCGTTAAAAAAAAAAAAAGTTAAATATAAGAAAAGAAAAATGCAATGTGTTCTGCCGAAAAGGTAGTCCAAAACTCCAATAAGAGAAAATAAATACTTAGTATTTCTTACTAAAAAATACTACTTGACTGTGAAAAGTGAGGTTTGCACTTGATGAATAATTGTCTTTTTTGTAGTTTTTAGGCAAAATCGTGAAGCCCTAATGGAAGTCACATGGTTTATTGAGCAAACAATTGTCTATGATTACTAGTCTTGGGCAATATACCGGTATTACTGTTTATCGCAATATTGGAAATCAATACAGAGTAATATCGTTGGGTCTATAAAAATATTGAATATCGTCAAACATTATACTACATTCTATTAAAATATGAGCAATGAGACTTGTCATGTTACACACATGCCTAAAATAGCCCTTATTTAGACTAGGCTTTTTGGAAACAATGTATTTCCAACTCCAGTTTGTCCCTGTGCTTGAACAGCAGAGCACTCAGTTTCTGACCCCTCAATGTCGCAATTCTGAGAACTAGGTGACTGGTGGAACGTGTCTGACTCTGATTTCACACCATTGCCATCTAGTGGTCAATACTAGTAATACCGAATATCGAGCTAATTAACACGTTATCAATACCGATATTAAACAAAATCAATACCGCCCAAGACTAATGATTACCCCTTCCCGCCCACAAAAAGTGTTCAAACACACATGACTTCCATGGGGGAAAAAAAAACATTTAGACGGGTCAGGAGTCTTAGGGCAGAACAACATGTGTTCTTTGTGTGTGTATGAGGTCTTTTTAAACCAGGGGTTTTGAACTTTCTTTCATACCAGGGCCCACTATTTATTTATAAACAATGTTAAGTTTAATCTCTCGGACCTAAAAGCAAGGATTTTCAAGTTTTTGTCTACAATTTAGATGGAGATGAGAAAAACTGGCAAAACGTTGGTCAAAATAACAAGTCTTCTGCATGTTCCAATTGTGTAGATTCTTGAAAACTACATAATTCAGATGTTTAAATATAATTTAACTCTTGAGAGCGTAAAATGATACCAAAAGGACCCGTGAGGGTCCATTTGGTTTCATTTTACTCTCTCAAGAATTACAGGTCTATAACGGTCCACTTTGGTTACAAACTTTCCATCATGGGCCCACATGGAATCCTCTCAGGGCCCACTAGTGGCCCACCTGTTGAAAACCCCTGTTTTAGACAATCAGTCTTATCTCTTATCTGCAGTCTCATATATTCCGTGTGTGTGTGTGTGTGTGTGTGTGTGTGTGTGTGTGTGTGTGTGTGTGTGTGTGTGTGTGTGTGTGTGTGTGTGTGCGCGCGCGCGCGCGCACCGGAAACCGGAAAACCATTTTCACCACATGCACACCCACACACACACAGGTGCTCTGTAAAGCAGCATGTGGTACGTCACGTGCACACTTGTTGTCGTGGAGAGAGATAATATCAGACAGCTTTTTATAACGGATAAATCGTTGGCTGTAAAAGATGCACTTTCCTTTTTTTACGTTTGTTTGTTTTCCTTTAACAAAAACAATCACAGTAATAACATAGTTTTATTAATAATAATCTCGGCCTTCTTCCGACCTCGTGGCAAAGAGACGTCTTGTCGTTTATAACCAGACAAAACGTTTTTTGATATACGAGCAAGAAAAGAAAAAGGAAAAAGAAAAGAAAAACAAAAAGATGACACCATTTGTGTGGTCCTAGGCTGCAGCGCAAAGAAAAAAAAATAGAGTTTTTAAAATCTCCACATCAATCTGCAACCGTCAAGATTTCCAAAAACCAAGGGGTTTAGTAGTCTCTCATTTTATTGAGTCTTTAAGTCGGCGTATAACGCAACGTGCTCCACTCGGAATAGTCTCAGAGAATACAAAACGTGATAGGAAAACTAAACAAAAACAAGCTTCTGTAAGGCAGAGAACCGTAAAACAAAACCCCCTCCAACCCACCCACCTACCCGCCCACCCCACCAAAAAAGCAATTAAAAACATTGCGCAAGTTTTTTCCATGTATAGAGGCCATTGTTCTTGGTATGTCTCCCGCAGGACTTCGAAGAGAGAAGAGAGTGAAGGAATGGAGGGTGGAAATAAAAAGCACTTTTTCCTTTTTGTTTTTCGTTATGAATCCAAGAAGAAGAAGAAGAAGAAAAGAAAAACCTCCAAACGTGTAGATATAGTCTCCTCAGTCTGCTTTTTAAAAAGGCTTTTTTTAAAATGATTATTTAGAAAAGAAAACAATAACAGAAAAAAAATATCCACTCACTGCAGAAAGGTCCAACCATCCCATGATCCCTGTCTGTCGGTTGGTTTGGGACGAGAAAGGGGGACGGACGGGGGACGAGAAGGGGGGACGGACGGGGGGGCGTTGTGGGGGGCAAGCAGTGTTATTTTGGCAGCTCTGCACACCCTGACATCCACGGGGAGTCTTTTGACTCTCTCCTCGCAGTAGTGAAAGTCTGTTTAAATCTCATCGACGTTTAATCCGACTTGCTGCCCGCCCCCCGTCCTCGCCAACCCTCACCCCTTCCCCCTGTCACCCAACGGGGTATTTATAAAACACAATCCTCTCTGCGGAGCACTCTCTTTTTTTTGTCCTCCATCCATCCATCCATCCATCCGTCCATGCATCCTTCCTCATGTCCGTCCGCCAAACAACTCCTTCCCAGAGCCATAGAGTATAAACAGAGTTCCGTTACATATTGAGGGGGACAGAAAACAGCCATACACGAGCCGCCAACTGTCCCGCAAGGCTCCGACGCATTCTGTAACTGCCACTCGTCCCCATCCATTTTGTCGTCCCCGTTCGACAGAAGAAGTCTAGTGAATCCAAAGTTTCCAAAGTTTATCGAAGTGAATCGGCCGCTTGGACCGAACGAACGGAGTTCGGCGCAACTCTGTCTTAACTCTGTGGCTCTGTGACCACACCCGACGGCGGCGGCTAGCCCCGCCTCCTCCTCCTCCTCCCCCACCACCTCCTCTTCCTCCGCATCCCGCTATCGTCCGCTATAGGGGCAGCAGCACGGTGACTGTCCAGACCTCCCCCTATATACTCCCCCCTCCCATCGTTCCTCTGCAGTCCTGCTCCTCCACCCACCCTTAGAGCTATACGCGGGTGGTGGAGTGCGAGTGCGGCAGGCCGGTGGAGTTGAACCCGGCCGTGAAGGTGTTGTAGGGGTGCAGGTTGGGCATGCCCACCAGCGAGTTGGGGATCATGGTGATGGTGTTGGGCGTCATCAGCGGGATGTCGTCCGGCGAGCGCCGCAGCGTCAGCGTGTAGTCGGGCAGCGAGGCCAGCCGCAGGGCGGCGCTCCCGCCCACGCCCAGGCCGCTGCCGCCGTCGTTTGAGGAGTTGCCGCCGCTGCCCGCCGAGGCGCTGACCTCGCACTCGTGGTGCGAGGAGGCGCTCTGGTTCATCTGCAGCGACATGATCTCCTCCTCCGGCGTGGCGGTCATGGCCACGTGGCCGTGGTGCCCGATGTCGTTGGAGGTGGCGTGGCCGCCCCCGCCGCCGCGCTGCGACGGGCTGGACGCACCGTGGTGGTGGTGGTTGGAGTCCTGGCGCCCGCGCTTGTCCTTTAAACCAGAGGAAGAAGAAGAAGAAGAAGAATAAGGGGCCTGATTACACCTATGGCAAAGTTTTGATCAATATCAACAACAGGGGCGGATCTAGACATACGCAATGTCCCCCTAAATGCCCAGTCTGCCCCACCAAACATCCCTAGTCAAAAAATCCTATAGGATTCCAATAGAAAAGTCCTATCAGATTTTGGAATTAGATTTCCAATAGGAATCCAATATGGATTTCAATAGAATCCTATAGGATTTTCCCCCAAATCCTATAGGAATCCTATTAGAAAATCCTATAGGATTTTCTATTACTATAAGATCCAAAGGGATTTGTTCCAAAATCTGATAGGACTTTTCTATTGGACTTTTCTAAAATCCTATAGGATTTTTTGACTAGGGATATATCAGTGCTTATATTTAAAAAGTATTTGAAACGCTACTGAAAATGGTATGGGTGCGGCTTCATCGCCTGTGGCGATTACAGGACTTTTATTAGTCAAGTAAAGCATCAATAATAACATCAGTTGTTGAAGTTGCAACAGACACGCAGCATGCATAAAGCTAAAGGTCTGACTCAGAGTTTTCTGTTTTCAATGATGAAATGCTGTTGGTTTAGTGGTGCCACAGCTGTAGTTAGTTAGTAGCAGTAGTAGTGTTTCAAATCATTTTAAATATGAGCACTTTATTTTGAAATATCTTGGGTTGTTTTGCATGGCATCGTGTTTGGGGGGGCAGACTGGGCATTTAGGGGCGCAATGCCCCTCCATGCCCATGCCTAGATCCGCCCCTGGATCGCACTGGAATTGTTGGCATGCCACACCCCCAAAGGCGCTGCTGGAGTGTAAACCGTGCTCCAATTGGCTGGCTGTTTCCAGGCTTGATCAATCATAACGTGCGCAAACCCTTTAAAACATACCAAATGGACCCTAGCGGGTCCATTTGGTTCACATTTATACCCTCTCAGGAAAATTCTGGAAATGTGTGGAATTCCTCTTAAAGGTTAGTTCGTTCAAACTTGGCCCGCAGCTTTGTTCAGTTTTAAATTTTGGCCCACTCTTTATCTGAGTTTGACACCCCTGCTCTTCATGAAAGAGTCTATAAATAGAAGATGGATGGATTGATAGAGATGGATAAAGTTCATTCACTCTCTCATTATAATCAAAATAACGAATGCGATAGTTGTCCCTGAAACATGGACACTAAGAGGATGATGTGCAATTGTCTGAAAAAAAAAATGGTAGGATGGCAGATATGAGTAATTTTCTACAGGCTACAGGGTGTATTAATAGTAATCACTTTGAAGACTCATCTAGAATGACACATTCACAATAAGTGAATTGTAGCACTATGCGTCATCAAATGATTAGCCTTGGTGCCTCTATTCACATGTACCTGCTCTTGAAAATAATGAGATGATGATGATGATGATGATGATGATGATGATAGTAGATACATGAAATGAAGTTAAAGCAGGGGTGCCCACACTTTATTGACTTGAGAGCTACTTTCAAAATGACCGCCTCAACAAATCTACACACCAAAAATGTGATTATTCCATTAGTGAAAATCCATTTCAAGGTCCCCTAGAAAGTCTGAGCTTTGAAATAGTGGTGATGGTGTTACTTACTGTTATAGTGTTTGAGAATAATGCACTTATAATGAAAAATAGAGGGAGATAATTGGAAGGTTTTCTTGTATGTGCTACTACTGACGTTTGAAATTGGGAAAAGAGAACTGGCAAAAACGTTGGTCGAAATAACAATTATTCTCCATTCTCTAATTGTGTGTAGTCTTTAAAATTACGTAATTCAGATGTTTAACTATAATTTAACTCTTGCGAGTGTAAAATGAAACCAAATTGACCCGTAAAGGTCTATTTGGTTTCATTTTAACACTCTCAAGAGTTACAGATCTATAAGGGTCCAAGTGTCATGTGTGATCTACCTGCACAGCCTGTGTGATCTACTGGTAGATCACGATCTACCTTTTGGGCAGCCCTGCGATAAATCAATCGATCTTCTATTGATAAACTCTTGGGGACATGATGCTATTATCAGTGCCTAGTAAGATTTTGTTATCATCTCATATAGGACTGGATGCCTGAAGGTGGAGATAGAAAGAGAGGGAGGCCGAAGAAGACGTGGAGACAGACAGCCAAGGAGGACCTCAGTGAGGGACCACCAGCTGGCATGGAGCTAGAAGGGTCACCAGAGACTGGAGAAAATGGAGGAGACTTGTCTGCCAATGTTCCAGTAGGAAGGGCAGGAACCAAGCCTAAGTAAGTAATTATTATTATTGTTACAGCTAGCCAATTGGAGACGGAACTTCTCGAATGAGCCCTTCTCAAAACCCCCGCCCTTTAGCGTGGCGTTTGTTCATTGTCCAATGCCAATAGAAATACCGTAGCAACTGTTGCTATGCAGGTCAAGCTTTCCTGGTCAATCTTTCCTCTTCTAATGTGTGTATTGGACAAGGTACGGATTGGGGAGGGACTCGGTGAAGGGCTAATTGGCTGGCTGTGTCGTGTAACCCTTAAAAACTGAAAACTGCTTCATGT
Organism: Benthosema pterotum; assembly: GCA_039105355.1. Lineage (NCBI taxonomy): Eukaryota > Metazoa > Chordata > Actinopteri > Myctophiformes > Myctophidae > Benthosema > Benthosema pterotum. The sequence goes on along the minus strand of CM076984.1, from coordinate 32,277,639 downwards.
AACAGTTTATAAGTAGAAGATCAGTAGATTGATGGAGATGGCTGTCATGTGATACTTATTAGCGCAAGTTTCTTTCTCTCTTTCTCTCTCTCTCTGTCTCTCTGTTTCGTCCAACCATAGCCCATGTTATAATTTGGGATGGCCAGCGGTTAACCAATGTTACAAATTTCGGTTGTCGACAACATTAACGGCTAATGATTAACAATAAAAATAAAAGCGCACGTGGCTGTCGCGGCACGCTGGAGTATTCCTATTTCATCCATGTTATTATCCTACTATTGGAGAAGAATGTGTTCACTGCAGCAGCTACTGGGCTTTCACTAAACTTTGGTCAAATAACTATCGCTGTATGTACTGTATTATTTAGGCCTAGAGTTTTATATTATGCATGTCAACAAGGCCATTGCACTGTCCCACGGCACACATGCATGGCTATATGGAGTCAGGGTTTGGATCTAGACATGGGAATGGGGGGGCAATGCCCCCCTAAATACCCAGTCTGCCCCACCAAACACGATGCCATGCAAAACAACCCAAGCTATTTCAAATTAAATTGCTTATATTTAAAATGATTTGAAACACTACTGCTGCTACTAACTACAATTTTGGCACCACTAACCCAACAGCATTTCATCATTGAAAACAGAAAACTCTGAGTCAGACCTTTAGCTTTATGCATGCTGTGTGTCTGTTGCAATTTCAACAACAACTGATGTCATTATTGATGCTTTACTTGCCTAATAAAAGTCCTGTAACCGAAAATGGTATGGGTATACCCCATACCATTTTCTCTTGCCCCTCCAACATGTTCAGTTGGCCCCCCAAATGGGACATGTTACATCCGCCCCTGTATGGAGTTTACGCACGTGGCTCTTTTGTGCACTAAGACGCACATGCTTTGTATTTGTATTTGATAACTGCAGCACTGCTCATTCCCGTCCCCAAAATATACATACAAATGTCCATACGACTAATATGCAATGTCCATAGACGTAGGCGAATGTGACCATTGTTACTGCTTATTGGTTGAGGTGGACAAGGGACTCAGAAAAAAGCTGGTGGTAGCCGGGTATAAATGGTCTTTTTTAACCCTCCAAGGCATTCTAATAATCACAAAAATATATTTATTGCAGTCATTTTACATACTTTTATTAGGGTTAAATGCTAAAGTCAAAAAATCATCAAAAATTGCACGTCCAGAGATTAATTGAAGAGGCTAATTGCAGCCTCTGTGGGGGGTATTGTATTGTTATGCAAATATCATGACCAATTTCAATGAAATTCTAAACAATCAACCTCAACCATGATATTTATGTGAAAAAATAACGATAACATTAAATAAAAAAATAATAAAAATAATGGCAACATTTTTAAATAATTAAAGGGTTAATGTTGCTAAAAAGCAACACTGGGCCTTCTAGGGTTAAATGGATAGAAATAGCAAAAATGTCCTTATTGGTTATTAACTGGCAAAGTCCTAGGTCTAAGTAATGTCCTGTCTGACTAATGTCTGGACTCTGTGTGAATAAATATGATGGGATGAATGGCTAATCATTGGCCATGCCATGCACCCCCACCTGTCTAGTCTGAAGTTGGGAATGTGTGGATGGATGGATGGATGGATGGAAGCTAATGATCATGTTCATTATCAGCTCATTATTTCTAAGAGGAGGTGCATGTGAACAGAACAGAGGGCTGAACATATTTGTAAATGAAGGCTAAATCACTTTGATGACGCATGAAAGACATAATTACTGTGGATGCCTCACACCAGCCGAATGGCAAGAGATGAGTCTTAAAGGTGATTAGATTACTAATGGCCTGTGCCAATAATAATGTCCTGGACCCTATTCACACATTTGCAAATACCCTTAATATATCCATGTAATATGTGCAGATGGTAAGATCAAGAGAGAGTGTGCATGGCTGCAACTCACATATGTCAAACTAAAAGTGTTTACTTCCGAAATAATGTATTCAAAGTTCACAGACAACATTTTCACAAATTTCCCCTTAATATAGCCATGTAAGATGAGCAGATGGTAAGATCATGTAAGATGGGAGGGGGAGGGAGGGAGAGAGAGAGATTGCATGGCTGCAATTCTCACATGTCAAACTAAAAATGTTTACTTCCGAAATAATGTATTCAAAGTTCACAGACAACATTTTCACATTTTTTCAAAAATAGCAGAACTACAAGCTCATATGATATGAGCTTGTAGATCTGCTATTTTTCAACAGCTAAAACACCACCTTTTGGAAGTGCCACTGTAGTGCATTTTGGATTTTGTCAGTTTGGCAACACTGAGTGTAAGTGGTACAGTACCTTGCGGTAGTAGAGCGCGGCGAAGGCCAGCACGTTGAGGAAGAGCAGCGAGGCGCCCACGGCGATGGTGACGCTCAGCTCGGTGGAGTAGTCGCGCGGGTTCTCCACCACCAGGGGGCCGGCCTCGTCGTCGTCCTCGTTCCACGACTCCTTGTCGTCACTGTTGTAGGCCGGAGACATGGGCGGGCGCTTGGTGTTGAGAGGCCACGACGTCTTCACACTGGGGCTGGACAACGGGCAGGAACAAGAGCGTTAAGTCCCTGATACACATGTTTTGATCAATATCAACAAGCAACGTCAATTATCAATGTTGATCAACTCCTGTTTTTTCAGAAAAGTCAGATCATCAGCGCCCTCTAGTGGTCAACATTTTGGAATCCTCCAATCACAGCCCTCCTTGGTGTCACCTGATCCTTTCTCCTAGACTCCCACAGATGAAGCTTTTTCTGAAAACAAGGATTTCATAACTTTTTTAATCTCATTTCGAGAACTGTTGGGTGAAAATGATTCCATTTAAACTAAAAGCAAATTGTAAATTTGAATTATATTTTTTAATAATATTTAGTGTTATGAAATAAAAGGTTACCATGTTAATGTTTTTTCTTTGAGGCTCCTATTTTCAAATGGAAGCACAGTAGACCCTAGTTTCTGGCGCGGGATTCTTGTTTCTGACGCTACTTTTTACCCCCGAAGCAAAGAGTTGAGTTAAAAATGATTGCTTCTGAAATGATATATTCAAAGATTTGCTCCACATTTTCATGATCTTTCCAAAATATCAGACCTACAAGCTCATAGAGCTTGTAGATCTGATATTTTAAAAAGACATGTCCCACTTTTCTGTATTTTGGTTTTGTTCCAATGTCTATGTTGACATTTCACTGTTTATGTTGGTGTTCATCCCTTGGCAGGATGACTGTCAGTGGGTGGTGGACTCAGCAGGAGTTCTCATCCAGGCCAGGAATCCATTTCTGGACTCTGTACAGTATGTACAATATTCAAACATTATTGCTTTTTGAAGCTACTGTATACATATTTGACTTTAAAGAAAATTTAGTTCAGGCCTAATTGATACCCCTGATTGGGCTATATATTTTGACTTTAGGCAATCTTTACCTCTTAAAATGATCCCTGGCTAATAAGAGAAAATATGGCTTAAAACATTATACTTTCCATACTTTTTTACCATACTTTTTTGTACTTTGTTTGGTATCATCATATGGTACCGTATGGTGCTGAAACTGCCATAAGAAAAGTTTATAAAAAGTAGATATTATAAATGTCTGGAAGTCATACAGATTGATTAAAAAAATAAATTAAAAACGTTTGCTTCCAAAATAATGTATTCAGAGATTTGCAGCACATCTTCACAATTTTTCAAAAATAGCAGATCTACAAGCTCATATCGCGCCACCGAGTGGCGCGATATGAGCTTGTAGATCTGCTATTTTTTAAACATGCAGCTAAAACACCAACAAACGCGTTCAGTACACTAACTATAAGAACCCTGTACGGAGCCTTACTTCCCGCTGCTGGGCCTCTTGGTGGACAGCGTGTTCTGCGTGCTCTCGGGCGGCGGCACCTTGGTGGTGGTGGAGGTGTAGTGGAACATGTCGTGCAGGTTGTACAGGTGGGGCACCAGGTGCTTCCAGAAGGCCACCTTGGTGGCGCGGTAGTGGTCTCGGACGCGCGGCTTCAGGCCGATGTGCAGGTACAGCTGGTCCTGCGGGTTGTACTTGGACCAGGCCACCTCCTCGAAGCGGTTGGCCTTGGTGTGGATGAACTTGGTGTCCTGCGGCACCGGCTTGTTGGGGTCCCTGGAGACGGGAAGGATGAGAGAGAGAGAGAGAGTGAGAGAGAATCGGATTTATCACCGATAATTCCCAGTAGGCTGCTTATCAGCACCAGGGACGGATGTAACATGTCCCATTTGGGGGGGCAAGGGAACATGTTGGAGGCGCAAGAGAAAATGGTATGGGGGCGGCTTCATCGCCCGTGGCGCGAAGCGACGTGGGCGATGAAGCCGCCCCCATACCAGGCCGCCCCCATACCATTTTTAGTTACAGGACTTTTAATAGTCAAGTAAAGCATCAATAATGACATCAGTCGTAGTTAAAAAATGCAACAGCATGCATAAAGCCAAAGGTCTGACTCAGAGACTTTTCTGTTTTCAATGATGAAATGCTGTTGGTTTAGTAGTGCCAAACTTGTAGTTAGTAGCAGTGGTAGTGTTTCAAATCATTTTAAATATAAGCATTTTAATTTGAAATATCTTGTGTTGTTTTGAATGGAATTGTGTTTGGGGGGGGCAGACTGGGTATTTATCGGGGTATTGCCCCCCATGCCCATGCCTAGATCCGCCCCTGATCAGCACCATCTTATCGAGCAGGCATGTTGTCTGGGAGCCTACTCACTGATAAGATGACAACTGCGATCTTATCCACTGATAACAGTCAAATCTGCTTGCAGTTATGTTTAGGGGTAGGTTTAGAGAAGGGTGTACCAATGTTTGTAGCAAAACCCTACACCCCTCCAACCGTTACCCTAAGCCCAAATCCCCGACGTTAGGTTGAGGGTCGGGCATGGGCAGGGGTAGAGTTAACGGATGGTAGAAAGGTTGCCGGTTTGATCCCGGGCTCCTGCAGAGTTGATGTCGAAGTGTCCCTGAGCAAGACACTGAACCCCTAATTGCTCCTGATGTGCTAGTAGGTACCTTGCATGGTTTCCACTGCCATCAGTGTATGAATGTGTGTTTGAATGGGTGAATGTGATGCACAAGCTATGTAAAGCGCCTTGGATAAAGGCGTTATGCAGTATAAATGCAGCATAGTCGCATAACAGTTTTTAACACAAAGCGTGAAGTGGTTCCCCCTCCTGCCAGATATAGATGGTATGCGTTTGCATAAAGCAGCGGTCCCCAAATTTCCAGGGACAACATTTTTGTCCAGGGTCCTCCAAGGCCCCTGGAACTTTTACTTCCAAGAATAAAACTTTATAGTTCATATTTTCAGTATGGGGTCAAATTCAGATCATTGTGTGTGTGTCCGTGCGTGTGTGAGAGAGCGAGCGAATCTGAAAATCAATATGGTAAAAGACATTTTTTTAGTGTGTATGTCTGCATAGCACTTCCTTTAGACGATGTACAAGATGTGTGTGTGTGTGTGTCCCTGCCTGCCTGCATGCGTGTGTCCCTGCCTGCCTGTGTCCCTGCCTGCATGTGTGGAGTCATGTTGATGTTGCCATGTTCAGAGAAACAAGCACAATGGGACGAAGTGTGTATTGTTGATGTTGCCATGTTCAGAGAAACAAGCACAATGGGACGAAGTGTGTATTGTTGATGTTGCCATGTTCAGAGAAACAAGCACAATGGGACGAAGTGTGTATTGTTGATGTTGCCATGTTCAGACAAACAAGCACAATGGGACGAAGTGTGTTTTAGTATACTGTAGCCACACACGCAGCACTTCATTTCGCACGGGTGTGATTTTTTTTAGTGTGTATGTCTGCGTGCATGTGTGCGCGCGCACACACGTGCGCATAGTATGCATTATTACTCTTAAAGTGCTAGAGTAAAACTATTACGACACAAAAAACTAAAGTCTGTGTTTTGAGAGACAGAGAGAGAGAGAGAGAGAGACAGACAGACAGACAGAGAGAGAGAGAGAGAGAGAGAGAGAGGAGAATGGGGCAGGTGAGAGAGATTGCGAGTCAGCGTCATCCGGAGGAGACATTGAGAGATCCCCTAACATGCTGCAGGAAGATATGAATCAATTAAACAATGGTACGCGTCTATGGGATATAGTCGGAGTCACACTGTTGAAAGGTCAGCTCCGTTACGACTGTCAGATGTATTGATCTGGTCTGGCACAAAGCCCAGCCCCACTCCTTCCCTTCCAACGCAGAACAAAGGCAAACACTCCAGGAATACAAGAGGAACGGCTATTAATAATAGATCCAGGTGTCGGTCGGCAGTTGAGGACTGTATTTACTGCGGACCTTTTCTATTATCTGTCTTGAAGAGATAGAGTGCTCGGCAGGAAAATGGCAGACCGAATCGGATTCCGCTCCGTGTATTTGTTCCGGCTAACCCAAATCGCTGCTATCGCCCACGATAATCTGCCGTGTTTGAAGCGTGGCTTTTCCTTTTTGCACTCGGGCAACGAGAAACGTACAGCGTGTTGTCGGCTGGATCAGCGTCAGCTCTGCTCCGCAGGTCTGCTAACTAGGGGCACGATTTAACGCAAGCGTAAGAAATAAAAATAACAGAATCCAGGTCTGGTGAATCGTCGTAGGTGTGTGTACAAAATGAGCAACACGGGGGGCCACACTCCCGGGAAATACCCTTGCATTATATCGCACTGTGGCTTCTCAAAAATTCAGGTCACAGTTAAAATTAAAGGGATATTCCACTTTCAAAAAAACTTTTCGTTATTTTATGGTCTACTCAGTCTCATGTGAACACACCAGACAGTTTATAAGTTACTCCATTCGGTATTTAGATATTTGATGTTCATTTTAGCGCCTCCAGCTCCTTCCTATACAAGCCCATTATAACTTAAAAGTCCATTTTAACCATGACAGATTATTCGAAAACAACCCATCTTTTTTTTTTAGTCTCGTCTTAATCGACGAAATGTCAAAAATGATTTAGTCTTAGTTTTGGTAGTTTAGTCTTACATAGAAATACATTGTGGGTTTATATACAGTATGTTATGCAGATTTATAGTTCTTAGTATGAAACATGTCTCGTTTTAGTTCACATACTTAAAAAGAAAGAAAAAAGGAAGATGAAAATGTGTCTTATTTCCATTAGTCTTGGGTTATGATTTAGTCTTCATCTTAGTCTTTTAAAAATCATTTTTGTTAGTCTAGTCTTAGTCTAGTCGACTAAATATCAAAAACCTTAGTCGACTAAGTCTTTAGTCTTAGTCGACAAAAACAGCACTGACTTGTACTGCACTGCAATAATTGAGTTACTAGATATTTGGAGATTTCAATTACTACTTTCAAAACATACATTAACCACTTCAGCCCTGTGTTCATTTTGATCATTTGAAAATAAGCCGATCTACAAGCTTGTGATGCTTTGCGGTGCCACACGTCCTGAGAGAGTAAATCTGAGGTTTTTATTATAGCCTACATTTGAAAATATGAAATATCACATTCTGCACAATGAGTACTTTGGACTTTTGATCAATATTTAACTCCCAACCTTGGCTGTCTCCTCTCCCCTGATCCCCCTTAATGATGATCGTCCTTAATTTTTCGGGGCTGACACAGCCCCTGTTTTTCTTGTCATTTTTTCATCCTAATTTTTAAAAGTATAACCATATGAATAAGTCAGCAGGCTTCAGGACTCGCGTCAGGACGCATTTAGATGTTGATAATGCGATGCCGGTGGACCCCCCCAACCCGTGCTAATTGCTTAGGGAAGGCTGCACTGTGTGCATTAGCTTCCAGTGTACTGATGGAAAGTGGACCTTATTAATCAAGATGCTAAGGAGGGAGAGCTGCTGATGTGTGGGTGTATATATATGTATATCTGTGTCTGTATCCGCTGTGTATTAGCTGGCACACACACGCCTGCGTTGGTGCGTGCGTGTGTATACAAGACACAAGTACAGGGGGAATCGATGTGCACGAGGGTGCACGGCGTGCAACGCACAATCAGACAGGGATCGGGAGGGATAACAGGGAGATGGAGCGTGGTAATGTGAGAGTTTCGTGCAAGATGGCAGTACCAGCTTTGCTCTAGATCAGCGGTTTTCAACTGGTGGTCCACCAGGGACCACCAGTGGTCCTTGAGAGGGTTTCACGTGTTCCCCAGCTAACTTGGTTAACCAGATGAAACTTGGTTAACCAGATGTAACTCTTGAGAGAGCGTGTAACTAAAACCAAGGGTCCATTTGTAACGCTCTCAGATGTAACACCCTCAGATGTAACTCTTGAGAGCGTAAAAATGAAACCATTTGGTTTCATTTTACCGCTCTCAAGAGTTAAATATTCATCATCTGAATTAGCTCTACACAACTACACAACGAGAAGATTAATGGTCATTTTGATCTGTTTTGTTTCTCAAATCCAGCCTGGTACTGTGGACAAAAACAAAAGAAATCTGAAGTTTTGGGGTCTGTACAGTATGTGGGGCTAAAACGTCATCAAATGGTGGTCCGTGGCTCAAATGCTGAATAAATAGTGGGCCCTGGTGTCAAAAAGGTTGAAAACCACTGCTCTAGAGAGGAGCAGTGTTTTTCTTTTCACTTCTCGCCATGCTTCATGGCGGTGCAGCCGTTCTGCATCGATGTATTGAGTGAATTAATTAACACATGCTCCAGGGCCGGATCTAGAGGGGGCAGGGGTGGGCAGTGCCCACCCAAATGTGCATCGGGCCCCCCCAATGAAAGGTAATATCAATGGTTTTCATCAGTTGTCCAGGGACCATCAGTGGTTGAGAGAGTTCCAGGTGGTCACCAGCTAAAGTGATGGAAAGTTGGTTAACCAGGTGTAACTCTTTGAGAGCGTAAAAATGAAACCAAATGGACCCTTCATTTTTACGCTCTCAAGAGTCAAAGAGTTAAAATATTCATCATGTGAATTATCCCAAGTCTACATATAGAGACTGTAGAAGATTAATGGTCATTTTGATCTGTATGTTGGACTGTTTGGTTCCCCAAAGCCAGCCTGGAATTGTGGACAAAAGCAAAAGAAATCTTTAGTTTTGGGGTCTGTGGGGCTAATATGAAAAACTTTGGAGTTGCCCACCCTGCCATTCTTCCAGCCCACCCTAGTAGGGCTGGCTAAATCGGGCCCTGATACGCTCTCACACCCACATCATCATGTGACCAGGCTACTGTACAGGGGGGGGGGGGACTAAGGGCCCAGAATCACAGGTCTACACAGTTCTACACACCCACTTTCCTGAAAAGTAAATCAAATTAATTATTAATGCAATCGATAACTGCAAAGTCAAGAGTTACAAATCTATAAGGGTCCATTGGTTCAACAACTGATCGACATCATTTACTTGGTGACCACCTGGAATCATCTCAGGGTCCACTGGTGGGTCCCTGGACCACTGTTTTTTTTGCAGTGGAGTTGCTACTATGCATGCCCAACTATCATCAGATTGCAAGGGAATAGAGATGGATGATTTATCTTTAGTTTAGTTACACATAACACTGTAATAACTATGGTTAAGTGGGAAAACACCAGGGTTGGGGGTAACGAGTAACGAGTAACGGGTAACGAGTAATATTACTACTTTTCAGGTAACGAGTAGTGTAACGACACTACCTCCTAGAAAACAGTAATAATATTACAGTTACTTCTACTAATATTACTTAGTTCAACAGTAGCCTATTGCGTTGGGGAAGGGAGATGAGCTAAAGCCACTTTAGTTTGATCGGAAAAAAAGAGCAGCGAAATTATTATTAGGCAGACGTACAAAGACATCTAGTGTCAAAGCTGCGACATTGAGGCGTCGGAAACTGAGCGATCGAGAGCCGTTTGTGCAGCATGTTGTCCCTATTTATTGTCCCGATCCTCAATAGAAGTCTATGAAGAAGAGCTGCCCTTGGACAGGCCCCTTAAAGAGAACGGAGTTGGCGCTACTGCTCTACACTGCTCTTACCTTCCGGAGATTCTGTTGAGATTCCAATCTAAAAACTCTCAGGCCATGCTCACCCGATTGCAATAATTCCAACTGTGGTCCAAGTATATCCAAGGATATTTTCATTTGCTATATATGGCATGTGTTTATATTATGCGTTTATCACACAATAGATGGAGCAAATGTCATATTGTTAGCCGCGGCACACACAGCACACGCTTTCCCATACACAGCTGTTCGAACTAATTACGCGATGCCAGTCTGTTTGCACGGTATCCACTGGAGCTATAAGCCCTCATATACTCAATATTAAATCAAAAAGAGTTTATGCTTGTGTATGTTTATCATACCTTTTAATGTTACATTGAAACCTAGTTGACAGACAGGAACTGTAACCAAATAACAATCCACTGACTGAAATAACAGCCTACTGCAACTATGTAATCTATGGTAGGCTGTTAATCATGTGGGCCATATAAATGTTTATATAGTATTTTTCTAGGGCGGGATGTCTGTATTCATCTATCTAAATACATTTATCTAAATACATCCATCTATCTTCACCTGCTTATCCGTAGTTGGGTGGTGGGGGCAACAACTCCACCAGAGAGCTACAGTCACCCAATTGACACAGCATGGTTGGCTGATTGGTGGCTCTTGTTATTATTCTTAAAGAGGGGGTACCGTGATTTTTGTATTTTTTCCAATTTTGTGCATGTTTAAGAGGTGACAGTATGTAAATAGACCCCTTTGTGTTTTTTTTATGTGCAATGATGTCTTCCCTTTGTATTTAGGGTTTCTTCCTAGGGGCTGAACCTTTCCAGCCAAATGTGCCAATGAAAAAAACTTCAATATAGTGACATCATGTGCTCAGCTCCTCTCCTAACTCCTCCCCCTTTATCATACAACTAAAGCTGTGGGTGTGGCTTCAGTTCAGCTGGATCTCCACCCATCACCACCCACCAGGCAAACCAGGCATACTTAATGAACTGGTGGAGTGGAATCATAAAAATGACAGTTTAACAAACACTGTACACTTTTGGGGAAAAAAATCATACTTTTCATATAACATTAATACCTGATGATCATGTTTTAGGGTAGAAAAAAATCACGGCACTCCATCTTTAATATTAAAAACAATTAGATTCAGCTCTAAAAGAAGCTGACAGATTGTGTAGTTGTACAGTAGCTACTTTCCTTTTTTCAGGGATCTGGGTGCAAAAGTAATATAAAAAAAAGTAATATGTAATATTCTACATATTACTTTTGCATCCAAGTAAACAGTAGTGTAATATTATTACTTTTCTAAAGGGGCAGGGGTCGACATTATAAATGGCCCGACTGGCCCAAATGGCTTGCAATACACGTTCGGACCACCAGATGGCCCACCACACTGGCCCGGTGGGCCAGTAGGCCTCAAGCCATCTAGCTTTCTTATATATCTATGGCTCTGTCCAGGGGCGGATTGGCACATATTTTCCCACCGGGACAATTTTGCCTTTGACAGGCCACCCTGGGGGGGCAGCTGGTTAACAAGATGTAACTCTTTCAGAGCGTAAAAATGAAACCAAATGGACCCCTGCGGGTCCATTTGTTTCATTTTTTTGCCACTAGTGCATTTTGGATCTTGTCCAGGCTATTAGGTGGCGCAGGCCACCGGGGAAACTCCCTGTACTCCAGATGGCCAATCCGCCCCTGGCTCTGTCTAATGAAACGCTGTGGCTGGCTGCTGCCAGACCTCGCTCCGCTCGGCGCTGAGCCTCGATCTCCAGGCTTACATCCACGCTGTGAAATGAACTGCCGTGCACGTCGCTTGTCAAAACTAAAACCGAGTCATAGTGGGACAACGTGTTTGACATTTTTAGCGCTATAAACTCCGCCGCCGCGTCCTCCTCTGTCCACACTAGCATGGCTATTGGGCGAAGTTTGCCATGCGCTAACGTATCCTCCTCCTCCTCTTCCTCATCATCATAAATCATAATACCAGAAGAACTTAAAGGGGGTTCTCCGCCGCGAAAAGTCACAGATCATGCAAGTTCATCTTCTTTCTTAATAATAAAAAACAGCCCAGTTGATTGTTCAGATCAGAAGTGGAAACGACGAGTGTTGTAGATTATGCGTGCGTGCACGCATGTAGAGCCATGCGTGCAGACCACGACGCGTTGTTTATTGATTATTAAGTCTAATATTTATTTGTATTGCCTTTTTAAAAGGAGCATACATAAATGTATAGGATAGGTATCATTTGTCTACCAATGTGAATGTAGGCCCATATTAAATTTACGGTAGGCCTATTAAAAAAATACTGGAGAGGCTAGTTAAAAATAAATAAATAAATATCCAGTTAAACTCCGGTTAGTCCTGTCAGCTAGTCGGCAACAAAATTAACCGTTACTGACATCCCTAATAAAAATACAAAAAAAGGAAAAAGGGCGATTCCCCTGGGCCAGTGATTTTAATGGTGGGGCCAGTGATTTGGACAATCCACTGGCCCGAAAGTGCCAAATTTCCCTTAATGTCGACCCTGAGGGGTAATAAGTAATGTATTACTTTCCTAAGTAATATTCCCCAACACTGGAAAAAACCCACGATGAATTACAAAAAACTACAGTCGATTGCAAAATTAGTTGACAACTAAATAAATTATCAATTCGACTTTGACTCATCGATTCATCGTTGCAGCCCTATAGGCGACAGACATTCTGAAAGTCACAGCTACAGTGGGTGTGTAGAAGGGTATTTGTTCTTCATGAATAACTAATAATATTTAACACACACACACACACACACACACACACACACACACACACACACACACACACACACACACACACACACACATATATATATATATATATATATATATATATAAAAAGACAACAACAACACACTACTTTTGCCGAAACCTTTTATTTACTTGCCTTTGTGTGTGTGTGTGAGAGAGAGTGTATGTTATTGTGTGATTGCTTCAAACGTAAAGGGGGAGAAAAATACTTCTCTTGTGTTGAGGTTGAACAATGCAAAGCGCTTGTGCGTTTGTGGCCTCCAGAACACAATGGTGGACGTCAACAGAGCTGTTTTGTTGTGTGTAAGGCCGAGGAAATCTGTGAGACATTTCCTGTAAATGTCACCAAATATCCCCGTGGCGGGTCTGAGAGCGAAGTCAGAGGCGAACAAAGTTCAAATTTAGTTTGGGATTTGGGGATGTGGCAGCTCCAGTTTTTTTTTTTTTTTTCCCTGCTTTTTTTGTTGGCAGCGGCTGAAACGCTCCGAACACCGCCAAGTGAATTAAAAAGCTCACGCCAGAAGAATTCACCCTCCATCCACCCTCTCCTGCATGCCTTTTTTTCTGCTGTCAATTTTTCTTTTTCAGGTCAGTGCTTCTGGGAGACGAGATGGGAGAGAGAGAGAGAGAGAGAGAGAGAGAGAGAGAGAGAGAGAGAGAGAGAGAGAGAGAGAGAGAGAGGATATTGAGAAGGTGGGAGCAGGGCTGATGTAACATTTCCCAATTGGGGGGCCTAGAGAAAATGGCATGAGGGCGGTCGCAGTCGCACCCATACCATTTTCAGTTACAGGACTTTTATTAGGAAAGTAAACCTTCAATAATAACATCAGTTGTTGTTGAAGTTGCAACAGACACACAGCATGCATAAAGTTAAAGGAGTTTTCTGTTTTCAATGATGAAATGCTGTTGGTTTATTGGTGACACAGCTGTAGTTAGTGGCAGTAGTACTGTTTCTAATCATTTTAAATATAAGCACTTTGATTTGAAATTTCTTGGGTTGTTTTGCATGCCATCGTGTATAGGTTATAGGGACAGTCTGGGCATTTAGGGGGTCAGTCTGGGCATTTAGCCCCCCCCACCCACCCACATGGAAATGCCTAGATCCGCCCCTGGGTGGGAAGCAGAGAGAGAGAGAGAGAGAGAGGGGGAGAGAGAGAGAGAGAGAGAGAGAGAGAGAGAGAGAGAGAGAGAAATGGGAGAGCAAATTGAGACGGCTGAATAGGAGTCCCTGGGCATGGTCCGTGTCAGTGGATTCGGCCCGTAAATAACCTCCTTTATTAGGCCTGTAATGATCCCCGATGAATATTGACAGGCGAGGCGATGATGACTTTGTAGCCGCATATCAGTAATTAAGTTTCAAAGCAGCACGTGCCGCGTCGGAGGTAAGGTCATATTGATCCCCCTCCCCTCCTCCCGTGTGTGTGTGTGTGTGTGTGTGCGCTCGTGCAACGCAACAACATGCCACCGCATAGCAGCAGGTCAATGTAAGCAGCAGAGACTTGTATGTGTGCGCAGGAGCGCATGCAAGCACACACACACACACACACACACACACACACACACACACACACACACACACACACACACACACACACACACACACACACACACACACACACACACACGCACACACGTGCACGCGCACACACACACACACACACAAGCATGCACAACCCCCACCCGTCCCCCGCTGGTGGAAGGTACAGAACGTTTACTTGAGTACAATTTTCAGGTATTTGTACATCACTTGGGTATGTCAAAGTGTACTGTAATATTACCCTCTTCTTCTACAACATTTCACAGACAAATATTGTACTTTTACACGTCGTCGGTATTATTGTCGGTATTATAGTACAAGTGGTTTTTATAGTTATTTATTAAGATTTTGATTTATTGTTAAGACACGGCATACAGTGACTACCACTTCAGCTGCAATTCGGCCTTTTGAAATTAGCAGATGTATAAGCTCACGACGTGTCACAAAGAGACTCATTGTGAGTTTGTAGATCTGGTATTTTCAAAAGATTTGTATTAAATATAGAAATTTGAAACTGCGCATTCTGCATGACGACATTCCACATTTCACATTTCCGTGCGTACGTTCAAGTACATTTGGACGACAGACATTCCTGTTGTATTTTTTTTTAGCAAAGTACATTTTCAATTTTGGACTTTTACTTGTAAGAAAGTATATCTACATTTCAGTATTCATGCTTTTACTCAAGTAAAACACAAGTACTCTCTCTTGATCTCTCTCTCCCCCCTTGATGTGGATGCATGTGAACGCACGCACACGCACACACACACATGCACGCACCCACACACACACACACACACACACACACACACACACACACACACACACACACACACACACACACACACACACACACACACACACACACACACGTGAAGGGATGACAACCAATCACATCGGTGGTGGCCAGAGCAATTTCAGTTAATGGGAATTCCTGGCGCCTCCATAACAGCGTAAATGCTTTCTTCTCATGGGGATCAATCTGTAAAATTGTGATGGCAAAAATATGTACAAACGTATCGGCGGTAGATCTCACAGAACAAATCAGATGGAGCTACCTATCGGTGGGTTTGGGGCGTGCGGAGCGCGTGGGTGGTGGTGTGGGGTGGGTGGGTTCGCCTGCCGCGCGGCATGGTTCAGTGTGCAGGAGAAGATGAATAATTTAGGGAACACAAAAGAAATCAATGTGGCATCTTTAGTTAATTTGATTTGGCGCATTAGAGAACAACTGGCTGCCTTATCTAATTACACACACACATGCTTGGGTAATTGTTGCAATGTCAATAGCAAACAGGCTGCGTCCCTCTGAACAACTTCTGGGCTGGGCTGAGGCTCCTGTCTGAAGGTAAAAGCCTTGAAGTCAATGCAATAAAGAGATCTGAGCTAGGCCCTTTGTTGTTGGTGGTGGACAGGGTCACTGCTGCTGTTGAGGGTGTGTGTGTGTGTGTGTGTGTGTGTGTGTGTGTGTGTGTGTGTGTGTGTGTGTGTGTGTGTGTGTGTGTGTGTGTGTGTGTGTGTGTGTGTGTGTGTGTGTGTAAAACACATTCACATTCTGACCAGGTCCAGGCAATGATTGTTGGATTTCGCTGCCATGTTATGCTTCAATCTGGTGCACTTTGAGATAAAATATTAATGCAAGCTTTTAGTGCCCCCCCTGGCTTTGGGCCCCACTAAAATTGTCTAACTTTTCCCCACCTATCGACACCACTGGTATCCAATATGTCGCAATATATCAATCACCCATATAGGTATATCGATCGACAGGCTGCTATATCGATGTGGCCATAAACAGCATGATTTAAGTGGTGATCAGTGTTGACAAATGTACCTCTGTTTAACGCTATCAAAGTCCCCCCACTGTAAGTTGTACTACAATCCCTTCTCAGACCCCTTGTTAGGATGTTTAGACTTTTTATTTTTATTTCAATTTACTGTAATTTCAGAGAGGGCCACTTGGGGGTGCTCAAGCACCCCCTTGGTGTCTATCTGCGCACACCACTGCAGTTTGCTCTCATTGCAAATCCCCGGGCCGCGAAGTATAGGCTTGTCACTACAACCTTGTCGGATCCGCCTTAGCGTAGTAGTAGTACTGTGGAGTAGTGCACTTCTTTATTATATTATTTTTTCCCCCTTGCAGCATTTGGCTCAATAGTGGGCCTTATTTACACAGAGCCATAATATCCTGCTGACAACAATCTGTGTAAATGCCACATGCCAGCTATGAAATGCGACAACAGCATTTATAAGCCATATTCCGCTAAGCTGGGGGGAAGCCCTAAGGCGGCGTGTATCACTACTAGACATGCAGGGAGGGGAGGATGGGATGGGGGGCTGGCGGCTGAATGCTTGGACAGTGGACAGACTCCTTTGATGTCCCTCTCAGTGCTTCTCTGGAAAGTGTGAAGTGACAACCAGCAAATAATAATGTCTGTGATGTCAGCTGAGTCACAGTCACGGCTCAACCCTTCATAAACAAGGAGGAGGAGGCACTGAAATACGGGGGGGGAAAAGCAGAGGGAAAAATATGCAAATGTGTAATGAATATGCACGTCGATAAGGTCGCGAGAGAGTCTCAAATTCTACTTTAAAATATGAATCGTTTCCAAATCACTACTGGAGGATGGGGATTGTGTGTGTGTGCGTTTGTTTTGTGTGCAGGGGAATAAAGAACAAGTGCTGCTAAAAGGGTGGCAGTCCCTCAACCTGCCTGTCCGATTTTATTTGCCCCGAGACAACCTCAATTCAAAGCCCTGACAATCTGCACTAAAAAGGAAAAAAAGAACAAAAACAAAAAAAAAACAACCCCCACCGCCGATGCTCGCTCACACTTTGGTTGTTTCACACATTCGGAATAAAGCCCTCTACGGCGGGTTAAATCATCCCACAGCTTGGCGCTCTTCAAACACCCCCAGCAGAGCAGCTACTGTGTGCTTGGGGGGGGGGTCTCGGTACCATATGCACTAAAGGTCTCAACGGGCCTGAAAATTAAGGCCCAGTTCAGGCCCTAGGCCCGGCCCGACTAAATGGAATAGATTTTAGGCCCTACCCGGCCCTAAACTGTCGGTTTTGGGCAAAATTTGAGAATTCACCACAGATTAAAAATGAAATGGCAATCAGCACCATCTTCATAATAGGTAAATACAGAAAATAACTATTATTCTTACTATAATAAAATAATAAAATATATATCATTTTTTCATGGGGCCCGGCCCTACTGATTAGCATAGATTTTAGGCCCGACCCGGCCATAAATGTCGGGTCGGGCCTCTTCGGGTTCATTTGCTTCCATTTGTATACGCTCTCAAAAAATAAAATAAATAAATACATCTTGATGATGTCATCAACGATGTTAATGATTTTCTTCAGACCTCCATTTCTAGGAAACACAGAATGGGGGAGTGTTTTTATCATGTCCACCCAGCACCTCTAAGGTATTCTAATGACATATTAGAACAGGGGTTTTCAATCTTTTTCATCACAGGGACCGCCACTTATTCAGGATTTGAGCCACGGACCACCATTTGAGGATATTTTAGCCCCACAGACCCCGCATCTAAAAATGTTATTTTGCTTTTGTCCACAATTCCAGTCTGGATTTGGGAAACAAAACAGTGAAAACATGGAGATCAAAATGACCATTAATCTTATAGTTGTCTAGACTTGGGCTAATTAAGATGCTGAATATTTTAACTCCTGAGAGTGTAAAAATTTCATTTTTACGTTCTCAAGAGTTACATCTGGTTAACCAACTTAGCTGGGGACCACCTGGAATCCTCTCAGGGACCACTGGTGGACCCGGACCACCTGTTGAAAACCCCTGTATTAGAATGTTGGGAATGGGTGGAATTCCCCTTTAATCCGGTTGGTGGTGGTTGTAGTGGTGGTTGTAGTGGTGGTGTATGGGACCCAGCCCTGGCCTATAGAGGGGGGGCGAAGGGGGGTTGGGGGGGATTATTACACCATAAAACCAGGCGCTTTAACAGCCTTTCTGATTTCCTCTGATGTGTTCATATGGCTGGGGCCACTTGGGCAGCGCCACGGCACTATAATAAAACCTCCTCTCTCTCTCTCCTCTCTCTCTCTCTCTCTCTCTCCTTCTTCATCTCTCTAGCATGCAGACCCCCCCCCCCCCTCCTCCCACTGACCCTGTGTGACCTCACAGTGCAGAACCTGATCTGACCTTGAACCCGGGTCAGGTTAGCATGCTGTGTCTGTATCTGTGATTGAATGTGGTTTTTCTCAGAATCGATTTTCTGGGTCACGATTCGATTCAAAAACGATTTTTCTATTTTTTCGATTCTCGATTCAAAAAGATGTCCCCCACAATTCTAAAGCTTTCATGGTTCAATGGGATTTGAGCATGATCTACCCCCTGTTGTATTGTGCTTTCTGAAAGGATGTTTTACAGAAACATTCTTCTTAATTTGGTACTTTTATTTACAGTTTGGTATATATATAAAAAAAAGATTTACAAGTCATGATTTGTTGTTCTCAGCGTCTTGTTTCCCCAATTGTTTTCTAATTGGTCTAACTGTACTCTATGCATATTTACACTATAGCTTGCAGTTAAACAAAAGCCACCTGATTATCATTTGAATATCTGATGGCCCATCAGCCACTTGATTGACCATTTGTTTAGGACATTTGTCATTATTAGCATGCTTTTAGCGTCAGGTAAACACAGTGAACTACTCTAAACTAGGCTACTCTGATCAAAACGTTCACACAGGATTTCTTTGTCCAAAGCTCACGTTAGTTGATCATTTGAGCAGTACACACACATCACTGCAGCCAATATTTATTACGACTCGACTCCATACGAGCGCCTGTCGTAAACTCCAGTTTATCCCTATTCAGGCCATTCAAATTCGGACACCTCAATGTCGCACCTCTTCTACTAGATGTGTAGACCAGCGCAGATGAGAGCCTGGAGATCGGGGCTATGTGTAGACAGACTTACCAAACTCCATTCACTTCATGGGGTCAGTCCAATGGTGGCTCTTCTACATAGATTTCTTTGCGAACGGGACGGAAACTACGCTGTTTCTCACACACACACAAACGGCCGGCTCATTTCCCCTCTGGACAGGCTTCGCTCAGGCAGGCAGGCTGACAGTGTTAATAAAACTTTTTTGAAGCTTGTAAATCTGTTCTATTTTTGCATGCAACAACAAGCTCATTTTAAACAAGCAAAAGTAATAACATTACAGTAATATGTAACCTAAAAATCATTACTGCCCAACACTGGTTGGGACGACGTCCGTCAACGAGCTACAAACACAAGGGACGTGCGTCAATACCGTCTTGACCCGTTAATGAAAAAAGGGCTTAAGAAACAAGTTGCTATTGGATCTCCCTGAAAACCACTGCGTCTAACCCAATGACACAGCTCAAACATCCCCCCTGCGAGGGACTCATTACCCATTCCTGGCTCACCGCAAGCTGCGGCTGATGTAAAAGGTAGATATGGGGGGAAAAGAATGAATATAATTTTCTTTCTCTCTCTCTCTCTCTTCCCCTCCCGTGTACCTCCCCCTTCCCCTTTTCATCCTGGTGTAATTTGAAGCGCTTGAGTGATCATAGAGCGAGTCCATCACCAAATCCGAAAAGACACGTTTAGGCGCCCCGAGGCGCGGCGACAAGAATCTATTTTCCCACTTTCCACACTCCATGGTCGGTGAATATATCCCATAGCGCAGCGTTATACAGCTCACTACGTACAACAATGAAGGAAGCACATTAATGCGGCGGTGCCGCCGCGCTGTTCACTTAGTTCACTAAGCCTTTAAAATATGCAAATTTGGAACCCTGTTTTTTTTTTTTTACTTTCTTTTGTTGTTGTCGCGGTTGTTCATGTGCAACGGATTCATCGCCTGCAGATGTTTATCTACTTTAACAGGTAACACGAGGTGCACACCTATTTGTAATTTCCGTTATGACAGAAGGGGTGTACCGTACCGTACATCGCATATATTCACGCATTCTCTACTTGTTTTGGTAGACAAATTTGCTTTGCCACGGTTCAGTTGCTTAACCCTCCCCTCACGTGTCCACGTACCATGCCAGAGTAGACCATATGTGTAACGCCCGGATTCGAACCCGGGTCTCCCGTGTGAAAGTCCAACATCTTAACCACTAGCCCAAAGGGACATCCCCTTGGTCTGGGGGCAGATACTAGACTTTGTAGGCCATCACGACAGAGGCTGTAGCCACCTGCTACACTCACCTCCCTTTTGACCTCCTTCCACGGGAAACCCGATCCGGGTCACGGCACCAATGTAACGCCCGGGATTCGAACCCGGGTCTCCCGGGTGAAAGTCCAACATCTTAACCACTAGACCAAAGACATCCTTGGTCTGGGGGCAGATAATAACTTTGGGGGCCATTATGACAGAGGCTGTAGCACCTGCTACATATGCACACGGCGGCCATCTTGCCACCCCATTACATTACCGTAATTTCCGGACTATAAGCCGCTACTTTTTTCACATGCTTTTGAGCCTGCGGCTTATACAACGGTGCAGCCAATCTATGGATTTTTACAGGTGTTTTCAACAGGTGGTCCGGGGACCACCAGTGGTTCCTGAGAGGGTAGTCCGGAGGGTTGCCCTATAGACTAAATGATAGAAAGTTGGTTAACCAGATCTAACTCTTTGAGGACAGGTTTTTTTTTTTTTTTTCGCTCAAGCCCAAAGACATCCTTTACTCAACGCCTTGCCAACGACCAAATCAAAAATTTGTCTTGCCTGCAGGCCGTCAGGGAGACGATTTTGTCATCTCTCTCATGTTGGCAGATCACTGGTGATCGGGGGCCTGAGTGCTTTCATCAATTTGTATGAACAGTAGCTCCATGGCAGCGCGCTCCACGGACCGCTCTGGTTGAACAGGCTGAGCCTCTGTGTTTAAGTATGGACAACATTGGATCAGATGAGTGGCAGACACTCACAGAGCGACACACACAAACACACACACACACACATGCACGCCACACTCAAACGCCATCTGTCCTGCCCCCCCCACCAGCCCCCCTGCCTCTCATGCCTCATGCCCTTCTCATTGCATCCAGGGCCACAGCAGGGACGGCAATCAATGACAACCAGTTACCAGGCCCTAACAAGCCATATGACCTCCCTACACTCAGCTAATGCAAATCAGGTTATAGAGTATATCGGCTTAAACCTCAGGAGCAACAAAATCGATTTGTGCCCGCGGCAAGTGCCGTCGTGGCAGTTATGAATCTGTCTCGCCCCCTTGGCCGGTTGCGATAGTTACCTGTAATTTTACAACTTCCGTCACATCATTTTTGGCTGTGGCATGTGTCGCAGCCATTTTGCATAACGGTTGTGGTAAATGCATGACATCATGCACCAACAGTATGGCATGACGGCTAAGGGTTAAGTTTAACACTTCAGTGTTTTGTATCTTACAACATTATGTATGAGTGCAATACAGAGAATATTTGCATCTTCTTCGCCATCTTTGTTGAAGAAGAGTCTATCTATGTCTGAGATAACTAATCTTACTTATCTTTCATATTGGTTTAAACCCCATGGAAATGTTGTATTGAGTTATAAAATCCATTGTTTTTTTTTCTGCAAACTTCCTCTCCCCCTCTGTCCACGTTTTGTCGGATTCTAGTCCACACACTTCCATTGCCCCAATTCCATGTCCCATAAAATGCTGTACTATTAGTAACATCTCCTTGGCTGTTATATCTATGTTGGTTAACTCTGTCTGCTATTGTGTTTCTGGTTTTCCCTACACATTGTCGATTATATTTGTTACATGTGATTACGGTAGATAGACACAGTTTTTTGTGGTCGCTGTTATATTTTGTTTTACCACTATCATGATGTTCGTTGATCTATTTTTCACTAGTAGTCTGGGTTTAAAGTAATCCTGTCTTTTAGGGAGGGTTCTGTCTGTTCTTTTAAGTTTGCTTTGTTAGGGGTTAGGTTTGGTCGGGAACAGCTGCGACAGTTTGGAAAACGGTCACGTCAGATGGCCAAAATGGTCAGCGTTTTCATAACAGTGACTGAATAGGCGCCGAGACACAATTATAATGGTCGCGACAGGTGTCGACAACTGCCGCCACGCCGTGGTTGAGAATTAATTTGGCTGTCTCTCTCAACCTTACCATTTTCAGTGGTGTTTCATTTTCAGTAGTGTACTACTTTTACATATAAGCACTAAAATATCTTGGGTTGTTTTGCATGCCATCATGTTTGGTGGGGCAGACTGGGCATTTAGGGGGGCATTGCCCCCCCCCCCATGCCTATGCCTAGATCCGCCCCTGGCCTACATGCATATGATGATTTGAATTGACAGTCGGATGGTTGTACAGCTTCCTGTCACAAATTAAGTTGGCGATGAATTGTCACAAAAAAACAATTTAATAATGATTCAACTATCTTCCAGTCTTTTTGTTATTGGAACGTGAATAAAGAATACATTTCCCTTAGGCCGATAATAATTTAAAAAAAAATGTTCAAGTCAGATATTATAAAGAAATACAAAGAAATAAAATGATTGACATTCAATCTTTTTACGACTACCTAAGGACATAACAGAAATGCCTAATAATATACAAGCTTATATTCTACCTGGTAGAACTACCATTTCAGCTTTTAACAATTCACAGAAATGTTTCAACATGGTAGGTAATCATGTCGATCGTGACATAATAACCGTGATCATCTCAGAAAATCGCAATTACACAATTATGTCATAATGGTGACAACCCTATAGGGTGACCAGATAATATTCCCCTTTGCGTTGTAACACTCATTTCAAAGACTGGTGTCACACATTCTGGCTGGCAGACCTCAGCGTTTCAAATGTCCTAATACCAGTCCCCTAGATGGTTTTCATATTAAAGTGCTTATATTTAAAATGATGTGAAACACTACTACTGCTACTGACTAACTACAGCTGTGTCACCACTAAACCAACAGCATTTCATCATTGAAAACAGAAAACTCTCTGAGTCAGACCTTTAGCTTTATGCATGCTGCGTGTCTGTTGCAACTTCAACAACAACTGATGTTATTATTGATGCTTATACTTGCCTAATAAAAGTCCTGTAACTGAAAATGGTATGGGGGCGGCTTCATCGCCTGTGGTGCAAAGCGACACGGGCGATGAAGCCGCCCCCATACTATTTTCTCCTGCCCCCCCAATTGGGAAATGTAAGATCCGCCCTGAATCTATCTCGCTCCCCTAATACCAGTCCCCTAGTTGGTTTTCAGCTGTAAATATCTATTTTCCTACAAGTTTTAGTTTAGTTTTTGAGCATGTTAAAATAACAGGAGAAAGAGTCCCTACACCAGGGGTCGGGAACCTTTTTGGCTGAGAGAGTCATGAACACCACATATTTTTAAATTAAATTCTGTGAGAGCCATACATTTTTTAAACCATAAAATACAAGTAAATTTGGGCATTTTATGTAATTTCAACACCTTTTTAGTAACATTGTTATGTTGTTGCTAATCAATGAGTAGTTATTTATTTTTAATCATGATCCCCCCACTCCCCTATACATACTATGGCAACACACAGACCCTGCTGATCTTTTTAAAGAGGCATTTAGAGGAGATGAGTACACCAGAAAGTCAATTTCCATTTGATGTAATTTCAACACTTTTCAACACTGGTCACAATAAGTCTATTATTCTAATAAGTCTATTATTTTTAATAACATTCTTATGCAGTTGTTATTTTATCATTGCATATTAGACACAGAACCTGCTCTCTCCACAAAGGCAAATTTCTCTGTCCGTTCCTGCTGAAAAGTACAATACTCCTCGTCCTTGTTTGTCTTTTAGCCATCTTCTCAAAAGGGTTTCTTTTTAGTAAACGCGATTAGTTTATTGTACGGAACTCAGACGATGATGACGTCTGATGAAGAGCCGCGATGACTCGAAACGTCATGCCATGTTTGTGGTGAAATAAACCTTTTAACCTGGAGCAGTAGTCCAGTGTGCGGACCCTATTTATTTTTTCTGACCTCATAACATGCGCCTATCCATTTCTGTCTAATATATTATGCACGTACTGTATGACTTCAAAAGGATTCAAAACGTGGATTGAACAATCAAATCAAAACATTTCGGGCCAACCTATTAATCACAGCAAGGCTGTTCTTACAATGAATTAACTTCATTGATACCAACACTTGTGCATGTTTTCTCAAATAGAATTTGGAATATTTTTACTCCGGCCAGACCAGCCTAGGCCTGCAGGTCATCATGGTCATTCCACTGGTTAAAAAAGCTCTCTGTGGTGTCTGTCTTAATGAGGAGGATGGGGTGAGCGGAGCCAGCGATGGTCTACAGTGTTGCCAACTGCTGAAATCCAAAATGCATTAGTGGCATTTCCAAAATGCACTAGAATGTGCTAGATGCTTGCCTGTATGTACAAATCCAACATACAGATCAAAACTGACCATTAATCTTCTACATTCTCTAGTTGTGTAGACTAATTCACATGATGAATATTTTAACTCTTGAGAGTGTAAAAAAAATGAATTGCGTGTCCATTTGTTTTCATTTTTACGCTCATAAAAGAGTTACATCTGGTTAACCAACTGTTCATCATTTAGCCTGGGGACCACTGGTTGAAAACCCACTGTCATAGGAAAAATGGTGAAAGATTAGGGTTTTTATCTCTGGCGCCTGTCACCCCCAACTCACCAGCCAAAAAGCACCAGTTTCACTAATATTGGGCATTGGGTCTGTAAAAAAAAGCTAAATATAGCGAAGAATACGCCAAGTTGGCAGCACTGGTGGTGTTTGGGAGGGCAGAATGCATCCGGAGAAATGTTGATGATGGAGGTATAGGGAGGGAGGGGGAGTGAGTGGGGGAGAGTGGGATGAGTGATGTAATTAGTGGAAAGCAGGGGTGAAGAGGTCACGGCGGTGTGCGAGGGGGTCAACCAGAGTGCCGCTGGGAGTAATGGTTGATGAATACACATCGTTAACCCTGCCAGGGAGGAGGGAGACGGGGCGGGGGTGGGGGGACTGTGGGACGGGCCGCTTCGATTTAACACGCTCAACAGGAAAAAACAAAAGAAAAACCGGAATCTACCCAGAGGCGGATCTAGGCATGGGCATGGGGGCGGGCAATGCCCCTCCTAAATGCCCTGACTGCCCCACCAAACACGATGGCAAGTAAAACAACCCAAGATATTTCAAATTAAAGTGCTTATATTTAAAATGATGTGAATCACTACTACTGTACTGCTACTAACTAACTACAGCTTTGTCACCACTAAACCAACAGCATTTCCTCATTGAAAACAGAAAATTCTCTGAGTCAGACCTTTAGCTTTATGCATGCTGCGTGTCTATTGCAACTTCAACAACAACTGATGTTATTATTGATGCTTTACTTGACCAATAAAAGTCCTGTAACTGAAATGGTATGGGGGCGGCTTCATCAGCGATGAAGCCGCCCCCATATCAACCCCCCCCCCCCCCCCCCCCAATTGGGAAATGTTAGATCTGCCCCTGAATCTACCTCGCTCCCCTGCATTGTAAATCAAAGCATTGTGGCAGGATCCTGTGTGTGTGTGTGTGTGTGTGTGTGTGTGTGTGTGTGTGTGTGTGTGTGTGTGTGTGTGTGTGTGTGCGCACGAGCAAGTCGAGACACAAGTGCTTTCCATCTGCATTTGTTTTCGTTAGCCGCGACCTGCACCGTCCCTGTGCACACACACGTCGCGATCAATACTGCATGTTGTAGAACATGTGAGAAATGTAAACCAGGCTGTTTTCATAGAGAATAACGAGAGAGAGAGAGAGAGAGAGAAGAAAGAGAGAGAGAGAAGGAAAGAGAGAGAGAGAGAGAGAGAGAGAGAGAGAGAGAGAGAGAGAGGGAAGGAAATTCAATACATGACATGACGCTCTACTCTTTAACTAACTGGAAGTGCTTTCTCATAGACGCACATACGCACACAGACACATGCGCGCGATAGGAGCTTTCTGACATGCAAAACACAGAGTGGAAAGTGTATGTGTGCCGTGCAAGTGCGGAAACTGTCCCAGCAGCATCATGCATGCATGCGGCATATTTAGAGCATAACAATCTGCTATAACACATAGCAGATCGTTAATGCTTCTTTTTTTCATATTCCTATTTGAACATATCTGCTGTATTCATTGCATACCTTTTCCAAATGGACCCACAAGGGTCCATTTGGTTTCATTTTTACGCTATCAAGAGTTACATCTGGTTAACCAACTGTCCATCACTTAGCTGGGGACCACCTGGAAGGACCACTGGTGCTCCCCAGACCACCAGTTCAAAACCCCCTGTTAAAGAGTGTCGCCGTGCACAACAGTCTTTTAGCATTACAGATTAAATGCAAAAACCCTAGCCTCCGACATTTCATAATGAAACCATTTTCAACAATGATATATGCTGTATATTTGTTTTGTTTTAGTTCTGTTTTTTTTTTCTGGCGGGTAGATGTTGTTGAGCTGGTCTTTTTTTAAGTAGCTCTCAAGTAAAAAATGTGTGGGTGCCTGCCTCTGATGTAGGCCAAATTAGAGCACATCAAGCACTAAAAAATGAGACTATTTGAGTGTGATTTGGAGCCAATACAATGGGAGTGGGTGTGTGCAACCTATAACCACCACAAATGATGAAATTCACGGCACAATTCGGCACAAATGCAGCACTAAAGAATGGCACAATATTTACATATTCACACTGATGGGCAAGTTACTGGGAAAATGTAGTAAGCTACACTACTTGTTACTCTCGAAAAAATGTAGCGAAGCTACACTACAAGCTACATGAAAAAAGCTGCTTGGTGTAGCTTGCTACATCAACACTAGAAATATATAAATATATATATCTCAACTTAATGTACATCCTTCTAAATAATAATCATAGTAATAATTAGGGGTGGGACTCGATTAAAATTTTTGATCTAATTAATTAGAGGCTCAATAATTAATTAATCTCAATTAATCTCATTTTAATCGCATATTATTATTTACCTGAGAAAAGTGAGAAAGCACATTTTTGAACTGAATTTATTATTATTATATTATGAGTGAAGCAATGAACTGAATGAGTGAAGCAATGAACTGAATACTAGGCCTGTGAATCTGTGGGTGATACAATTCAGTATCAATTTTCTGGGTCACGATTCGATCCAAAAACTAGATTTCTAGATTTTTTTTAAATTCTCGATTCAAAAAGATTCCCCAATTCCAAAGCTTTCCTCTTTTCTTTTTTTTTCTTCTTCTTATTTACCAAATTCAAGTACAAACGTTAGCATTTCTCAGTCAGTCCAGTACAATAATTGACTCTGGGGCAAAATAAATAAAATACTGGTACTTGGAAGACTAGCTGGTAAGAAAGGCAGTGCCACACACACAGTGCTGATTGTTCTGGAGCATACATTTGCGTACATTTAGCAGTCATTATTATCATGCAATTTAGCGTCAGATAAACACAGTGAAGTGAGCCCACGTCAGTTGATCATCTGAGCACACACACACACACACACACACACACACACACACACACACACACACACACACACACACACACACACACACACACACACACACACACACACACACACACAGCCAATATGAACTCGACTACAGCTGCACTGATGAGCGCCGGTCGCCAACTCCAGTTTGTCCCTATTCAAGCCATTGAATGTCGGACACCTCAACGTCGCTCTGGTACTAGCCAGAATGCAGAAAGACTTACCCAAGCTCCCTTCTCTTCACGGGGTTAGTCCAATGGTGGCTCTTCTACATAGATTTCTACGAAACGGGGACAGTAACACTAGCTCCAACATGTTGGATGTGATTTGAGGCTCGAACTGCTGCGATGGTATGCACATTCTTTGTTGCACAAACTGCCTTTTTGTCCACGCTTCCATCCGTTCTTTGCTTAAATCTAAATTTGCCATCGACGGGGCCGAGTAATGCTTGCTCATCTGGTTTGTCGTTCATGTTGTGAGTTGTTTTGTTTTGTTTTTGCTGCGGGGGAAGAGGACGACGAGGCAGACGGAGCTTTAGAGTATAGACTGAGTTACGTTTACTCCATAGAGCTAGTAGACCAATGGCGATTCTTCTACATTGACTTCAACTGCAGTTTGTCCCTATTCAGGCCATTTGAACAGCGCTCAAGCGCTCAGTTTCTGACTCCTCAATGTCGTGACTCCGGGTGGACTGCCGCTTCCGTGTGCGTTAGCATATTGGGTAGGTGTGAAACGGTGATACAAAGAGAAACGTTCCACTTCAATGGTGTGAATGGGCCATCAGTGACAAACGTTCCGTTCCAATGGTGGATAAAGAAAAGGTGCGAATAAATGCGTTATTTTTTATAACGCGCTATATTTTCTGTAATTAATTAG
Source organism: Benthosema pterotum (assembly GCA_039105355.1). Lineage (NCBI taxonomy): Eukaryota > Metazoa > Chordata > Actinopteri > Myctophiformes > Myctophidae > Benthosema > Benthosema pterotum. The sequence continues at coordinate 32,249,005 of CM076984.1, read as the reverse complement.
TCTCAATTAACGCGCTAAAGTCCCGGCCTTAGTAATAATATAATTTGGGTAATAATAATAATAATAATAATAATAATAATAATAATAATAATAAATTAGTGATGGGTTTGAACCTAGGATGGTGGCATGTTTAAGCTTTGGGATGTATATTAGAGGTTTTCTACCCGGTAAAATGTGTTAGAATTTGAAAATTTGTGTGGGAAAATGTAGTAAGCTACAATCCTTGTTACTCAAAACAAATAGTGTAGCTTCACAAGCTATTGCCAGAACAAATGTAGTAAGCTACACTACAAGTTATGGGAAAATGTAGTTAAGCTACAGTATGTAGCTTAGCTACTTGTAAAGCTACTGCCCATCACTGCATATTCGTATGGGAAATCAGGGGTTGCCAACTGAGGCAGAGGCTATAGTTGTTGCTGTTGGTAGTAAAACAAGCCAGGTGGTTGGAAAAATATTAAACTCTCAGAGGCAGAGCCAAGAAACACTTGTGACTCTTAGGACCAAAGCCCACAGCCTGCACAGTGGAATGTGTACATGGCATGCATGCACAAACACACACATAAACACACATATGCATGTTTTTTATGTCTCAGGATTCTATGATGCATCGCGGTGCATCACACTTTTCAGGTAACTCTGGAACTCTACCCCGAGCCACTGCTTAGGGCAATGGTGGGCAATTATTTTTCCCAAGGGGCCAAATGAGATACATAAAATATTGTGGAGGGACAAGACTAAAGGCTGAACTAAAGTCTGCGTAGTATTCATTTAATTTTCAAGATAAAAGGAAGAGTAACACCAACCATTTTGACACCAGGTTTCACTATTTATTCAGTATTTGAGCCACTGACCACCATTTGATAACATTTTCTTCAAGATTTATTTGTTTTTGTCCACAATTCCAGGCTGGATTTGGGAAACAAAACAGTCAAACATACAGATCAAAATGACCATTAATCTTCTACATTCTCTAGTTGTGTAGACTTGGGCTAATTCACATGATGAATATTTAATTAGTACCTTTCGTGGGCCGGTCAGAGTCAGCCAAAGGGCCGCATTGGGCCCCCGGGCCGCATAATGCCCAGGTATGCTATAGTAGATAATAAAAAAAGAGAAATCGCTTTAAAATTTTGTGAACAAATACTGAACAAATACATGTTCGAATGTCCCCTCCCGTAGCTAAAACCCCTAAAACTCAAGAAAGCAAGGAATGTAAAACAATTAACACCCATCTTTTACTTTCTCTAATAACAAACTAAAACAAGAACCTGGGAGAAAAAAAACAAACCCTCAAGTTATACTTTAACATACTCCCTGGTCAGTTTATCGTTTACGTTGAGTTGTCTGGCCGCTAGGCTGACCCCAGGCGGACAGCGGTGGGTCTTGAACCTCTAATGTCAGACCAGAGAACAGATAGACTGATATCCGTTCCTCCCGGACGGTGCACAGACGGCCCCTCCGTGACCTCGGCTGTCTAAACAGCTGTTCCTCCTGACGCCCGCCGGCTAGCCTGTCTTAATGCAGATGGAGGAACTTGATCGAGTTCCTTTTTTTTATAAAACGCTACGCTAGAGGTATTCATCCTACCTAAAAAAAGGAGACAGAGAGAGAGAAATGCGGTGTGATTTTGAGGTGCCCGGCAGAGGTAATGACGCAGCGCGTTAATGCACCGAATACTCCCCCCCGGTATAACCTTGAACATAACGTTTGTCAGAGCGTTTCATTCTGATGGATTGTGACAGGCTGCCCACATTTTAAACCATAACCGCATGCAAGCGCTCGGATTCCCCGCAGTGCTGCGGACAGCTACCGCCTGGGCTATCTATTTCCCTTCTGAACTAACCTGGCTTTCACCCCAGCCCTGGCAGGACAATTCATGACAACAAAACTGCGTTTTTGACTCTGAACAGTATTTCAAAAATTGAGGGTGAGGGTGGAGGGGGTGGATTGGGGCTCGGAGGGGATTTCCAGTCATAGCTGATTGCAATTAGAAGCTGTGGGACGGTGAACTGGTCCTAGATGTCGGCCCCGCGGCGCGCCGTGTTGCCTTGGCGCCTCTCCAAACGGCAGGATTATGCACTCAGGCCAGAAGCATGAGCCACTGAGCTGCTAAAGAGCCTGGGATTTAGATGGCAGGATAATAGAAAAGCCCCAGAGTGCTGCTCAGAGGGTTCAGGGCCAAGCCAAGGTTTCTAGTGCCCAGCTCACGGGGGCAAGGAGGTGCACGGGTATACGGTTCAAGACCCTAAACAGTAAAGGTTTGCCGTCTGGTAGCCCTGCTTCAAACAGAATCACCTCTTCCAAATGACTCCCCTCCGTTTCGGACGGGAGTCATTTGGTCAGGTACTTTAATGCAGTGGTCTTCAACCAGTAGTCCCAGGTGGTCCCTAGCTAAGTTGAAAAGTTAGTTAACCAGTTTGCCAGTTCTCTTTCCCAATTGTGGACAAAAACGTGAAAGTTATTAGCTTTGGGTGCAAGAGATTAAATTCAACATCACAAACTGTCTAACTCAAACCCCATATACTGTTTTCAAACATCAGTAGTAGCATATACAAGAAAACCTTCCAAATCTCTCCTCCATTTTTCATTATAAGTGCATTATCCATTAAATACTATAACAGTAAGTAACACCATCACCACCATTACAAAGTCAAATTTCTTGTGGGCTTGAAATGGATTTTTTTTTTCTTTCTTTTTTTGATGTGTTGTTGAGCCGGTCATTTAGAAAGTAGCTCTCAAGTCAAAAAAGTGTGGGCAATCCTGATGTAGGCCTATGGTTGGAACTTGGAGAGCTCCAGTGCAGGCGCTACGCTCTTCCTACAGCTACTGTAACTGGACCATAGTGATAGGACAAAATTTGTCCTATCACTATGGTCCAGTTACAGTAGCTGTAGGAAGAATGTCTTTATTAGGGCCCGAGCACTGCAAAGCAAGTGCGAAGCCCTATTGAAACCGTAAGGATTATTATTATTCTTTCTTAACCGAAATAAATCGCGTTTTTCGGCCACATAACGTACACGAAAAGTTGCGAAAATTGGCACGCACGTTCCTAGTGGCGAAAAATTACGTATTTTAAAATTGTTAAAAGTGGGCGTGGCCTAATTGTGCAACAGCGCCCCCTAGAAAACTTCGTGCCTCAAGCCCCACCATGCAGTTTGACATACATCCACGAAAATCGGCACGCACCTGTATCATGTCGCAACTTAAAAAAAAGTCTCTTGGTGCCGCGTCCGAAACCGAACAGGAAGTCGGTTATTTCAAAATAAAGGCTGCGTTTTGGTGCAATTTAGGCCATTTCCACATGTCGCATTTTGGCGAACTCGTCGGAGCAGGGGGTCCGTTCGGGAAAAAAAATCGCTCGGCAAGCAGAAAAGACGTTGACGATGAAAAGTTATTAAAATCGTGAGTTTTCGTGAAACGGCGCCACCGTGGCGGAGCGCCAAACTTCGCCGCCAAACAGGAAGTGGTACTTGCACCTGATTGGTCGATACTATTTCCTGCCATAACTCCTCAATGCTATGTCATAGAGACATATGGGTGGTAGCAATGGATTCGGTATTGAGTCCCTGACGTTCTGATTGGTATCGACCAATCAGAAGAGGGGCCCCGCCCCCTGTACTTGCACCTGATTGGTCGATACTATTTTCTGCCATAACTCCTCAATGCTATGTCATAGAGACATATGGGTGGTATCATTGAACTCGCATTTGAGTCCCTGACGCGTCCCTGACGTTGATTGGTGTAACTTAGCCCCGCCCCCTCTTCTGATTGGTCGATACTATTTCCTGCCATAACTTCTCAATGCTATGTCATAGAGACATATGGGTGGTAGCATTAGACTCGGTATGGCGTCCCTGACCCGTCCCTGACGTTGATTGGTGTAACTTAGCCCCGCCCCCTCTTCTGATTGGTCGATACTATTTCCTGCCATAACTCCTCAATGCTATGTCATAGAGACATAATGGTAGTATCATGTTTTGGCTCGTTGTGACTTAGCCGCGTCCCCTTTTCTGATTGGCCGATATTTGCCCGAAACTTGCACGATCGAGGGCCCGTTAATCGCTGCTTGCAGCTTTAATTACATGTTAAAACTATTGCTGGAAAGATTTAATCTTTCCAGCAATAGTTTTAACATGTAATAAAGACATTCTTTTAAAAAGTAAAAGCCACACACATATATTTTTTTCAGGGCATACAGCAGGCCTGATTGATGATTTCAAAGTTCTTGTTCCAAAAATGAACCAGTATTTACTGTATACAATCCATGATATTTACATCGGAATGAATGAACTTGAAAGACCTTTGAAATTTTTGAGAACGGACTGACATCAAAAGAGTTTTTTTCAGAAAATTATTAATAAGCAGATATTATTTGCAGGTGTGTGTGTGTGTGTGCGGGGGGCACCATGTTTGCAGTTTCTTCAGCCCTATTTTGAAATCGCATGCAAAACAGGCCAGAGCAAAATAAATAAAAATAAATAAATAAATAAATAAATAAATAAATAAATAAATAAATAAATAAATAAATAAATAAATAAATAAATAAATAGGCCAGAGCAGGCCAGAATAAATAAATAAATAAATAAAAGCCTGCTGCAAATAGCCACTTGGTTCCACCCAGTTCATTTTAAACACCCAGGGGGCCCGGGACAGTTTTGCATATACTAAATGTACCCTAGGGGGTTATACTATACTATTTGGAAATGTGCAGGTATCTGTCTCCTCGCAGGCTTCAATTTAGAGCACACGAGGGAGCCAATGGGGATGCCAGCGCACCGTCCCGTTCGCCTCTGCTAGACCTCATTATAATTAAGACCCAGCTGAATTAACCCCATCCCCTCCCTCCCTCCCTCCATGCTTGAGTGGCCCCGTCCGAGCCGCGCAACAACCGCCCCGCCTGTATCTCTATCAGCCACCCAGATGTTCATAATGACTTGACCCAGATTGGGCCTCCTAGCTGCCCTTCCCTCCCCTCCCCTCCCCTCTCCTCGCCTCCTCCCCCTGTCTGTAAATCGGCTGTTGAAATGTGCCTGACACCATGTTGGGACACACTTGTCGGCACGCGTGTCACCAGTGTCTCTCTCTCTCTCTCTCTCTACAATCCTGCATCCATGCAGCAACTAAGCCTAATTATATATATATATATATATATATATATATATATATATATATATATATATATATATATATATATATATATATATATATATATATATATATATATACTGTACATACTGTAAATATAGAGTATCAGACCCTACTGGCAGGGTTTTTGTATTTCATCTGTAATGCTACTGACGTTTGTGCACAACAACACTCTTTAAAACAAAATATTACATTGTGGGATTGAGCTGACCAAAGTATATAAAAAAGCTATTTTTGACATCTGCCATTTGAATTAATGTCATTTGATTGATTTCCATGAATCACATTAATTTAAGATAAAAATATATGTATATGCTGTATCTAATTAACCCGAGCTCCTCCAGAGTTGGTGTCGATGTGCCCCTCTGCAAGGCACTTCACCCATGATTGCTCCTGATGCGTTGGGACGGTACCTCGCGCTACCTTCGTTTCTGCCACAAGTTTTTGGGTGAATGGGGGTGAAGGCGATCATCCACAATCTATGTAAAGCGCCTTGGATAAAAGGAAAAGGTGCTATCTAAATGCTCCATTTAGCATTTATATGGCTTGGCCCAGAGCTACCAAAGGACATGAATGGTAATTTAGGATGCCGGCGGGGTCGATTCCTGTCGCTGCATCTACAGGGGCGGATATAAAATGTCCCATTGGGGGGGTGGTTGGGGGGGGCTAGGGGGGGCAAGAGAACATGTTGGAGGGGCAAGAGAAAATGGTATTCCCATGATGAAGTCGCCCCCAAACCCATTTTCGGTTACAGGACTTTTATTAGTCAAGTAAAGCATCAATAATAACATCAGTTGTTGTTGAAGTTGCAACAGACACACAGCATGCATAAAGCTAAAGGTCTGACTCAGAGAGTTTTCTGTTTTCAATGATGAAATGCTGTTGGTTTAGTGGTGACACAGCAGTAGTTAGTTAGTAGTAGTTTCAAATCATGTAAATATAAGCACTTTAATTTGAAATGTCTTGGGTGTTTTGCATGGCATCGTGTTTGGGGGGGGCAGACTGGGCACTTAGGAGGGCATTGCCCCCCCCCCCTGTTGCTGCACAATAGCAACTCAAATAGGTTTGGGAAGAAATATCATGTTCGTCTGCATCCATCCGTCCATGCATGCATTCATGCACCACCTCCCCCGTCTGGGAGGAACTCGATAAAACTCAAGGAGTCACTCCAGATCTTCACATTTATTTAGGGTTTATTTGTCTCTCAATGGACAAGCAGCCGCACACGGTTTGGCCTGATAGGTCCTTCTGCAAATAAACAATGCGGAAAAGGATCTGTAGTGTGTGTGTGTGTGTGCTGACTACTTAAATCTACAACAACAACAACAACGACAGAGATCTAACGGCTAACGTATGCGTCTGTTCGTCGTCGAGGATCAGATGGAGTTCTTTTCTCGACGCACATCAAGAGGGTTTTTTTGCGAGTCGAGCTTCAATGGGATCCTCCATTCCCTCCAAGTACACTCAATGCACGCGGCGCAGCCGAAGCAACACGATGGATATTTTATCTAGGGGGGATGAAGGCAGGCAGGCAGGCGGCGGCGGAGGAGGAGGCAGGGGGAGGCTTTCTTCGTTTGTGCATTTCATGCGGCTCTTTTTGCTATAAGGAGAGCATCTGCTGCTGACACACACACATGCAAAGACGCATACGTGTGCGTGTGTCACACACAGGGGCGGATCTAGGCATGGGTATGGGGAGGGGGGTGGGGGGGGGGGGGGGGGGGGGGCAATTAATGCCCCCTAAATACCCAGTCTGCCCCTAACCCAAACACGATGCCATGCAAAACAACCCAAGATATTTCAAATTAAAGTGCTTATATTTAAAATGATCTGAATTGTGAAACACTACTACTACTGCTACTAACTAACTACAGCTGTGTCACCACTAAACCAACAGCATTTCATCATTGAAAAACAGAAAACTCAGACCTTTAGCTTTATGCATGCTGTTTGTCTGTTGCAACTTCAAAACAACTGATGTTATTATTGACGCTTTACTTGACCAATAAAAGTCTGCAACCGAAAATGGTATGGGTGCGGCCATCGCCCACGGGCGAATGAAGCCGCCCCACCCCCCGCCCCCATACCATTTTCTCTTGCCCTCCAACATGTTCTCTTGCCCCCCCCCCCCCCCCACAAATGGGACATGCTACATCCACCCCTGGTATACACACAACACACACACCACACGCACACACGATCGCACACACAGTTCATTACTGCCAGAGCATGAACTGTAAGAGCAACAACACAAGATGGAAGCACTAAATGTTGAGAGTCTCTCTCTCGTGTCTCTTCCTCAGTCTGAGCGGCTCAACCATCATCTGCAGATTCATTATCGCAGTTCATCATGATTTCATGATTTCATCGTATGCATGGCAAAAAAGGACTCTCTCTCTCCTCTCCTGCTCTCTCTCTCTCTCTCTCTCTGTCTCTCTCCTCTGTCTCTCTCTCTGTCTCTCTCTCTGTTCTCTCTCTCTCGTCTCTCCTCTGTCTGTCTGTCTGTCTGTCTGTCTGTCTGTCTGTCTCTCTGTCTGTCTGTCTGTCTGTCTGTTGTCTGTCTGTCTGTCTGTTCTGTCTGTCTGTCTGTCTGTCTGTCTGTCTGTCTGTCTGTCTGTCTGTCTGTCTGTCTGTCTGTCTGTCTGTCTGTCTGTCTGTCTGTCTGTCTGTCTGTCTGTCTGTCTGTCTGTCTGTCTGTCTGTCTGTCTGTCTGTCTGTCTGTCTGTCTGTCTGTCTGTCTGTCTGTCTGTCTGTCTGTCTCTCTCTCTCTCTCTCTCTCTCTCTCTTCTCTCTCTCTCTCTCTCCTCTCTCTCTCTCTCTCTCTCTCTCTCTCTCTCTCTCTCTCTCTCTCTCTCTCTCTCTCTCTCTCTCTCTCCTCTCTCTCTCTCTCTCTCTCTCTCTCTCTCTCTCTCTCTCTCTCTCCTCTCTCTCTCTCTCTCTCTCTCTCTCTCACAAAGACGAGAGGGAAAAAATGGGTTGCACGTTCCAGTTTCATATATGGCAGTGGTTTTCAACCTTTTTCCTACCAGGGCCCACTATTTATTCAGAATTTTAGCCACGGAGGACAAAACTAAAGGTTTACAGATTTAAGATGTCCACAATTCCAGGCTGCATTTTGGAGAAAACAAACAAAACAGGCAAACATAGAGATCAAAATGACCATTAATCTTCCACATTATCTAATTCAGATGATGATGAATATTGCAACTCTTGAGAGTGTAAACATGAAACCAAATGGACCCGCAAGGGTCCATTTGGATCTGGTTAACAGGTGGTCCTTTAGGGGACCACCTGTAATCCTCCAGGTGGTCCCCGGTGAATGTTTATCGAGTCAATAATCATTTTTACATTTCATGTGTTTTTCTCTCTCAGGGAACAGCGGATCAAATTCTCTCTGATCTGGAGTTGAATTAAGTTAAAATGTCATCAAATGGTGGTCCTTGGCTCAAATTCTGAATAAATAGTGGGCGTCTGGTATGAAAAAGGGTGAAAACCACTGCTGTAGAACACCCATCTTGACTGACTTTCAACAGTTACACAACAGCCGCCACTAATCGACGATATAAGAAATAATAAGAGTAAAACAAATGTTATCTTGGCTCTACCGAGAGAACTCCTGTCCTCCGTGCAAATAAATGGAGGGATGGGAGAGGGGAAGAAGAGCTCCCACGGCGAATAGAAATGGGCAGAAAGCATTGTTCGCCACACATTTCTTATCCAGCTGTGTTTTTATAACACCTTACAGTACAGCCTTCCTGGGCCTAAAAAAACCCCCAGCAGACATGTCCAATCTGAGAAAGATTAAATGTTCCTCTCTGCAGCCCCGGCCCTCGCATTCGGTCCGGCAGTTTAGCGGACGCGGCGCGCGTGTTTGTATGTGCATGCACGGCCGCCTGCGTCGTACGTGCATGCGTGTGCAGGGGCGGATGTAATATGTCCCATTTGGGGCGCGGGCAAGAGAAAATGGTATAGGGGTGGCTTCATCGCCCGTGTCGCTTTGTGCCACGGACTCATACCATTTTCGTTTACAGGACTTTTATTAGTCAAGTAAAGCATCAATAATAACATCAGTTGTTGTTGAAGTTACAACAGACACGCAGCATGCATGAAGCTAAAGGTCAAAGAGTTTTCTGTTTTCAATGATGAAATACTGTTGGTTTAGTGGTGACACAACTGGAGTTAGTTAGTAGAAGTGTTTCAAATCATTTTAAAATATAATATAAATATAAACTTTAATTTGAAATATCTTGGGTTGTTTTGCATGGCATCGTGTTTGGGGGTGGGGGGGGGGGCCCAGACGTGTGTCGGTGTGTGTTTGTGAAAGCAGCACGTGTTTCTGGGGCTGGAAACACTCTCTACTACGCTCCATTATACCGAAGCCCAAAAGACACAGAGACTTATCAGCGAGGCATATCACACTCCTGCCCGCGGCCGCCATCGATCCCCTGCTCCCTGCTCCCTGCCCCGGCTGAGTCGATCGCTTCTGCCCCCCCTGCTCCTGCTGTACCCCCCCCCCCCCACGCGCACAACACACACACACACACACACACACACACACCACACCCCACACCCCACACACACACACACACACACACACACACACACACACACACACACACACACACACACACACACACACACACCTGCCCCCACCCCGCTGTACCCACACGAGCGTTCAATTCCACCACACACCACCACAACCCCCACCCACGGGCGGATCTAGGCATGGGCATCTAGGGGGGCATTGCCCCGCAATGCCCCCTAAATGCCCAGTCTGCCCCACCAAACATGATGGCAAGCAAAACAACCCAAGATATTTCATATTAAACTACCATTTTCTGTTACAGGACTTTTATTGCGCAATTTATTCTCCCCCCCCCCCAAAATAGGACATGTTACATCCGCCCCTGCCCCCGCCTCACACAAAGCAGCTCTGTTTGAGGACTACTAGTAATCACTGCTAACAGCTGAAATTTAATTTGACATTCCCCGGTACCAGAGAGGTATCGACCGCGTCCTCTGTCCACCAGACCGTTTATCTCTAACATCTCTGTTTCCTAGCAAGATCTCTCTTATCTTTTTTTTTTTTGCTCTCCAATCTGATATTGTTTACGTTTCAGTTTGTGCGCACGCCATAGGCTGACCTCTGGGGCAGCTGCAGACCTAGCCTAGGAGTGGACGTGCCTCACAGTTGATGTGATGACGTCACATCAACCCACAGGCCCCTCACAGGACCGTTAGGCTTAGGGTTACGGTTGGAGGGATCTAGGGTTTTGCTACAAACATTGCTACACCCTTCTCTAAACCTACCCCTAAACCTAACTGCAAGCTAAGATGGTGCTGATAAGCAGCCTACCGGGAATTATTGCTTGATAATCATCACGGCGTGCCCGTGTGTGGAACAGCGAGGACAGAGCAGTAAGAGCACCCTGTATGCGAAAAGGGAGGTGATCCCGTGCTATACGACAAACTGTGACCACAAATAAATGTGTGTCTGTGACACGTGTTCTGCGCGATGATGAAACTATAAACTAAAAACTATAAACTGTATAATGTTTAGTGTTTTTAAGTAGCGCACATTGGTGCTGGATGACAGGGCTGTGCTACGCGAGGTTCACCGAGGCTATCCGTGCGCCGTGGCATGTGTGATTTGTCCCCATTGCACAGTGCATTGCGCAGGTAACAGACAGACATCGTCGAATTATATAGAGAGATATGCTCATAGACACAATGTTATGCTATACTCTGACAAGATGGCCGCCACGTAACAACATCACTCCCCATTGGCCAGCAGTGTGGGCGAGCCATCTAGCCTTCTTATACAGTATACTGTATATATCTATGGCAGGGGTCGGCAAACCAAGATGTTGAAAGAGCCATTTTCGACCCAAAATTAAATTCAAAATCTGTCCGGAGCATTTTATTTTTTATTTTTTTCCTGAGAGTGTGCAAATGTGAACCAAATGGACCCTGGCGGGTCCATTTGGTTCCATTTGCACACTCTCAGAAAAAAAGGTCCTCAAAGAAAAATCATTAACATGGTGAAACACAACCTTTCTTCAGAAATGGAGTTTCTAAAAAAAATAGGAGTTTTACAGAACTCCATTTCTAGTTCACACAACATCTCTAAGGTATATTAATGACATAGTAAACTGAGTAAACCTTTGAAAATGGGTGGTTCAGATTGAAAGCTCCACCTCTGATAACTGCTGGGCTTTTTTGACATGGCCAAGTGCTACTTTAACTGGCAACTGTCAGACAGCGCAACACATTTTGGGTGACTGAAATGTTTATATTATTTTGGAGCAGATCACCCCAGTGTGTGTATGTAATAATGCTACAGCCACTGAGCCACTAGGGCTGTGTTCTAGAGCCGCATGTGGCTCCTGAGCCGCAGGTTGCTGACCCCTGATCTATGGTCTCAAAAGCACACCATTTGCCCAGGGTGCACACTCGCTCACTCCCTCCCTGGCTCCCCTCCATCACTCACCCGGTCTTGGCGAAGTTGGTCCAGTAGGTCATGACCACGGCGCTGAGCATGACGTCGTTCTTGGAGAAGTTGCAGGGGAACAGGTCGGTGGGTCCGATCATGGGGATGCCGAAGACGTAGGGCACCTCGTCGCCGTGCGCCGCGTCCGACCAGGCCGGCTTCATCAGGCTCTGGCAGTGGTGGTAGAAGGCGTAGAAGTAGGTGGGCGAGCCGTAGCGCGCGTGCAGGTCGGCCGTCACCACCGAGGGCTCCACCCACTGGTGGTCGGTGAACAGCGCCACCAGGGTCTTGCGGCGCGTCTCGGGGTTGTCCCGGTCGGCCCAGTCCGTGTACATGAACTTGATGGTCTCGCGCAGCGTGTCCTTGCCCTCCGGGTAGCCGTAGAGGCTGTCCACAAAGTCGGACACGGAGAAGTCGAAGTCGTTGCCGGAGACGCCGTCCTACAATTAAAAAGAAGAAAAAAAAAATGTTTTTGCAACGTTGGCCACTATGGCCCACTATTTCCTCAGAATTTGAGCCACGGAGGACCACCAATTGAGGACATTTTATCCCCACGGACATGGACCCCCAAAACTAAAGATTTATTTTGCTTTTGTCCCCAAATCCAGGCTGGATTTCAAGACAATACAGAACAGTCAAGCATACAGATCACAATGACCATTAGTCTTCTATGTTCTCTAGTTGTCTAGACTTGGGCTAATTCACATGATGAATATTTTAACTGAGTGTAAACATGAAACTAAATGGACTCGCAAGGGTCCATTTTGGTTTCATTTTCACGCTGTCAAAGAGTTGCATCTGGTTAATCAACTTTCCATAATTTAGCTGGTTAAAAACCACAGTACCCTTTCAAGGCCGATCAGAGTCAGCCAAAGGGCTGCATTTGGCCCCCGGGCCGCATAATGCCCAGGTATGAACTAAAGTAATGTTAAAGATGCTACGTACCTCGGAGTCCACCACGTTCTCCACGAAGCGCAGGCCCTCTCCCTGGTTGACTCCCAGCATGATGTCGTAGTTGAGGAACTCTCCCTGCTCCATCAGGATCTCGGGGTCGTCGGGGATGACGTCACCGTCAATCACAGGTCCGAACGCCACGTGGTAGCGTGCTGGCTGGATGTCCTGGGGGACGGGACGGGACGGGGCGGGGGAGAACATGATGGTTTTAGGTCAGTGGTTTTCAACCTTTTTCATACCAGGGACCACCCTTTATTTGGCAAGACCTAAAATTAAATAATTATTTTGGTTTTGTCCTAAAATTCCAGGCTGTATTTTGCCAACAAAACAGTGTAAACCTCTTAATTAAGTGGTGCTAATTCAGATGATGAATATTTTAACTCTTGAGAGTGTAAAAATGAAACCAAATGGACCTGTGCGGGTCCATTTGGTTTCATTTTTACACTCTCAAGAGTTACATCTGGTTAACCAACTTTCCATCATTTAGCCTGGGGACCACCTGGAACCTTCTCAAGGACCACTGATGGTTTTAGGTTCATACACTGGCTGAGTCGCCAAACACCGTGAACAATTTTCCTGAATTGATTTTGGTTTATTATTTTAAAAGTATCCCTGACTAATGAGATAAACATCGCTTAAAACATTATACTTTCTCTATATAACTAAAATAAACACACCAATGGCATCTTATTTCTTTCATAAATAGAGAATATTTCACTCAACAGGAACTGCTTCTGGCGCAGTATGATGTCATGTGTGATCTAGCTCTATGGAATATATGGGTGAACAACATGCTTGTGTGACATCATCATCCTGCGACTGGAGCACCTCCTATTGAGTGAAAAGATGATCTATTTATGAAAGAATTAAAGTATTGAAGGTGTTTTTATCTGCATGTTTTAGTTATGGAAGGCCAGCATAGTGTTTTTAGGCGTATTTGTCTTATTAGTCAGGTATCCTTTTGAAGCTAAACTGTTTTGACATAGAGTGCGGGCGTAAAGTATAACTTCCATGTTTTGGGTCGCAGGAGAACTACCGTTTAGTTTCGTTCTGGTCGATATAGAGTGTGGTGACCATATAAGGAGTTCCTCCCTGTCCCCTGGGAGCCCCTGGGGTCATGAAACCCTAGTTTCAGTTTGGGTTTTCCAGGAATAAAGCCTTTGATCCCATCAGGATGAGAGGGGCCTTATTTCCACCAATCAGGGTCGAGTTGAGGGTAGGCCTTGGTGTATGTGCTGTTGGCCTGTTGCAGTGTTGCCAACTTGGCACATTGTCGCTATATTTTGCTTTTTTTTCAGATGCCCCTATAGCGCCAAAATTAGTGAAAATCTAGTGTTTTTTTGCTGCTGAGTTGGAGCGAAATTGATTGACAGCCGTCAGAGATAAAAAACCCTCATTTTTCACCATTTTTCCTCCTATGACAGTGGTTTTCAACCAGTGGTTCCCGGGCTAAATGATGGACAGTTGGTTAACCAGATGTAACTTCTTTCATTTTTACGCTCTCAAGAGTTAAAATTTAGCCCAGGTCTAACAACTAGACAATGTGGAAGATTAATGGTCATTTTGATTCTGTACGTTTATATACTGTATATACTAGGACCTTACCCGTTGTGAATATATGAACACCAAATGATCTACAGTGTGGTTAATGTGATTTAGCCTAATATCAATACCAATAATGTAAGTATTTTGATGAAGTACTGCTGTAGTTGTGGATACTTGATCATGGGAAAAGGGGAAGCAGTCATAGCAAAGCAAGGTACACTTTAATGCAACATATTTTTGTAGCATTAAAGTAGGTGTTTGTGTGAACATCATGAAACCACTGGTTTAGAAAGTGGAGGGTGGTCACACACACACACACACACACACACACACACACACACACACACACACACACACACACACACAAACACACACACACACACACACACACACACACACACCACACACACACACACACACACACACACACACGCAGTGTGCTTGTGTTTCCAGGGACCACCAAACGGAACAGTCCATAAGGGGTTCTGGTGCTTCCTGTGTACAGTAGCCTTGAATCAGCATCTTAAGAATACTATCTTATTTTTTCTTTGTGATTCAAGTGAAACGGAATGCCATTCGTTTCACTTCATTATTCAGACTGAGGCCAGGCTACAGTAGCTACTTTTATATCAATTATTTCCCACCGCGGTCCGCGCGTAGCGAGGGCAGAAAACTCTGTGAGGCGTGCATACATAGACGTCAAGGGGGTTTGAGCACCCATAGTGGCCCTCTCTGGACAACATGCCTTTTTTAAAAGAGCAAAAAAGACGCTGAAATGCGGTTTTCCATGCGTTTTTAACCCCCCAAAACTCAATTTTCCGCCGCCCGAATGCCGGGCGGCTCTAGAGTGCCCTCCTGGTTACATTTGAGCACCTGCCCTTGAAACTCTCTGTGCACGCCACTGGTGAGCCGTACTATAGTGAGTAGCAGGCTGTAGCTTATAGGAGCGGCGGTGGGACATTGTTTTTGTTTCCTTGTCACACGTGCGGGTAAAAAGTGACAGCGAAAGCAAACTACTATCTTCCAGTTCAAACACATGTTCAGTTCAACAGTTCCCAAGAAGACTATAGCCTGGATCACTATATAAAGTGGGTGTCTGTCGCTCCTTTCACATAGCGTAAAATCCAGTGGTCGGAACTGTGGCTCCGTCCAGCTGCTCCAACCAACATCGCGTCGAGTAAAGTGGATCAGAAGTATATTCAGTGTCTATAAAACGGGTGAATTAACGTTCCAGCAGCCTGAGCCAACATAATATGGACAGTAGGCTGTGTTAGATCGAAACTATAAATACATACAGAGATGCAACGATACGTCCCAAAGTTTAGCGGCTGTTGCAGCTTGGGATAACATTGAGGAAATGAGGGAGGCCCGTGTGCACTGCGCATGCCACAGTATAGCCAGCGAAATTGTATGGGTCACCATTTGTTCCGGTGCTGGTGTAGCAGTGGAAATATGGCAGTGGGGTAACACGATAACGGTGGCCGTGAATTGTGTAACGTTAGGGGGCCCCGTTGGACTTTCCCATATAAACTTAATGGGGAAATTTTCGTGCACAAATAAATTCATTATAAATCAACAATGTGTTAATCTGGCCAAAGGGCTTCGTTAATCTCTTCCTAATGTTATGGTCAATGACTGTGTGAAAAATCATAGTGATCGGTGCAGCCAGTGATGAGTTATGCTCGCTTCAGACAGACAGACAGACAGACAGCGTCCTTAATTATTATATTCCCTTCCAGTCAAGCATCTGGTGCATTCTAGAGGATTTTGGAAGACCCACTAGTGCATTTTGGATTTTGGCAGTTGGCAACACTGGCCTGTTGCACTTACACTCACTGTAGAGTGTGTGCAGGTGCACATCGTGTTACCTATGGACCGGAGGGTTGCTAAAGGAGAACTCCTAGAAGCAGCAGGGGCGAAATCCAAAAGCGACCTCGCCCGCGGGCGCCGCTTTTGAAAACGGGCGCCCGTTTTTGTCAAAACGGGCGCCCGTTTTCACAAAAGGTTTTTCAAAAGGTTATGGTTAGGGTTAGGTTAGGTTTAGGCATAGGTTTACTGAGGTTAAGTTTAGGGTTAGAGTTAAGTTTAGGCATAGCCTAGTTTGTGAAAACGGGCGCCCGCTTTTGAAAACGGGCGCCCGCTTTTGAAAACGGGCGCCCGTTTTTGTGAAACGGGCGCCCGTTTTCGTGAAACCGGGCGCCCGTTTTTGTGAAAGCGGGCGCCCGATTTTGAAAACCGGGCGCCCGCGGGCGAGGTCGCTTTTGGATTTCGCTGGCTTTTCTTTAACGCTTATTTTTTGTAGAAATAGATCGTTACGTCCCCCCAGCAAAGAGGCCCAGGTGTTGTTTTGTGCAAAAGCCCATTATTGGCCATTTCCCTAACATAATCCCCATCTCAATGGCCTGAGCTGAATTGATTTAATTTAATTTAATTAATTGAATAGGGGTTGTTGTGCTAATTCACTTAATGCCATCCCTCAAAAAAATCCACACACTTTATTTTGATGGAAATAAAGCAAATTAGCACTAAGACCCAATGCCCCAATGAGGGCTTATCGTAGGGGCATTAGACAATCATGGTCAATAACTTTGCACAAAATGTTCACCTGGAGCACTTTGGTGAAGACCTAAACACTACAAACAAATGTTAAAAAAAAAAAAAAAAAGCCTTCTACTGCGGAATTCTCCTATATTTTGGGATCATTGTTTCTCATGGGACCTGGTAGAGTTTTTTTTTTTTTTTTTTTTTTTTCAGCTGGAGATGTTTGTTTGGGGGGGGGGGGGGGGGTCAGGTGTATTTAAGATTCAAATCTGAATCTGATTTTGTACACACTAAAGTGATTTTGTACACACTAAAGTTGCCTATAAGGTAATAGAGGCAAACTTAAATGTGTAAAAACACTGTGTTTGTAAACAGATTTGTTTAAAAACAGAATCTAGCTCCACCTCACCTCCACTCTATCGGCTCATTATGAATCTGCTGGAGAATGTACCAAAAAAGTTGGGACAGGGGCAACAAAAGACTGGGAAAGGTCATGAATGCACAAATAACGCCAGTTTGGAACATTGCACAGGTAAACAGGTTAATCAGTTTGAACATCAGTTTGAACATGAAATCTATTGTCTTTGTCGTGTTTTCAACTGAATGTAGGTTGAAAACGATTTGCAAATCAATGCATTCTGGTTTTATTGACATTTTTTCACAACGTCCCAACTTCAACTGAATTGAGGTTGTATATTCAGTATATTCAGTATACAGTACATATGGTCTACCTGCTCCACCAGCTCGCGGGAGCTCTTCTTGCGCAGACAGTCCACCATGTCCAGCGTGTCCAGGACGTTGCAGCCCACCTTCTCGGCCAGCAGGCGGGTGTACTTGACCGGCTGGTAGTTGACGGCCCAGCTGGACAGCGCTGAGCCGCTCTGGATGATGGCTCTGTGGAACAGGCCTGGAAGAGAGACAGAGATTTTTGATTTTAAAGATTCCTTTATTAACCCATTGTGTCCTGATCAGATTCTAGTTTCTAATGCTTTTCACAATTTTTTCAAAAATAGCAAAACTACAAGCTCATATCGCGCCACTCGTGGCGCGATATGAGCTTGTAGATCTGCTATTTTTCAACAGCTTAAAAACACCAAAACGCGATCAGTACACAAAGGGTGAAGCTGAGTGGTACAAGATTGTCCGTCGTTAAAAAAAAATGTATTCTAAAAGAGTATTCTATCCTTAGCCGTGCTTTCACTAGTCCAGTCAATATAGGAAAGGTATCCACACAGCCCACCCCTTGGGCCTTGTTCCTAAGCCAAACCGCTAACTTTGCCGTAGCAGAAAGAAAATTAACCAATGTATGCACAAGTTTTCTTGCCACTGTATACTTTGGCCCAAGAGAGAGAGAGAGAGAGAGAGAGAGAGAGAGAGAGAGAGAGAGAGAGAGAGAGAGAGAGAGAGAGAGAGAGAGAGAGAGAGAGAGAGAGAGAGAGAGAGAGAGAGAGAGAGAAAGAGAGACAGAGAGACAGAGAGAGAGAGAGACAGAGAGAGACAGAGACAGAGACAGAGAGAGACAGAGAGACAGAGAGAGACAGAGAGAGAGAGAGAGAGCAGGTGTCTCTTATTAATATCACCGTGAGATAAGACAACACCGGGGAGCGTCGGTCGGTCGGTCGGTGGCAGCTTGCGGGGCGGCCCGGCGTTTAGCGATGACATTATTCTGAACGGCTCTATTAGATACAACACAATAATGACCGTTTCTCATTATGCGCCGGGACACTCCATTGTTGCTGTAATCAAAGGGGGTGGGGTGGGGGGGGGTCGGTCGGGACCCGCCGGCTTCAGTTTTGATAAGAATAACAAAGGACCCTGAGAGAGGCAGCCCTTGTTGTTGCTACGCAGTTCAATGAGGAAATAATCAGGACTGATCATGAACGTGCAGATGGTTCGGTCGGTCTATCTATCTGACTCGTTCTGTGCTCCCTCCTTCCCCTACTGTTGCTCTATCCAGCTCAGTAATGAAGTGTGTGTGTGTGTGTATGTGTGTGTGTGTGTGTGTGTGTGTGTGTGTGTGTGTGTGTGTGTGTGTGTGTGTGTGTGTGTGTGTGTGTGTGTGTGTGTGCCAGGGGTGGATATAACATTTCCCAATTGATGGGGGGGGGGGGGGGGGGGGGGGGGGGTCTTATTAGTCAGGGCCATTGGCCACGGTGATGGGTTACCATGGTGGCGCGTCTATGCAGCGCGTGTCAAACGTGAACACTTCAAGGGGAATTCCACCCATTTTCACCTTTTTTTCTGAGAGTGTACAAATGCAATAATGCCACAAAGAAAACCATTAACATGGTGAAAATACATCTTGATGATGTCATCAAGATGTTTCACCATGTTTTCTTCAGACCTCCATTTCTTGGGAACACATAGAATGGGGGAACTTTTTAATCATGTATACTAATGACATATTAGAATGTTGAAAATGGGCGGAGTTCCCCTTTAATAATACAGCAATGTATTATTCTAGATTTCAGAAAAATATTGAAAATGGGTGGAATTCCCCTTTAACTGCACTGTTAACGACATGCTGGACTAATCCGTGTCACCCGGTCCTAGGAAGAGGACAGAACAGCAACTTAACAATCAGCCTGGTCTTCAAGACACTTCAAGAGTACAGTGGGCAGCACCCCTGTGCCTGCCAAACCCACTTCAATAATGTAATAATAAAATATTAGTACCCCGTACTGCCATTATGCAAATGTGCAGCACATAAATGCGTAAGGCTTGAGGCGAGGTTAAACGCTGTTAAACAATACAGTGTGTTCTTTAGGTGAAATTCACCATTAAGTTTTTGTGCTGCAAAGACATTTAAGAAATGAATAATAATCCAACGGCACTATAGGTGCTGGTCAACGAATTAGAATAATTTGAACAGTGCAATCGTTAAATTCTTTGAATGCATTTCTTGTGCAGAAAACAAATCAGGTGTTCACCGCACCTGTCCTACTGGTTAGAGTAATCACAGAACTCGTTACCTGTAAAAAATTTGCTCAGCTGAGCTTTCCAAAGGCCCATTTAGGCCATTTAACTGTGACACTGTTGTTTCATTGAATTAGAATAATGGAGAAACCGTTTCATTGAATTAGAATATTTTTTATTATAATTAGAATCATCACTTTCTCAGTATTTTGTGGCTGCCCCCTTGGCTTGTATGACTGCCTGAAGTCTCCGTGCAGGGGTTGACACTAAGGTCTCCGAGGTACTTGCCCATCGGGCAAGTGCAAATCAGGTTCTACTTGCCTCAGCCAAATGGACCCTTGCGGATCAATTTGGTTTCATTTTTACACTCTCAAGAGTTAAAATTCATCATCTTAATCAGCCCATATAGTGGTCACAGACCCAGTGGTCCCTGACCGCAGCAAAATGATAGTTTGGAACCAAGTGGACCTGGGAGAGAGATAGGTAGAGATAGCTAGTTCTTCAAATCGATGCCACGGACAGGGCTTGACAGTAACACTTGCCCGCTTGCCCGGGGCAAGTAAAAAAATGGTGGGGCAAGTGAAAACTGCTACCTGGTTGCCCGATCAGGCAAGTGTGCAACTTCGTGCACTATAACACTACACAAGATACATTTGTCTTGAAGGCGGTCATTGCACTCTGCCTCTGTGTCTTTCCTGCTTTCTAGCTATCTACCTATCTCTCTCCCAGGTTCATTTGGTTCCAAACTATCAGGGGACCACTGGGTCTGTGACCACTATGGGCTAATTAAGATGATGAATTTTTAACTCTTGAGAGCGTAAAAATGAAACCAAATGGACCCTTGCGGGTCCATTTGGTTTCATTTTTACGCTCTCAAGAGTTACATCTGGTTAACCAACTTAGCTGGGGACCACCTGGAACCCTCTCCGGGACCACTGGTGGTCCCTGGACCACCTGTTGAAAGCACCCAAGTAGGAAGTAAACTTAAAAGCAAAATTTACAATATATTTTTGGGGGGGCAAGTGACCATGACCTGAGGGCAAGTAGAACCTGATTGCACTTGCCCGATGGGCAAGTACCTCGTAGACCTTAGTGTCAACCCCTGCACGGAGACTTCAGGCAGTCATACAAGCCAAGGGGGCAGCCACAAAATACTGAGAAAGTGATGATTCTAATTATAATAAAAAATATTCTAATTCAATGAAACGGTTTCTCCATTATTCTAATTCAATGAAACAACAGTGTCACAGTTAAATGGCCTAAATGGGCCTTTTGGAAAGCTCAGCTGAGCAAATTTTTTACAGGTTACGAGTTCTGTGATTACTCTAACCAGTAGGACAGGTTCCGGTAAACACCTGATTTGTTTTCTGCACAGGAAATGCATTCAAAGAATTTAACGATTGCACTGTTCAAATTATTCTAATTCGTTGACCAGCACCTGTATATATAGCTTCTCTATAAATAAAAAGCAACCGGCCCGTTTAGAGACAGTGTTGCCAACTTGGTGCATTTGTCACTATATTTAGCTTTTTTCCAGACCCCCCCTAGTGCCAAAATTAGTGAAAAACTCCTGGCGGAAAATCTGGTGCTTTTTTGCTTGTGAGTTGGGGCGAAATTGGCTGACAGACGCCAGAGATAAAACCCTTGTTTTTCACCATTTTTCCTCCTATGATAGAGTCCTCCTTCCTCCCTAGAAAGGACCATTGGCAAACAAATGGACCCTTATAGATCTGTAAGTCTTGAGATCGTAAAATGAAACCAAATGGACCCTTATGGGTCCATTTGGTTTCATTTTACGCTCTCAAGAGTTAAACTATATTTAAGCATCTGAATTACCTAATTTTCACACATTTACATGTTTAGAAAATGCGGGAATTGTTGTTTTGACCAACATTTTGCCAGTTATCTTATATTAGTCCGAGAGACCAAACTCAACATCAAACGGTGGTCCTCCTCTGTGGCTAAAATGCAGAATAAATAGTGGGCCCTGGTATGAAAATGATTAAAAGGAAGTGCCACTAGTGCATTTTGGATTTTGGCAGTTGGCAACACTGCTCAGAGCAGAGGGGCCACCTGTACCGGCCTCTGGGGTACAGAGTCACGTGACTACTAGCAGTCTGCCCGGAGTCATCCGCAGGTCAGGGGATACAGTAAAGTAATAACAAAAGCTACTCTTTTTAGTCCCGGGGTCCATGGAGGAGCCATCTGTGGGGATGTATGTGGAAACCAGTTGATTGGCCCAGTTCTCATACATGCATCCTCTGGGTCTCTCAGACTATCATCCTCCCAGATCCTCTCGGATACATGGAAACGTCTGCCTCCAGGTTTGGGTAGCAGCCATGAGGGAGCAGCATGGAGGCCAGACTACTGCATGATAACCCCACCACCACCACCACAGCCTCCACCCTGCTTTACTCTTACTTTGTTAACAAAACTCCCTCTTCTCCAGCAGATCCCAGGTCTCCTCCTCTATACAGAAGATGTTTTGCCTGGGTGAACTTGTACATCACTCCGTGTACGTGTTTTATCTAACATACCTGTAGTGCCATGCGGCTATACTGTAGTTTCCATGAGGCTATATCCAGTAGTTTCCTTCTTCTAAATAGACTTGGCTGTGTGTGCGTCTCTCTCTCTCTCTCTTTCGTTCTGAATGCCTGGATGCACATCCCTTAACGCCTAATGTCTGCACAACATCCACTTTTTCATTCCCTGGGGTAGCAGTGACTCATGATGGTCTTTTAAGCAAACGCTAAAGCAGCCAAGGCAGAAGTACTGTACTGCTGAGCGTCTATGTGTGTGTGTGTGTGTGTGTGTGTGTGTGTGTGTGTTCTTGCGTGCATGGGTGTGTGTGTGTGTGTGTGTGTGTGTGTGTGTGTGTGTGTGTGTGCACATGTTCATTAAGACTTTTTCTGCCATGGAATTCTTGAAGATGGAGTGCCGTGATTTCAATTATGTACATATTTAAGGGGTGATTGTACTTAGTAAGACCCCTTCGGTGTGTTTTCCATGGGCGGATCTACAGTAGGTATGGACATGGGGGGGCAATGCCCCCCAAATGCCCTGCCTGCCCCACCAAACACAATGGCATGCAAAACAACCCAAGATATTTCAAATTAAAGTGCTTAGGCTTATTGTTTTGAAACACTACTGCTCCTACTAACTAACTACAGCTGTGTCACCACTAAACCAAAACATTTCATCATTGAAAACAGAAAACTCTCTGAGTCAGACCTTTAGCTTTATGCATGCTGCATGTCTGTTGCAACTTGTTGCAACAACTGATGTCAGGGACCACTGGTGGTCCCCGGATCACCTGTTGAAAACCCCTGGTCAAAACCATTTGAGAGTTCCCTAGATTCGGACCTATTTAGTATTTACGAACCATTCCTTTGTTAGCCACAAAAAAGGAAGTCAACAGCAGCTAAACTGGATGGAGTACACTTCATTATCGAGGGCCTAATGTCACGACAGATATCATATTGCGAGGTACCTAATAGTATTCCACCCCTACTGAGTCCATGCTTGCATGGGTACGCGAGCGTATGAGCGAGATAGTGTCGGTGTGTTGTGCGTCATGGCGTTTTGCATGTTGTGTGCTCTGCTCTTTGAATTGCACCCTCGCAGGTGCAAGCAACTGAAAATAACAGTCGCTCCTGCACTGTATAATATACTGGAGGTGTATAATGTAGTGGAGGTTGTTATTTTGAGGTTAGGCCAATTCAAGCTGCTTTGGGCTGATGCAAACCAACAGGGGTTGGGTCTGCAGAGGTATGCCATACAGCCTGTTCATCCATAGGTCCGACTAAGACAAAAACACTGCTTTATTTGTACCAATAAACAAGGGCGCGGGGAAGGTATGGCTGCTCATGTGTGCCTGTGCAAACAAGGCCGGTAGTAGTAGTATAATAGCATCTGGCCCTGACATGCGTGCAACACGCACACACCAGGGGCGGATCTAGGCATTGGAGCGGGGGGGGTTCTGTGTTCCCAAGAAATGGAGGTCTGAAGAAAACATGGTGAAACATCTTGATGGCATCATCAAGATGTATTTTCACCATGTTAATGAATTTCTTTAGACGCTTATATTTTTTCTGAAATGGAACCAAATGAACCCGTTAGGGTTCATTTGGTTGCATTTGTGCGCTCTCAGAAAAAAGGTTGAAAATGGGTGGAATTCCCCTTTAAGTGTTCACATTTGACACGCGCTTCATAGACGCGGCACCATGGTAAACCATCACCATGGCCAATGGCCCTGACTAATAAGACAATCATCACTTAAAACATTATATTTGCCCTATATAACTAAAATAAAGTTTAATAAACAAATAAAAACACGATTGGCATCGTATTTCTTTCATAAATAGATAATATTTCACTCAACAGGACTGCGCCTGTCGCAGGATGATGATGTCACATGTCCATGTTTGGTCTAGCTCTATGGAATATACGGAATGCTCATGTGACATCATCATCCTGTGACCGGAGCACCTCGTACTGAGTGAAAGATTCACTATTTATGAAAGAGAGAAAGAAAGAAAGTTTTTATCTGCATATTTTAGTTATAGATGGCAAGTATAATGTTTTAAGGCATTGTCTTGTTAGCCAGGGATTCTTTTTATAGTTATAATATTCATCATGTGAATTAGCCCAACTTAGTCTACACAACTAGAGAATGTAGAAGATTAACACCTTTTCTTTTTTGAAGGATAGAAACACTAGTTTGCCTGGTCTGGGCCTGGCGCCCTGGCCTGCCTTGGAAAAAAAAAAAAAAAAAAAAAGAACAAAAAAAACCTGTCCAGGCCACCGGGAAAACTCCCTGTACTCCAGATGGCCAATCCGCCCCTGCATCACAGATTAAACTCCCCTCTAGCCTTGAGAGGGATTACACCTTGCGGATGGGCAACAACCAGGATGGACACTAGCCATGGTGCGAAAAGAAACAACAGCAGGCGATCATGGAGTTGTCCTCAGGGGCGGATTTAACAAGAGTACATGTTGGAGGGGCAATAGAAAAAGGTATGGGGGCGGCTTCATCGCACCCATACCATTTTCGGTTACAGGACTGTTATTAGTCAAGTAAAGCATCAATAATAACATCAGTTGTTGTTGAAGTTGCAACAGACACGCAGCATAAAGCTAAAGGTCTGACTCAGAGAGTTTTCTGTTTTCAATGATGAAATGCTGTTGGTTTAGTGGTGACACAGCTGTAGTTAGTTAGTAGCAGTAGTAGTGTTTCAAATCATTTTAAACATAAGCACTTTCATTTCTGGGGTATCTTGGGCTGTTTTGGATGCCATCATGTTTGGTGGAGCAGTCAGGGCATTTAGGGGGGCATTGCCCCCCCATGCCCATGCCTAGATCCGCCCCTGGTTGTCCTGAGCTCACTGCATGCCAGTAGAGCCGTTTGTTTCTTTTTTGGGTTTGTGATGGATTTTCTGTTCCTCTGCAGGCCCTGCGCTAGCTGCTCCCTGTGCTTTCAGGTCAGAGACTATACAAACAAGTGGCCAGCAGCAGCAGAAAGACACTGGCAGGGCAGGCAACACGCCAACGGGAAAACTCAGACGAAGCAACCCTAATGACCACTACTAGACGGCATACCAGACAGGCTTCCTTTGTTTATTGTGGGGGATTTGGTATATAGTTTTTTTATTGGCATAAAACAGTGTTTTTCAACCCTTATCATACCAGGACCCACTATTTATTCAGAATTTGAGCCACGGTGCCATGTCATTATTGCGACCTCGCATTGTTACGACCTCCCATTGTTCCGAAACTACGAGACGCAAAACCCTACCATTTGCCAACCGTAACCCGAATTGGGGCAATGGAAGTACAGTATGTGGATTAGAATGCAACCAAACGTGGACAGAGGGGGAGAAGAAGTTTGCAGAAAAACAATGGATTTTAAAACTTAATACAACATTTCCACAGGGCTTAAACCACTATGAAAGATAAGTAAGATTTGTTATCTCAGACATAGATAGACTCTTCTTCAACAAAGATGGCGAATGCAAACATTGCTCTGTATTGTACTCATACATAATGTTGTAAGATACAAAACACTGAAGTCCTATACCACAAACCTAAGTGAGGTTAGGCCTAAACCCTTCTCTAACCCTCATCCTCACCATAACCGCAAACACGTTGCAGCTGATAGTGGATTTCCAGCGCATGTTCGGACTAATGGGAGTTCTGATCTGTGGGACTTTGGCACTTAGATCAGTCCTCTTTGAGCCAAAGACCACCATTTGAGGACATTTTTTAACCCCACAGAACGAAATCTAAAGATTTTTTTTTTTTTTGTCCACGTTCCAGCCAGTAGTTTGACCTTCATAAGCCACGCCCACACTTGGGCCCATGCCAGATGGAAGCAAAGCGAAGTTGCATTTGAATTTCAATGTAGCAACTGAGGCTGTTTCCAGGCTAGATGGAAACAGAGTCCATTCTAAGCATTAGTTTTGCACAAATATCACCCCTTGGTCAAAAAAAAGGCCATAGAGGTCATGACAAAATATTGAGGTCAGCAAATTCTTGGCAAGTGGCTATGGATGTTTTTAGCACAAGTGTTTTTTGGTGCAAAACTAATGCTTGGATCCAGAATCTTGAAGACACCCTGTTTTGACACATCACATGCTACTTAGTATAAGGAAAGTATGAGGAAAGTTTAACTTTTTTTTTGCATTTTCCCCCCTATACCAGGGGTGGACAATTATTTTTCCCAAGGGATCAAATGAGATACAAAAAATATTGTGGAGGGCCAAGACTAAAGGCTGAACTAAAGTCTGTGTAATGTTAATTTAATTTCAAGATATAAGTAAGTGTAAGACCAACCATTTTGACACCAGGGCCCTCAATTTATTCAGTATTTGAGCCATGGACCACCATTTGATGACATTTTAGCCCCACAGACCCCCAAAACTAAATATTTCTTTTGCTTTTGTCCACAATTCCAGGCTGGATTTCACAAACAAAACAGGCAAACATGACCATTCTTTTACATTCTCTGGCTAATTCAGATGTTTTAACTCTTGAGAAATGGACCCTTGCGGGTCCATTTGGTTTCATTTTTACGGTCTCAAAGAGTTACATCTAGTTAACCAACTTTTCCATATTTTACTGGAAATCTCTCAAGGATTACTGGTGGTCCCCAGACCACTGGTTGAAAACCACAGTACCCTTTCACGGGGGCGGTCAGAGTCAGCCAAAGGACCACATTTGCCCCCTGGGCCGCATAATGCCCAGGTACTGTATGCCCTATAGGATATCAATGATAGGGTCACAAGAAGAAACCCATAAAAGTTATAAATAAATAAATAATAAATAAAAATAAATAAAATTGGCCGACACTGACAGCCGGTCAGCAAGTCGAGTCGCGAATGTATGAACGTTATATTATATAGGCAATATCTTAAGCCAATAAAATAAGACTATATACAGTAGGAAATTTCCCTACCCGTACAACTCAACTGCCAGACTATAATGACCCTCTACTACCGGTATATGCTGTGAGAAGTTATCCACGGCCACAGTGGCTTCCATTATTTTATTTTTGTGTGTACCGTATGCGTCTATAGTCGTACCTGTCATGGGCGATTCTAACAAGCAGTATAGCGTTCTCTGTGGGAACTCTCTGTTGACAGGAGCACACACCACACCACAGTAAATAGGACAGCAGGCCAGTGTTGTAGTGGGACTTTTAGAAGTGGGGGGACGCCTCTTAAAGGGGAATTCCACCCATTTTACTTTTTTTCTGAGAGTGTACAAATGGAACCAAATGGACCCTAGCGGGTCCATTTGGTTCCATTTGTACACTCTCAGAAAAAAAAGGAAACTCATCAACATGGTGATCAAACACATCTTGATGATGTCATCAAGATGTTTTCACCATGCTAATGATTTTTTCAGACCTCAATTTCTAGGAAACACAGAATGGGGGGAACTTTTTTTTTTTTTTTTTTTTACCATGTCCACACAACATCTCTAATGCATATTAATGGCATAGTAAAATATTGAAAATGAGTGGAATTCCCCTTTAAGACGCGTGCATGCAGTCTTGCATTTGCACCTGTGCAACACACACAGACACGCTATTAAAAAATATATATCATATTGAGAAAGATTGTTAACAATGCCTAATTGTATCCATAAGAGTAAATGACAAGACAAAAACATAGGCCTACTTTTGCCCCAAAAATATCTTCGATATGAGAAGTGGAGGGACGCCGTCCCCCGCGTTCCCCCTCCACTACACCCCTGGTGATGACTGCTATTGGCTGAAAAGCGCATGTGACCGCCTAGTAAGGAGCGATTCAAGTTCCAAACAAACCACTCTGGCCATCCAGTTCTATTGACAGCATGTACGGTTGCAGTCAGTAAATTGACAAAATTACAGCATTTTAGGACATTTTAACACATTCACAGACCTCTCATCACTCTAGTGAATAATGATTTGTTATGTAGCTCGCTTTGGTTAATGTATATAAGAAAATGGCCCCGCCCACTCAGCTGGGTTCTTGTGTGTTCTTGAGCCATGGCTCAGAGTCTGACAATCAGGCTAGTGGTTAACTATACAGGCCTATGTTTGTAACTTGTAGAGCTCCAGCCAGCATCGCGCCCCCTCTAGGCCACTGTGGGTAACAAATTAGTCCAGGCTTTCCGTTTTCGCGTAACGCGAACGAAATTGAAAGCCTGGGTGTCGAGGCTGGCCCACAGACTAACTACAAGAAGTCAACACAATAATTCAACACAGTTTACCTGTTATCTCCCCTAATGGTAGCAAACACCAATGCAGGGTGGAATCGTTGGACAAAGCATGTTAGTTCTGAATGTGAGAGGCCAAGTCTCCTCACACGGTGCTTCGTGGCTCAAATACTCAATAAATAATGGCCCTTGATATGAAGATTATTGAAAACCACTGGTGTGTTATCGACCAAGTACGAAACCAGGGGTGGATCTAGGCATGGGCATGGGGGGGCAATCCCCCCCTAAATACCCAGTCTGCCCCCGCCCCCAAACACGATGCAAAACAACCCAAGATATTTCAACTTAAAGTGCTTATATTTAAAATGATTTGAAACACTACTACTGCTACTAACTACAATTTTGGCAACACTAAACCAACAGCATTTCATCATTGAAAACAGAAAACTCTGGTCAGACCTTTAGCTTTATGCATGCTGCGTGTCTGTTGCAAATTCAACAACAACTGATGTTATTATTGATGCTTTACTTGACTAATAAAGTCCTGTAACCGAAAATGGTATGGGTGCAGCTTGGCGATGAAGCCGCACCCATGCCATTTTCTCTTGCCCCTCCAACATGTTCTCTTGCCCCCCCAAACGGGACATGTTACATCCGCCCCTGTACGAAACTATACTACTGAGCAGCATAACTACAGACAGCATAAAGGGTAAATAACTCCTGCACTGCGTGGTCTACAATGGTAAACAATGATGTATTACCTTAGGATTTAACAGCCTTCTACTGTGGAGAATGAAAAATCTCCGGAAAATAACAAGCGAACCCATTTCTATTTCACTCTGTGCTCACACGTTTGTGAACTGGAATAAGCTCCTTTCACCCCATCCTCCTACGGCGTAGTATGTGAACCAAAAGCAGACGCTTCACACTTTTCTTTATTTACTGACAACTGTCTTCAAACAATAGGCCAGGGAAAAGGCATTTCTAATGTTTGCTCGCCGGTATGAAAATGGATCACTGCTCTCATTTAAATAGATTCAGGGAAAATATGACCTTAGCAGCTCGCCAAGTGTTGCAAGATTTTATTTATTTTTTGCAATTAATAACTTTTATTCGGTTGACACAGCAAACACATGGAGGAACCAATAAAAGAAAAAACTACCCAGACAATCAGAGAAGCAGCCGCAATACTGTCTAAACTTTCTCAAGGTCTTGGTAGAGGCCTTTTCTTTTTCCACCGAGAGAAAATAGGACGTGCGTTGATCTTGAGGAAAACTTTTTTTAAGTAATGCTTACAGTGTTGTTCAAATTGGACACATGCTGAGTCGTTCCGACTGGACTAGGCCCACTCTCCTTCAAACTCGTAAATAAAAGTACACTTCTTTAACGACAGGAATGATTGTTATAGAGTTGTACGATGATTCAGTGATTCGGTGTGATACAGTTTAATTAATTAACCTCTACACCAGCTACATCGTTTCAGCTGACATGAGTCTCTTGTGCAACTGTCTGTCCGTGGTAAACTAACCTCAGTGCATTGTAGAAACTGACCCAGGCACGACACAGGAGAGCAAGTTAGAATAGGGCTAGACCGCCACAGGTTTTATTATTCTTTCACAGATTCTCTCTAAATGAAATCAAAATAGGACTGTGGACGTCATACTTAACAAATGCTCCATCCTTGGAGAGAACAGTTAAATCATGCAGGCCTCTGATTCGGTGCAATGCTACACCTTATGGCTAGCATGCTATAGAATGAGAGTGGCAGCAC
This sequence comes from Benthosema pterotum, assembly GCA_039105355.1. NCBI lineage: Eukaryota > Metazoa > Chordata > Actinopteri > Myctophiformes > Myctophidae > Benthosema > Benthosema pterotum. The sequence goes on along the minus strand of CM076984.1, from coordinate 32,218,943 downwards.
GCTTTGATGTCGCCGCAAAGCGGGTGCATATGGGCTGCAGTTCCAAACATCGGGACCATAATTGGAACTATCCCAGTGAGATAGAATGGGAGTCAACAGGAGTGTCGCCACTCTCTTACTGGACTACCCTGCGGCTGGCTTGCTGAGACAACATGGTGTCCATCAAGTAAGAGGACCCAGGGGCATGGACAATTTGAAATACACGCACATACAAAAAAAAAATCATATTACCGACATAATGGGATAGATGGCTAGATGCTATGGTGGTCTTCACAGAGTGAAGATAAGTACTGTAATTTCAGCCTCGAGTTCAAAAGCTACTCAAAAGATGAGTGTAAATTGGCTCTTTTGATGTGCTCTACAAGCAAACCTGTTCGCTAGCCAAGTGTAGGGAGAGTGAAGCCGGTTTCTAAAAAAGAAAAAGTCTCCTCTAAATCCTGACCTAAGATTTCTATATAAAAAAGAAAAAACTAAAGAAAGACGACACTAGACTATAGGGATCCCGTAACAACAAGTACCCCAAAAGGATTTCCTGTTCTGAATGGTTGCTCAACCTGCATGGATAAACACAAGAAACAACACAATATACAGTAACTGTAAAGGGCTTTCCAGACAGCAACGATAAACGCGGCGATTCTCAATTCTCTCTGCAGTGCCGACATAAAGAAAATCGCCCGTCGATTAACGGCAGGCGTTTTAAAAAAGCTCACTGGATTGAGCTTTCAAAAACATCACGTGCGTGTGCACGAAGCGAGCAACACAGCGCGCAACACCAAATCACTGGACGCCACGCGATAAACAACGAGCGTTACACACTCTCTTATATCGCAGGTCGTTTTCTGAGCACAAAATGCCGGTCCCATTGAAAATGAATTAGAATATGCAATTTGTCACTCGCCGTCTGTAAGCCCCTTAACTGTGGCAAAAAAACATAAAAAACACCCACCACTTAAAGGGGAACTCCACCCATTTTTTCAAAATTTTCCTCAGAGGATACAAATGTGAACCACATTTGGTTCCATTTGTACCCTCTCAGGAAAAAGGGGTCTGAAAGAAAAATCATTAACATGGTGAAATGCATCTTGATGATGTCATCACATGTATTTCACCATGTTAATGATTTTTTCAGATTTTTAGGAAATACAGAATTGGGGAAACTTTTTTTTATCATGTCCACACAACATCTCTAAGGTATATTAATGACATAGTAAAATGTTGAAAATGGGTGGAATTCCCCTTTAACAAGAGTGATTTTCTCTTCTTCCAAACCCACTACTTTTCTAAGGGAAATGTGATGACTGAACACCATGCTCCGCTCATGTGGGACACCCTGGGATACCCTTTGGGAATGAAATATGTATTATTTCATCAAGCTTAGTGTTATAGCGAGACCTTTAAAGGTAGCTTTATACGGCTGGTGATTGTTAAAATGTCCGTCAACTGGATCCTGGCCCCTAGAACCCCCCCCCCCCCCAACAAGCTCTCAGTGTAAAAGCCAGAGCTCTCCATCTAGGCCATACATCACACTTAATCACAGGTATTACCCAATTAAAACAAACCTTATGTGACCTTTATCAATAACCTTTAATTAACTGCTCATACTACTTAGACCGGAGTCACCCACCCCACCGCCACCCCCTCCACCTCTGGAGATCTATAGTTGGCCCCACCTCCACCTCCGCACTGCAATCTCTGAATACTGGAAAACTCGGCCCAAATAAACCTCGCACCAGCCGAAATGTTGCGACATTGAGGTTTCATTTGGTTTCATTTTTACACTCTCAAGAGTTAAAATATTCATCATGTGAATTAGCCCAAGTCTACACGACTAGAGAATGTAGAAGATTAATATCATTTTGATCTACTGTTTGTGATTTTACTGTTGAAAAGTAAAATAAATCTTTAGTTTTGGGGTCTGTGGGGCTAAAATGTCATCAGATGGTGGTCGTGGCTCAAATTCTGAATAAATAGTGGGCCCTGGTATCAAAATAGTTGAAAACCATTGACTTAGAGCACACCTGGGCATTATGCAGCCCTTTGGCTGGACACAAGCTCATTTTTTCATTGCATAATAATACTCTTACTAGAGTGTCAAAATCATTGTCATTTACCCTATTGGCCTGAACATAAGACTGTTCTTTTCCATTGGAAATAATATTTTTTTTTAATAAGGGCTCTTATTATATTTGACATTCAATGTTCTTTTTCCACAAACGAGTCTTGACAAATGTGGGTTCATCTTCATAACCAGAGACTTACACGGCACTACTTTTTATATAGAAATGAAATTAATATCACGCAGAATATCCCTTTGGCCGGGCCTTACACAATATTTAATACTATATCTCATTTGGCCCATTGGGAAAAATAATTGCCCACAACCCCTGACCCCTAGAGTTCCCATCTATTGAGACATGGCGACTATCATAGGGACACTATGGCTCTGTGTGCTTAGTTATCTTTGAGGTTATCTGCTGATACTGGGGAGCAGTGTTGCCAACTTGGCATACAGTATTTGGCGCTTTATTTAGCTCTTTTCCAGACCCCCCTAGCGCCAAAATTAGTGAAAAACTCCACTCCATTTCTCCTCCTATGATAGAGTCTTCCTTCCTTCCTAGAAATGACCTTTGGTAACCAAATGGACACTCATAGAGCTCTATCTCTTACAAATGGACCCTTATGGGTCCATTTGGTTTCATTTTACGCCCTCAAGAGTTAAAGCTCTATGAAAATTAGCTAATTCAGATGTTTAAATATAATTTAACTCTTGAGATCGTTTACACAGTCTCATGCAGACTCATATCTTAATAGAAAGACTGTCATCTCATTTTAATCTTCCAGACCAACTTCTCATGTTGATTTTAAACTTTCTTACAGGGTCCAGCAGGTCTATGTGAATGGCCAAATGTCCAGTAGGACTGTATCAAATACGGGTTCACCCCAAGGTTGCGTTTTGTCGCCTCTCTTATTCATCATGTATACTCACAGCTTTAGCCTTTCCCAGGAGGGCAGGCTGTTAGTTAAGTTATCTGATGATTCTGTACTAGTTTCTCTGCTCAGTGATTCTGACCCTGACCATGGTCCTGCACTAGCTGCCTTTGTGGAGAAGTGCGATGATAGAAAATTGTACCTCCCCCCCAATTGGGAAATGTTACATCCGTCCCTGCATTATTATTATTTTTTTTTTGCTGTAGCTGGTTTTTCTGTGTTAGTTGTCGTTGCTATGTTGTCCTGCTCGCCTTGCCTTGCATGTCCAAGGCCAACCAATATACATGTAAATAGCATTCACATCACCCACACAGCAGTACAGCCTCCCCAGTGCTTCCAGAGGTGCGGAACTAATAATGTCTGCAATATGCTGCAGCGCCACAAACATGAGGTCCTGACACGCTTTTAAGGATTGTTGTGAGTTGTTATTCATAACCAGTGTTGGGCAGTGACCTTTTTCCAGCAATAGTAGAGATATTACTCTGCCGAAATGTGTAATAGGTAATATTATATATAATATTATATAATATTACGCGTTACTTTTGAGCTTGTTGTATCATGCAGGGAAGGATTATCCAACGGGTACGTTGGGCCCAGCCGCCCAGGCCCAGGGGCCCCTGAGCTAGGGGGGCCCATGAGCTTGAATGTCCGCGTGATCGCCAATAGGTACAAGCTCAGGGCCCACCCAAATAAGGTCGGACGGCGTCCCCCCACTTCTCACATCTAAAATATTTTTGGGGGCAAAAGTAGGCCTATGTTTTTTGTCTTCTCATTTACTTTTATGGATACAATTAGGCGTTGTGAACAATCTTTCTCAATATGCTATACTTGTTTTAATAGCGTGTCTGTGTGTGTTGCGCAGGCGCACGCAAATGTGCATGCAAATGCAAGTGCATATACGTGTCTTAAAGGGGAATTCCACTCATTTTCAATATTTTACTATGCCATTAATATACCCCATTCTGTGTTTCCTAGAAATGGAGGTCTGAAAAAATCATTAGCATGGTGAAATACATCTTGAGGACATCATCAACATGTATTTCACCATGTTAATGAGTTTCCTTTTTTTTGAGAGTGTACACTCTCAGGAAAAAAAAATGAAAACGGTTGGAATTCCCCTCTAAGAGGCGTCCCCCCACTTCTAATAGTCCCACTACAACACTGCCCACCACCACCACCACCACCATATAGGAATGCTTCACGCAGAGGACCTCCTTATTTCTACTTGAGTTGCAGGGAGCTGTATCGCAATTATTCTACTTCTAGGAGATAGTGTTCATTATTCTGGATCCACTTCCTCGTGGCGAAAAAAGTCATTGTGAATTTCCCTCATACTGTGGCTCTGCAACCTGAATATAATCTACTTGGGATGGAGCACCGTCGAGACGACGTTTACTCATAATAACCAACCCACCCCGCCTCAACACACACACACACACACACACACACACACACACACACACACACACACACACACACACACACACAACACACACACACAACACACACACACACACACATCCTTGTTTTTGGTCCATAGTGAGGTCTACAGTAAAATGCCTACAGACTGAGGACCACCACTTCTGATTGATTTACGAAAATACCAAGGGTCATTCTGGACACTTGAGGGCACCCTTATCCCAAACACTCACTTAGATTAGCTGAAAACTCTTTTTTTAAAAATATTTTTTACAAACAAAGTGAGGACCGGGAAAACACACACACACACACTCCTGTTTGTTTCTGGGGCATAGTGAGGACGGCCACAAGCTGTAGATTCTTAACAGTTATTTCTATGTTGCTGTGTTGCTTATCTGAACTAGCGTTAATAATGAAAGTATTTAGATAAAATGTAATTATGTAACAAATGCATCTATTGCATCTATAGACCTGTAAACCATGTCTTTTGTTCAATTTGAATAAAAACATTTAATTTGAACTTGCTGCCTGTTCCCCCCCCCCCCCCCCCCCCCCCCCCCCCCCCCCCCCCCCCCTCTTGTGTAGATACACTGTATAAGCAGATTCAAACTACCATAAAGTACCTTTGGGATGGAGCCATCTGTGGGTTTAGTGTGTAAGCCAGTTATTTGTACTATGTTTAGCAGTGGGACAAATTGAATATAACAATTATAATACAAGAGAAGTTGGAGCACTTTTTACTTGCGTCTTCAGAGCCAAATGTTGAATTTACTACAAGTCACTATACCCTCACATGTCCTTCCAGAATCAGCATCTGTGATGGAGCCAGATAAATGTAAACACTAATATACGTGCACGTTCCAGAGGTGGAAAGACACTGATGTAGAGAATCTAGAGATGGTTTCATTTCCTTTTATTGCGTACAACAACAACAACAACTTGTTAGGCCTCTTCCTCGTTCCCCAGGGAGCTCCCAGGGATGATCCTAGCCGAGCAGTGTTGCCAACTGCCAAAATCCAAAATGCACTAGAGTAGTGGGTTTCAACCATTTTCATACCAGGGCCATTATTTATTCCTCATTTTAGCCAAGGACCACCATTTGATGTCGATTTTAGTCTCTCAGACTAATTTAGGTGAAATAAGTGGTAAAACGTTTGTCAAAATAGCATTTCTTCTACATTTTCTAAATGTGTCGATTCTTGAAAATTAGGTAATTCAGATATAATATAATTTAACTCTTGAGAGCGTAAACTGAAACCAAATGGACCCTTACGGTCCATTTGGTTTCATTTTACGCTCTCAAGAGTTACAGATCTATAAGGGGTCCATTTGGTTACCAATGGTCCTTTCTAGGAAGGAAGGAGGACTCTATCATAGGAGGAAAAATGGTGAAAAACAAGGGTTTTGTCTCTGGTGACTGTCAACCAATTTCGCTCCAACTCAAAAGCACCAGATTTTCCGCCAGAAGATTTTCACTAATTTTGACGTTAGGGGGGTCTGAAAAAAAGCCAAATATAGTGACAAATGCGCCTAGTATTATGTATATTATCCATGTCTTCATCCTAGCACTAGTCTTTGTAGGAGTCAGTACCATGTCACTACTAATGACACCAATTACTTTGCAAGCAAGATATCATAAGATAACATAATAGATGTATATATATATATATGTATGTATGTAACCCCCTGTGCATTTGCAAAGAACAGCGAGCTAGCCATTACAGACTGATAGAACATCAACATCACATTGTTACATACACTGAAGGACCACAGCCAACCCATATACGTTTCAACCCTGTGGTATGCAGATATTTGAGATCTAATCTGTCTTTGTCACATTTATGCCAATATATGGAGATCTCGGTATTATTATTCCTCCTTATATGCTGCCCAAAGCACTGTTGTTAACAGACAAACTGAGCTTGTTCCCAGCTACAAGTACCTTGGCACAATCATCGATAAGAAATTGAAATTTGACCTCAACACTGGCATGTTGTACAAAAAAGGTTGACAGCACCTACACTGTTTGAGGACACTGGCTAAATTCAATGTGGATAAAACTCTCATGAAACTGCTCTATGGTGCTTATGTTGAGTCTATTATTACTTTCTTGATTATCCGCTGGTTTGGTAATCTTAGCGTCAAGGATAAGAACTCCCTTGTGAGATTGGCACCCAAATGAACAGCCTAGACCACATCTATAATAAGCAGGTGTTCACTAAAGTTAAGTCCATTTAAGCTGATAGAGCTCACCCTCTGTACATAGTACATACTGTTACCGTCTGGGCGCCTGCAAGCCCCCCTCATTCATAAGAATTGCTTTATGTTCCTTTGTCCCTAACTCCATCGGCCTGCTGAATGCTGCTGAGGAAAGGTTGGGGAGGTAGTTTTGCACTTCAGTACTTGGTGACCATTTCAGCTCTGTTCTATCGCTGAGGACCTGTCTGTCAATGCATGTGTAGCCCCAAACGAAATAACCAGCATGCAACAGCCCAGCTAATCGGGCACTGCCCTATACTTGCGTAATACTACATTCGGCTAACAAGATTTTGGAAGCAGGAGTGGGTGATGGCCGGGCATTGACCAGGCCCACAAAAATAGGGTATGCCATCACAATTGAAGGCAGGGAACCCTCTTGAAAAACCCAGTGGGTTAACCTTGGCAAACCACACAGATTACCAGTATGGTGAAGATGAGCAGACTGCTAAAGATTTATTCACCACCTGTTTCCTATAGCCTACCGGCCCACCCATAAGACTGCTTCTTTGACATAGGACCAGAGATGAATGCATGGTTATGTGATTTTTTTACATTGCCCACAAGCACTGTACTGCATCCAACAGTTCCTGGTTAATTGTTGACAGTGTAACACTGGGTCAATTATGACTTAACAACCCCACTATCACATATAGGAGTGAGAGATCCTATAAATACATTAACCACAGCATGAACCATATACTGTTACTGTAGGTACGGGCTCCGTATGAATAGAACCAGCGGCTGATGTATCAAAAGTGTAAAGTTTATTCACAATTAGAAAGACTACTTTAAAATACAGAAGGGAAGCAGGGGTTATATTAAGTCATATCAATATATATCATGATGCTCTAGGGCAGATGTATAGGCAAACAATAGTCATAGATTTACTGAGTCCTCTAAACTAAACAAACACTGCAAATCAACCACTCCAAATCAAAGGAAGTAACTTATGTAAATAAAGCAAAATAAAGTAAAGTAATCACGGCAAACAAAACTCAAATCATGCAAATAAATAATTAAATTAAAGCTGCAAGCAGCGATTTACGGGCCCTCGATCGTGCAAGTGTCGGGCAAATATCGGCCAATCAGAAAAGGGGATGCGGCTAAGTCACAAGGACCCAAAACGTAGTCCAATGATACCACCCATGTGTCTCTATGACATAGCATTGAGGAGTTATGGCAGAAAATAGTATCGACCAATCAGAATAGGGGGCGGGGCTAAGTTACACCAATCAACGTCAGGGACGCGCCAGGACTCATTACTAGTCCAATGATGTCACCCATATGTCTCTATGACATAGCATTGTGGAGTTATGGCAGGAAATAGTATCGACCAATCAGAGGAGGGGGCGGGGCTAAGTTACACCAATCAACGTCAGGGACGCGTCAGGGACTCATTACCAGTCCAATGCTACCACCCATATGTCTCTATGACATAGCATTGATGAGTTATGGCAGAAAATAGTATCGACCAATCAGGTGCAAGTACAGGGGGCGGGGCCCCTCTTCTGATTGGTCAATACCAATCAGGACGTCAGGGACTCATTACCGGGTCCCATGATGCCAGCCATATGTCTCTATGACATAGCATTGAGGAGTTATGGCAGAAAATAGTATCGACCAATCAGGTGCAAGTACAGGGGGCGGGGCCCTCTTCTGATTGGTCAATACCAATCAGGACGTCAGGGACTCATTACCGGGTCCCATGATGCCAGCCATACAGTATGTCTCTATGACATAGCATTGAGGAGTTATGGCAGAAAATAGTATCGACCAATCAGGTGCAAGTACCACTTCCTGTTTGGCGGCGAAGTTTGGCGCTCCGCCACGGTGTCGCCGTTTTACGAAAACTCACGATTTCCGTAACTTTTCATCGTCAACGTCTTTCTGCTTGCCGAGCGATTTTTTTTTCCGAACGGACCCCCCGCTCCGACGAGTTGGCCAAAATGCGACATGTGGAAATGGCCTGAATTGCACCAAAACGCAGCCTTTATTTTGAAATAACCGACTTCCTGTTCGGTTTCGGACGCGGCACCAAGAGACTTTTTTTTAAGTTGCGACATGATACAGGTCCGTGCCGATTTTCGTGGATGTACGTCAAACCGTATGGTGGGGCTTGAGGCACGAACTTTTCTAGGGGGCGCTGTTGCACAATTAGGCCACGCCCACTTTTAACAATTTCACCATACGTAAATTTACGCCACTAGGAACGTGCGTGCCAACTTTCGCAACTTTTCGTGTACGTTATGCGGCCGAAAAACGCGATTTACTTCGGTTAAACAAAGAAAGAATAATAATAATTAAAGCTGCAAGCAGCGATTTACGGGCCCTCGATCGTGCAAGTTTCGGGCAAATATCGGCCAATCAGAAAAGGGGACGCGGCTAAGTCACAAGGAGCCAAAACATAGTCCAATGATACCACCCATATGTCTCTATGACATAGCATTGAGGAGTTATGGCAGGAAATAGTATTGACCAATCAGGTGAGGGGGCGGGGCTAAGTTACACCAATCAATGTCAGGGACGCGTCAGGGACTCATTACCCAGTCCATTGCTACCTCCCATATGTCTCTATGACTTAGCATTGAGGAGTTATGGCAGAAAATAGTATCGACCAATCAGGTGCAAGTACAGGGGGCGGGGCCCCTCTTCTGATTGGTCGATACCAATCAGAACGTCAGGGATTCATTACCGGGTCCTATGATGCCAGCCATATGTCTCTATGACATAGCATTGAGGAGTTATGGCAGGAAATAGTATCGACCAATCAGAGGAGGGGCGGGGCTAAGTTACACCAATCAACGTCTGGGACGCGTCAGGGACTCATTACCGGGTCCCATGATGCCAGCCATATGTCTCTATGACATAGCATTGTGGAGTTATGGCAGAAAATAGTATCAACCAATCAGGTGCAAGTACAGGGGGCGGGGCCCCTCTTCTGATTGGTCGATACCAATCAGAACGTCAGGGACTCATTACCGGGTCCTATGATGCCAGCCATATGTCTCTATGACATAGCATTGAGGAGTTATGGCAGAAAATAGTATCGACCAATCAGGTGCAAGTACAGGGGGCGGGGCCCCTCTTCTGATTGGTCGATACCAATCAGGACGTCAGGGACTCATTACCGGGTCCCATGATGCCAGCCATATGTCTCTATGACATAGCATTGAGGAGTTATGGCAGAAAATAGTATCGACCAATCAGGTGCAAGTACCACTTCCTGTTTGGCGGCGAAGTTTGGCGCTCCGCCACGGTGGCGCCGTTTCACGAAAACTCACGATTTTAGTAACTTTTCATTGTCAACGTCTTTTCTGCTTGCCGAGCGATTTTTTTTCCGAACCGACCCCCCTGCTCCGACGAGTTCGCCAAAATGCGACATGTGGAAATTGCCTAAATTGCACCAAAACTCAGCCTTTATTTTGAAATAACCGACTTCCTGTTTGGTTTCGGACGCGGCACCAAGAGACTTTTTTTTAAGTTGCGACATGATACAGGTGCGTGCCGATTTTCGTGGATGTACGTCAAACCGTTTGGTGGGGCTTGAGGCACGAACTTTTCTAGGGGGCGCTGTTGCACAATTAGGCCACGCCCACTTTTAACAATTTCACCATACGTAAATTTACGCCACTAGGAACGTGCGTGCCAACTTTCGCAACTTTTCGTGTACGTTATGCGGCCGAAAAATGCGATTTACTTCGGTTAAGAAAGAATAATAATAATAATTAAAGCTGCAAGCAGCGATTTACGGGCCCTCGATCGTGCAAGTTTCGGGCAAATATCGGCCAATCAGAAAAGGGGACGCGGCTAAGTCACAAGGAGCCAAAACATAGTCCAATGATACCACCCATATGTCTCCATGACATAGCATTGAGGAGTTATGGCAGGAAATAGTATTGACCAATCAGGTGAGGGGGCGGGGATAAGTTACACCAATCAACGTCAGGGACGCGTCAGGGACTCATTATCCAGTCCATTGCTACCACCCATATGTCTCTATGACTTAGCATTGAGGAGTTATGGCAGAAAATAGTATCGACCAATCAGGTGCAAGTACAGGGGGCGGGGCCCCTCTTCTGATTGTTCAATACCAATCAGGACGTCAGGGACTCATTACTGGGTCCCATGATGCCAGCCATATGTCTCTATGACATAGCATTGAGGAGTTATGGCAGGAAATAGTATCGACCCAATCAGAGGAGGGGGCGGGGCTAAGTTACACCAATCAACGTCAGGGACGCGTCAGGGACTCATTGCCGAGTCCATTGCTACCACCCATATGTCTCTATGACATAGCATTGAGGAGTTATGGCAGAAAATAGTATCGACCAATCAGGTGCAAGTACAGGGGGCGGGGCCCCTCTTCTGATTGTTCAATACCAATCAGGACGTCAGGGACTCATTACCGGGTCCCATGATGCCAGCCATATGTCTCTATGACATAGCATTGAGGAGTTATGGCAGAAAATAGTATCGACCAATCAGGTGCAAGTACCACTTCCTGTTTGGCGGCGAAGTTTTGCGCTCCGCCACGTTGTCGCCGTTTTACGAAAACTCACGATTTTAATAACTTTTCATCGTCAACGTCTTTTCTGCTTGCCGAGCGATTTTTTTTCCGAACGGACCCCCCTGCTCCGACGAGTTAGCCAAAATGCGACATGTGGAAATGGCCTAAATTGCACCAAAACGCAGCCTTTATTTTGAAATAACCGACTTCCTGTTCGGTTTCGGACGCGGCACCAAGAGACTTTTTTTAAGTTGCGACATGATACAGGTGCGTGCCGATTTTCGTTGATGTAGGTCAAAACGTATGGTGGGGCTTGAGGCACGAAGTTTTCTAGGGGGCGCTGTTGCACAATTAGGCCACGCCCACTTTTAACAATTTTACCATACGTAAATTTACGCCACTAGGAACGTGCGTGCCAACTTTCGCAACTTTTCGTATACGTTATGCGGCCGAAAAACGCGATTTACTTCGGTCGAGAAAAGAAAGAATAATAATAAACATTGCGGTTTCAATAGGGCTTCGCACTTGCTTTGCAGTGCTCGGGCCCTAATAATAATTAAAGGCCCAGTATAGGCCTAATAAGTTCTATTATTGCACACAGCCCGACTCATAATCATTGTAACACTCAAACTTTCAAATCCCCAATAAATATATGTATGTATATGGCACGTGGGAAAAACTGTGATTTAATGAGCAGATTGGTCCTCCAAGTCAGTATATTTTCAGCAGCCCACTGTATGTAGGAGATTTGTGAATAGCTCGTCTAAAGGACCTGGAGGCGCTGAAGGCTTGGTTGTTGCTTTCAGCCACTTTCAGCTCTTCTGCCTCACATAATTCAGTATTATCGATGTCACCTTTGTAGGACTGAGCACCACCTGCCTCCAGCTCACAAACACTCTGGCACAGGCTCTGGCCAAAACAGTAGGCCTTGAGCCTGAACTGCCCTTGCATTAAATACCATACAACTCTATTTTGTATGGATTTTTTTTATATATATATTTTGGACATTAAGGGGTTAATAATTAAAATGCCCGAGGCATATCAGTGGGCACCCTCTTGAATTCTTAAGAGGTGACTGCAAGCTACAAGAATCACTACTATATCACATATCCAAAACATTTTCTATTAATAGTTATTTTAGCCAGTTTAAATACACTTATATTATGTGATTAGAATAGATGTTTGTGTGAGGCAAAAATCAGTATGATGCAATAATAGGATACTCAGATTTTTTCTTTCACCTGTCAGAACAATTCACTGCTGTAGTTTCTGTAAGCTCAGTTCAACTGCTGCCCTTCCCCCATACTGCCACGGTTGGGTCGTTAATGTAGCAACACAGCCTAATTAACGACCCTGCACTCTACTCTATGAAGGGCAGAGCAGAACAGTTTGGAATTTGGAACAGTATCTCACACCTTGGACCTTGGTAAACCTGTGGAACTTTCTTTTTGTATTCTTATGAAGAAACCATGATGTACATTTTTACAACCATCATATGTGCATTATTATATATTAGTGCATATTGAAAAGTATGCCTTTCTGGAAAGCAATCCTTTGCTTTCCTGGTGCTTCCTGGCTGGTGCTCTCACCTGCAGCAACTAGTCCACTCTATTCACTGAACGGATCAAATTGGAACTACTTGACTTATGTTATTTAGACGTCCCTAAGAATCATAAAAATGAGTTTGAGACCCCTGTCCTACTGCGTGTTCCATGCTGAAAATAGAGCAGCTCTGCAAGCTCACAGCACATTGTGTCTGCGTCGCGTTGTGAGCTTTTAGATCAGCTATTTTCAGCTTGTGGTGATGTGAGAGCTGAACTGAAAGCCTTCGCAAACAAAAGAAAATAACTGGTCTTGGCACCGTTCTGGGCTCTGTTAAAGAAGTGTTTCACCCCAGACTGTTTATAAGTTATACTCCATTCAGTATTTAGGTACGTGGTGACCATTTTAACTGACTGGGGTGTTCACATGAGACTGAGTAGACCATAAGATGACCAATTTTTTTTTGTTGTTTTTGTTTTTTTCTATACTTGGTACACTGCCAAATCAGTTCCTTTACAGTTAAGCAGCCAGTGTGGCCGAAATGCACAGGATCGAAGTGGTTAATGCTTAAGTCATATCTCCAAAGTAAAGTACCATTAAGGATTTAAAGGTATAGTAAGTGGTTCAAAAACATTTTCTGTTAAAATGCTCCATTATAAGGTGTGCACTGTTGCACTTCACCTCACTGTAAAGTATGTGCATGTGCACATACCAGGGGACTGGAGGATTTCCCAAATCACACAAATCACTAACTATACCTTTTATATAACTGTAGTGGGAAATGAGCCTAATACAATGTTTGGCTCTGAGATAGTGCAGTAGAATTGCCTGTAATCAATGCACCTGCGCAGCCCCCCCCCCCCCCCCCCCAATCCCCCACTCCACTCTACTGTAGCATTTTGTAAAGCTGCTACAGAATGCTACTGTAGAGTGGAGTGGGGGATGGGTGCAGTCTAGCTGACAGTTCAACTCGGAGCATAAATGAAACAAGCTATTGAAGAGGTCAGACCAACTTTACACACAGCTCCAGTGTATACTGTACCCCAAGGTGGGCACTGTTGCACTTCACCCCACTGTAGAGTATGTGCATGTGCACATCTTGTAACCAGGAGGACTGGAGGGTTTCCCAAATCACACAAATCACTTACTATACCATATACAGTATATAATTGTAGTGGGTAAATGGGCCTGTGTTTGGCTATGAGATGTAGTGTAGTAGAATTGCCTGTAATCAATGCACCTGTGCAGCCCCCCCACCACTCCAGTCCAAAAAGCTGCTACATTCAGTAGGATTTTCCAAATCGCCCAAATGACTTATGGTACCTTTTAGGAATCAAAGGTTCCTATTTTGGATAAACTTAATGAGCTTGCTGCTTTTTGCTGCAAGCTGGATGGAGCCCGCACACCAGATAAGGTACAAAAAGACTTTCTTTATTTGGACGATCCAAATAAAGAAAGTCTTTTTGTACCTTATCTGGTGTGCGGGCTCCATCCATTTTCATAGTATTCTTTTAGCCCAGCACCCATCAGTCGATGTGCGTTGCCTATTGTCTTCTTCATGGTTCTATAAAAGGAACAGATTGTAATATTCTCTTAAAGTAGAAGATAAATATGGCATTTAAATACTTGCATGTAGTCTAATATATTACCTAATAGAGCATTCAAATAATAAATAGCAAGCCAAGTAAAAGTAATTTCATAATATAATATACCAAATCACATCTCAATCAAATGCATCCATCCATATACATCAGAGTCAGGGCATTTGGGCTTACATAGATCAATGTTCAAAGACGCATGGCATCATCATCAGTTTGTAGGAAACACAGCAGGCTCTGCTGGCTGTGAATTGTTTGGAGACAATAGAATACTGGGCCTGGGGATCCAGGCCTGTATGTAGACTGTGACAGGAAGTGAGGTGGTTGTAGGTTCCATGCAAAGGGGGTTCCACTGAACTTGTGTCTCCTTGTGGAGCGGAGGGGAAATTGTGAAGGAACCTGGTAGTTTGTGACAGGATGGGCAGCTATATAGCCAACATAGGCTAAGTGTTTATATTTATAGTCAGATGAAGGAATAAAATAAATTATCATTGCAATATATCAGAATAAATAATGACAAATAAAAAAGTATCCCAATGATAGTATAATATGTGCTGTGATGGTAATAATGTGCTTGCTGTAATGGATACTAATACTAGTTGCAAGTAAAATGCACCATCTGTCTTTCCGAAGCTCTGTTAGGCCTACCGTAGGTGTCCAAATTACAACTAATATCTTGTAAGCTGGGGACTAAGCTGTCAGGGGGACCTTTGCGACTACATGCAGGCAGTTATGAATTTGTTGTACTTCTTCATCAGAATCTGGTTCACACATGTTAGTTAGTTAGTTTATTTATTGTCCACAAGTGGAAATTTGTCTTTAGTCTCATGTACAAAAAACATTAAAAACGACAACAAGATCAACAACAAGCAACAAACATTTACACACAAAACATCTTAACAGGCAGAGAAGAGCACAACAAGGCATAATACTGCACCAAGCCTTTGGAATAAAATATTTTTTTTAAAAATATTACGGCTACGGTTAAACTTGGTGTTCTATAACGTCTACCTGAGGGGAGTAATTCGAACTCCCTGTGGAGTGGATGAGAGGTGTCGTTGCTGAGGTTACCATACCACATAGCTATGTTAAAGGTCATGATTCCCTCTATGAGGTTCTTGTAAACAGTCTCCATAATGTATTTGCTCACTCTGAAGGAGTTGAGCCTGCGCAACAAGTGGAGACGTTGGTTACAGGATTTAAAAAGATTATCTGTGTTATCATTGAAGTCAAGGTTGCTGTCAACAATAGATCCTAAGTATTTAAAGTTAACTATCTCTACATTTTGTCCCTTCATCTTAAAGGGCTGCACAGGGTCCTTTTGATAAATAACCAGTTCCTTTGTTTTTGTTATATTAATATCTAAGGAGCTTACGTCGCACCAGTTTTGGAGAGAAGACACGTGTCCTCTGAATGCTTTTTCCCCCACTATTTCTCCCTTTTTAGCATGGCAACCAAAGCCATATCATCAGCATACTTAAAGAGACTAAACTTCTCCTGATATAAATTTGAATTCATTAGTGTACAGGGAGAAAAGTAAAGGTGATAGTATTGTCCCCTGCGGAGCACCTGTGCTAAGCACAGTGATGTCAGAGCGGGTGTCATTGACACGGACCTGTTGAGGACGGTTAGAGAGGAAGTCCCTGACTAGGTGGATGATACCACCATTAACCCCTATATCAATGAGTCTCTGCAGGAGAGTGTGTATCTGCATGCTATTAAAAGCAGAAGTAAAATCAATAAACAGAACCCTGGCATAGTGGGTGGGAACCTGGATGTGCTTAGTCAAGGTGTTGACCAGGCTGACAGTTGCATCATCAGTTCCCCTCCCCTGACTTTTATAAGCAAATTGTAGATGATCAAAACAATTAGAAACAGACTCTGTTATTAGTCGAGCTATAACTCTCTCAAAACATTTCCCCAGAATAAAGGTAAGGGCAATGAGCCTGAAGTCTTTCAGTTCAGTCGCTCCAGGCTTTTGGGAAGAGGTACAATGCAAGACATTTTCCATCCGTTGGGCATAGTTAAAGAATCAAGCAGGTACTGAAAAAGCTCCAAAAGAATACCTTTAAGTTCATAAATGTTTTTTTAAGAACTCTGCCTCTCAGGCCATCAGGCCCAGGAGCAGAGTTGGGCTTGATACAGGACAGGCTAATTACAATCTCATGTTCATTAAGTGTAATAGGGACATATTCAGGAATGGACCTACACACATTATCACGCTCAGTACTGAAGTCGTTATTATCAAAGCAACTAAAAAAGATGTTTAAGTCATTAGCAAAGGATGGAGAGGGGTGACAGGGGGGTGCACTTTTGCTTAGAGTCCCTGGCCATCATCACCTTTAAACCTTCCCATGCTTTCTTGGCATTTCCTGAAAAGTAGTGATGCTCCACTTTATCCTTGTATTCTATCTGTCTCCAGCTCGCATCGCATTTCCTCCTTACAGTCCTCTGTCCAGGTCACAATCTCAATTTTTACTGTCTTTTCCCGTTTCAGCCGAGCCCTGTAACGTGGAAGAACATGTACGACCTTGTGGTCTGACTTCCCAGGGCAGGCTTGCAGGTGGCTTTATAGGCATCGGGTATGTTGCCGTAGCACTTATCCAAAGTGCGTGCCAAGCGCGTCGGACAGTGTACATACTGATGTAGGTTGGGGAGGTGATCGGACAAGTCACAAGAGTTAAAGTCCCCAATAAGCAGCACGGGTTCTTTCGCTGCACGGGAAAGCGGACGCATAGCGCGTATTTCTTCTTTCTTGTTGGTCAACAAGCAAACATTAGAAAGAGTTATTGCTGGCAAGGGGGGTCTGCTGCCTCATCTCGCACTCCGCCTCTCGATCCTCTTTTCTTGAATTTAGTCCATTTTCGCGTTCCGGTATTTTTAAATTCTGGATACTTATCCAGCGAGTCGAAGTCAGAGTCTCCTGGTCTGGCTGGTTGCCTGAGTGACAGGAGCTGGTCCTGGCTGCAGGTGAGGACGCCGACCTTGCCGTTTACGCTCCATACTTCAGCGATTAAACAGCTGACAAGGCACATAACCAGCCACAGTATCATACCGATCTTGAACTTCATTTTGACGAAAAGAGAATGCGGGCTCAAGCACTTAAAACAACGTAAAACATAACAAAACAAAAGACGAGACAAAGAGATGAGACACGGGTCGGCAGCAGTGCAATGTAATGTAAGACTGAATTTCACCAATCTGTCCTCCCTCTGGCATTTTGTAAACAAATGGGCAGGGCATGGGCAGCCCTTGTGAGGATGGGGGGTACTAGGACAGGTAGGCCCTCTCTAAACACAAGTTAAGCTCCCCCGGAATTCTCATAGACTGCCATCATAAAAATCGACCCGGAAGAAAGGACTACTGAAAATCGCTTGCAACTGGTACATGGGGTGACAGTTCATCAGACTTGGGGTCCGTTACTTTCCTTGCATTACTTTAGAAAAGGTAGTGACTCAATATGATGTTATTATAACAACTCAAAAGGTATATTAATGACATAGTACAATGTTGAATGAAGAATTGTGCTCTTATATACCTGCATGTGAGAAGTAACAAAGAAGAAACCTTGAACCTTATAACTTAATCTGTAATTATTATTGGAAGTTATATTCAAGCATGTTCAAGGCCATGAATAATTGTGAATGTCAAGTACAAACCATTTATTCCATTTTTGGTTATGCATCCTGGCACAACATAGCTCCATTATGCTTAGCAATAAGCATAAAGGAAAGTGAGGACCGGCTGACCGACCGACCACAGCGCTGTAGGGGGGCGCTGTGGAGCCCGGTCCTCACTCTCCAAAGGTCCTCACTCTGTCGGGTTAACAACGAAGTCAGTCCTCACTATCCCCCAATAAAGTGAGGACCAGCAAAATGTCCTCACTTCCCAAACGGTCCTCACTCTGTGAGTCGAAAGCACGTGTGTGTCCTCACTATGTACCAAAAACAAACACACACACACACACACACACACACACACTAAATTCTCATAGAGATGTTTTCAGGTAGTGTGGAGCGGTCTGTCATGCTGCATCATTTTCTGTTCATTACAAACAGGATGCGGTATATATTGCTCTGTTTAATTCCCATTTTTGTGAAAGCTCTCCGAGCGAGCCCATGCTTCATCATACAGTACGTGGAGTTAAACCTAGTCTGCCTGGGTGGTGTTAATAGGTCTACGGTAGTGGGTTTCAACCTTTTTGATACCAGGGCCCACTATTTTATTCAGAATTTCAGCCACGGACCACCATTTTTCACCCCACAGACAGACCCCAATACTAAAGATTTATTTTGCTTTTGTCTACAATTCCAGGCTGGATTTGGGAAACAAAACAGTCAAACATACAGATCAAAATGACCATTAATCTTCAGCTAAATCTACAGCCATGGTTCCCCAGCCCTTTTCATGTCAAGGACCCCTCCCTCCCCCAGATCAATATTTATTAGGCCGCGGACCCCCATTTGAAAACATTAACTCAGAGTGTAGAACTGGAACCAAACGGACCCGGGGTCCAGGACCTCACTATAAGAGCCAATGATCTACAGTATGTTTTGGCTGGTGGTCCTTGATGGCATCATAATGACACAATGATTGCATGCTGAAATAAGCAGATCTAGAAGCTCATCCGAGCACAACCGAAAATAAAATGTCTTTTCGTTTCATTTAGTTCTACTGGATCTCCGTTATGCACTATAGTCAATGCATGACATTTCAGCTTTTATTCACTGACAAAATTGTCTATATTCAGCCTTGATTATACTCATCATCAGGGGCGGATGTAACATTTCCCAATTGGGGGGTGGGGCAGGAGAAAATGGTATGGGGGCGGCTTCATCGTCCGTGTCGCTTCGCGCCATGGGCGATGAAGCCGCACCCATACCATTTTTGCTTACAGGACTTTTATTAGGCAAGTAAAGCATCAATAATAACCTCAGTTGTTGTTGAAGTTACAACAGACACGCAGCATGCATAAAGCTGTAGTTAGTTAGTAGTAGTAGTAGTGTTTCAAATTATTTTAAATATAAACACTTTAATTTGAAATATTGTGGGTTGTTTTGCATGTCACCATGTTTGGTGGGGCAGTCTGGGCATTTAGGGGGGCATTACCCCCCCCACCCCCCCATGCCCATGTCTAGATCCGCCCCTGCTCATCATTGCTTAGTTTAAACGCTAGGAAATCAACACAGCTAAAGTGGAAGGAAGATGTATGTTTTTTTTTTTTCTTTTTTTTGTGTTCGACGTCTGCCTGCTATCTTAGTTAGTTAGTGTTGATACAGTTCTTAATTATCTCTCTGATTGCTCATCCATTTACTCTGTCGGTTGGCTGGGGCTGCCGGCATACCCTGACCTTAATTGCACTTTGTATTGCTGCGTTTATGCCAAGTGTGAAGTGGGAAGTTTCCCTGCCAGACAGCAGGGTTTTTTGGGGGGGAGAAGGATTGCTGAGGCGGTTGAGTGAGAAATGTACAGTATGCATTTGATAAGGTTTAGAACTGCCTTGTAGTCAAGCATGCCTACTATAGGCTTGTATACAGAGTCGGATCTAGGCATGGTCATGGGGGGGTGCGGGGGGGGGGGGGGGGTCCTGTCTAGTCCTGTCTAGCTATCTGTTAGCTTTCACACTACTGCCACTTTCACGGTTAGATTAGCACCATCTCAGGTCAGGTGTTAGGTAGCACTTAACTGGTCTGCTGCACTATTGTTTGTCTCGCCTATTATTAAGGGATCAAGCAGTCCACGAAGTGGACTTGATCCCTTGATTGTTTTTGTCTCATTTTCCTCCTTCCGCCAAAAATAGCTGTTCTGGCTGAACCATGCAGTCGGTTTTCGCGAAAATTGGTAATCTGGTAGAGGGTGATGCCAAACGGTGATGATGCGAAGCCTGTGACCACTGGTCAAATGGTGGCGCTATAGCACTCAACTGAAATTGCAAACTTTAAACACTCATAACTCATGAACTGCTCGACTCTCAGAAATGTAACTTATATTCACTTATGCGTCTGCTTATGTCAAACAACTTTTGTATTCTGACTTTTCACCTCTGACCTTTAGATGAACCGCCATCTTGAATTATATGTAAAACAGTTAAAATGTCTCTTCTCCTACAATCTTTGATCAAAATGCATAACAATGACCTACACATGAACTTTGAAGCCATACAAACATGAAATCGGTGTGAATTTTGTTTTCAGTGAAAAAAATGATGTTTTTACGAGCCAATGAAAATTGCTTGTTTGTGAAAATTCTTCTATTATCCCTAATCTACACATGCAAAGTAATCTGTTTATGAGATTTTACAGTTTGGTAGAGGGGGATGCCAAATAGCACTAAAACCAGTCTTGCTCCAATCGCTCAAATGGGGGCGCTATAGCACTTCTTTGAAACTGAAACATTTGAACAAGCATAACTCAGGCTTCGTTTGGCTTAAAATCATGGGACTTGTTATGTTCCTTGATTCATGTGGAACACATCTGTAATTTCGACTGGTAAGCTCCACCCCCAGAGTGTCTGCCATTTTAAGCAGTTTGAAAAATGCTCATGCCTGATTTTATGCCTGGATTTTTGATCAATTTGCATGACACCTGCTACATGAGAACTTTGGCCCCATCCGGACAAAACTTCAGAAGCAAATTTGTTTTCATCAAAAAATGACGTTTTTATAAGCCAATGAAAGTTGCTCGTTTGTGAAGAGTCTTCTTCTGCTTGTTTCTCTCTGGCAACACTGGAGCAAGTACATTGTGCCAGATTGTGTGAGAGGAATAAGCATGTGGAACTTGTTTCCATTTGTCACTTTGACCACTAAGCTCCACCCTCGGACTGCTGAATTGTGCATATTGTTCATATTGCTTACTGCTTGGTGGCGTGTTGTTGGGTTGTTTCATTGATGACAACAACTAAGCAAATCATTGTGCCTGGATAGCTCAGTCGGTAGGGTGCCTGACTTCGGAACACAAGATTGAGGGTTCAAGTCCCACTGCTGACAATACAAAGTCTGAGTCTCCAAAAACCCTGCTGTGTTTCCACAATCACATGATGTATTTCTTCCATGTTTCTATGGCTTATTTGTGCATATTTAAGGAGCGGTAGTGGCTCAGAGGTAGAGTAACCGGATGGTAACCACAAGGTTGCCGGTGCGATCCCGGGCTCCTGCAGAGTTAGTGTCGATGTGTCCCTGTCCCACTGCCATCAGTGTATGAATGTGTGTGTGAATGGGTGTGATGCACAATCTATGTAAAGCGCCTTGGATAAAGGCGCTATATAAATGCACCATTTACCAAGCAGTCCACTGAATGTGTGTGTTGTTTCCAGTACGTCTTGTGTCTGTTGGGTAGCCTCATTGGTAGAGCGCATGACTTGGAAATGAGAGTTCCTGGGTTCAAATCCCGGCACGGACACCTAGTAATATAAGTCAATCATGCACAATCTCATGTGTTCTTCTACATCTAAGTTCATGGTTCTATGTGTAACCCAGGGTAAAACTCAATGTAATGGTGGTTGTCACCATTCGGCCATGTTGTGTTTTGTCACTATTCGACCATGTTGTCACTAATGACAGTTCACAGCTCAGTTCACCACTCACTCACAGCTCACCAATCATTTACTCATTCACCAACTCAGTGGCCTTGTGGTTAGAGTGTCCGCCCTGAGACTGGGAGGCCGGGGTTCGATTCCCGGCCGGGTCATACCAAAGGCTCTAAAAACGGGATCCAATGCCTCCCTGCTTGGCACTCAGCATTAAGGGTTGGATTGGGGGTAAGACCCTGTGTCATACTAGCGTCATGTCCAGAGGGTGTACTTGTACATCAGCTGCCTCATGCTACAGAAACAGGAGATAGGCACCTGCCCTATGGGCCTCATGGCTGGGCAAGGCTGTTTGACTGTCACTATTCGGCCATGTTGTCACTAATGACAGTTCATAGCTCAGTTCACCACTCACTCACAGCTCACCAATCATTCACTCAGTCACACCAGATTACAATGTGTGAGTCAGTCAGGGCAGGGCTCAAAAACCCTGCCCTGCTCCCATAATTACCTGATGTATTTCTGAAGTTCAGGCTCCCATGTTTCTGTGACTTATTCTGTGTGCCTGCCAGTATGGCAGAAGCACACAGGTTGTGATTCGTCAACTTAATCCATCACTACTCATGTTTCTATCCGAAATTTTGACCGCTATGGCCGGCCGCACGGTTTGCACAATCCCCGCAATATATACATCGAAACGTGCGGCTCGGCCGGGAAAGATGTGCTTGTGCTTTTCTTTCCGATACGCGTTACCGTGCCAACGTAATTCGCAATAAACGACGCAAAAAATCCCCATTCGAAATGAATGGGGGCACACCGAAAACATCAGAAAAAGAAGCGCTTATTTGGAGCCACATTACTCTGGCACACTGTGGCGTAGAAACACGATTTTAACTTTAAACAGCAGACGCGGCTCTCGACTTCGTCACGGTTCAGACGGTATTCGAATATGTTGCACGGTTTGTCCGCTATCGCAGTTCAAAGTGTGCATGGTTCGAGAATTTAGCGGAGCTTAGAGGGTCGCACGACCAGTGAGCGAGTGAAACAGAGTGCGAGATGCAGTGTCTCGAGGTTCGGGTCATGACCGAACAAATCGTCCTCACGGCCACAATATTCGCTTTACATGCGTGGTTTTCGGACATTTTGTAGACAAACTTCTCGCCTTTCACCCAATGTGACCACAAAAGCCCAGTCAGGTACAGAACCGGTGCTACGGGCCTCAGAGCGGGATGACGTAACCTCCCATCTCCATATTAATTACATTGTAATGTGCTGCATTTTGACGTTTGACGTTTCCTTTGAAACGCAAATTCTTAAATCGCTCTCACGACCAGGCCTTTTATCGTACCAATACCACGATCGCACACAACATAGTTTGCAAAGTCGTAATGCCCACATCGAAAAAAGTAAACGCTTACGAGTTTTAATTTTCGCGTGAGAGGCCTTCGTTCCAAGAGAGTGCTACCCATTGACTCCCTGTATAAACTAATGGACCATAGTATCTGTACTGAAGCACTGAACACAGGTGTAACAGATTAGGCCCTAATTAGATGGCTGCCACTAGCCACACGCGCGCAGAGACACGCACACACATGCTCTCCTCTCCAGTCTATGCTTTGCTGCATGGTGTACTTGCTCATGGAGTTCTCCATGGGGTTACATGTGCCCATATATGGAGTGTGTGACGCACACGCGCGCGCACACACACAAACACACACACACACACACACACACACAAACACACACACACACGCATGCGCATACACGCATGCGCATGCACACGCACACACACACACACACACACACACACACACACACACACACACACACACACACACACACACAACCACACACGCGCGCACGCGCACACACACACATGCGCGCGCATACACACACACACACGCACGCACGCATGCGCGCACACACACACACGCATGCGCATACACGCATGCCCATGCACACACACACACACGCGCGCGCGCGCATACACACACACGCGTGACGCATGCACGCACGCGCGCACACACACACACGCATGCGCATACACGCATGCGCATGCGCACGCACACACACGCACACACGCACACACACACACACACACACACACACACACACGCGCGCGCGCGCATATACACACACACGCACGCGCGCGTGCACACACGCACGGACGCACACGCACGCGCGCGTGCGCACACACACGCATGCGCATACACGCATGCGCATGCACACGCACACACACACACACACACGCGCGCGCATACACACGCGCGCGCGCACACACATACACACACACGCATGCGCATACACGCATGCGCATGCACACGCACACACACACACAACCACACACACACACGCGCACACACACGCACGCACGCGCGCATACGCATGCACACACATAGTCCGGGTCCTCTCTGAGGTCACCTGATGGGCCACGACTGGTTATTCATGCATGCAGCAACACACGCACACACATGCACACTCACGCACACACACATTGGCAAATCTTGGGAAATGAGTCCCTGACGTTGATTGTTGTAACTTAGCTCCGCCCCCTATTCTGATTGGTCGATACTATTTCCTGCCATAACTCCTCAATGCTATGTCATAGAGACATATGGGTGGCATCATTGAACTCGGGTAATGAGTCCCTGACGTTGATTGGTGTAACTTTACCCCGCCCCCTATTCTGATTGGTCGATATTATTTCCTGCCATAACTCCTCAATGCTATGTCATAGAGACATATGGGTGGCATCATTGGACTCGGGTAATCGAGTCCCTGACGTTGATTGGTGTAACTTAGCCCCGCCCCCTATTCTGATTGGTTGATACTATTTAGGGTTTGCTACTACGTTAGCATAGCATGTTAGCATGCCAACTCGCGCGAAAGTTTGCACACACTTGGCGAGTGGCAGGCACACAGTAAAATTTCTTAGAAATTTTGTTTCTAGTTTGTGCGTATTGTTCTTACTCCTTATTGCTGCTTGCTTGATCCCGTTTTATTCTGTGTGCCTGCCAGTATGGCAGAAGCACACAGGTTGTGATTCGTCAACTTAATCCATAATCAGACACTCGTATTTATATCCGAAATTTTGACCGCTATGGCCGGCCGCACGGTTTGCACAATCCCCGCAATATATACATCGAAACGTGCGGCTCGGCCGGGAAAGATGTGCTTGTGCTTTTCTTTCCGATACGCGTTACCGTGCCAACGTAATTCGCAATAAACGACGCAAAAAATCCCCATTCGAAATGAATGGGGGCACACCGAAAACATCAGAAAAATAAGCGCTTATTTGGAGCCACATTACTCTGGCACACTGTGGCGTAGAAACACAATTTTAACTTTAAACAGCAGACGCGGCTCTCGACTTCTTCACGGTTCAGGCGGTATTCGAATATGTTGCACGGTTTGTCCGCTATCGCAGTTCAAAGTGTGCATGGTTCGAGAATTTAGCGGAGCTTAGAGGCTCGCACGACCAGTGAGCGAGTGAAACAGAGTGCGAGATGCAGTGTCTCGAGGTTCGGGTCATGACCGAACAAATCGTCCTCACGGCCACAATATTCGCTTTACATGCGTGGTTTTCGGACATTTTGTAGAAAAACTTCTCGCCTTTCACCCAATGTGACCACCAAAGCCCAGTCAGGTACAGAACCGGTGCTACGGGCCTCAGAGCGAGATGACGTAACCTCCCGTCTCCATATTAAATACATTGTAATGTGCTGCATTTTGGCGTTTGACGTTTCTTTTCAAACGCAAATTCTTAAATCGCTCTCACGACCACGTCTTTTAGCGTACCGATACCACGATCGCACACAACATAGCTTGCGAAGTCGTAACGCCCACATCGAAAAAAGTAAACGCTTACGAGTTTTAATTTTCGCGTGAGAGGCCTTCGTTCCAAGAGAGTGCTACCCAATGACTCCCTGTTTAAACTAATGGACAATAGTATCTGTACTGATGTACTGAACACAGGTGTAACAGATTAGGCCCTAATTAGATGGCTGCCACTAGCCACACGCGCGCAGAGACACGCACACACATGCTCTCCTCTCCAGTCTATGCTTTGCTGCATAGTGTACTTGCTCATGGAGTTCTCCATGGGGTTAGACATCCCAAATATGGAGTGTGTGACGCACACACGCGCGCGCACACACACACACACGTGCGCGCACGCACGCATACGCATGCACTTTCCTGCCATAACTCCTCAATGCTATGTCATAGAGACATATGGGTGGCATCATTGGACTCGGGTAATGAGTCCCTGGCGTTGATTGGTGTAACTTAGCCCCGCCCCCTATTCTGATTGGTTGATACTATTTCCTGCCATAACTCCACAATGCTATGTCATAGAGACATATGGGTGGCATCATTGGACTCGGGTAATGAGTCCCTGACGTTGATTGGTGTAACTTATCCCCGCCCCTTATTCTGATTGGTCGATACTATTTCCTGCCATAACTCCACAATGCTATGTCATAGAGACATATGGGTGGCATCATTGGACTCGGGTAATGAGTCCCTGACGTTGATTGGCGTATCTTAGCCCCGCCCCCTATTCTGATTGGTCGATACTATTTAGGGTTTGCTACTACGTTAGCATAGCATGTTAGCATGCCAACTCCCGCGAAAGTTTGCACACACTTGGCGAGTGGCAGGCACACAGTAAAATTTCTTAGAAATTTTGTTTCTAGTTGCTGCTTGCAGCTATATTTTTGTCTTGACTTTGTCTTATTGCACCGTCTATTGTCTTGACTATTGTCTCATTGCACTGTTAGTGTCTATTGTCTTGACTATTATTGTCTCATTGCACTGTCTATTGTCTTGACTATTGTCTTATTGCACTGTCTATTGTTGCACTGAGGAACAATGGAAACGTTATTTCATCCCTGTATATGTCCTGACATACACTGGAGTGACAAATAAATAACCTTGAACCTTGAACCTTGAATAACCCTGCTGTGCAGACTGTGGTTGTTGCCTACTAGTCACGTCCCACGTTGTAAAAACTCACTGTGCTATGTGTTATCTTGTATTTACTGTATATTGTCTACTATACAGATTGAATGTCAAAGTGTTGGGGTGATGGCACTTTAACCACAGCCCACTCTATGTCTACTGGGAAGCATGAAGCAGAGAATATTATTTGTGATTCAAGCATAAAGCACAGAATACTATTTGTGATTCAAACCTCTCACTACGAGTTAAGACTTTTAAGTGGATGTTTCCAACTCGGAGGCTGGGAACGTCCTGGTTCCTATACTTCCTATACAGTCTGTTTGCTCTGTAACAGGTTCTGACAATTTCCTTAGAGTACATTGTGGGAATTCAGCCTAATACTGTATAGGCTACAAGTATAACTGTCAATTCAACGCTGGGATAATACTGAGATTGTTATGGCCACGGTTCTGTGGTCATAACAAAAAATCTGCTGTTTCAAAACGATTCAACATAGCAGTTGTGAAATGGCGCCGTTTTCAAGAAGATCCCATCTTCATTTTCTTTCATTTGGAGCAGGGGTTTTCAACCGGTGGTCCGGGGACCAGGTGGTCCCCAGCTAAGTTGTTTAACCAGATGTAACTCTTGAGAACGTAAAAATGAAACCAAATGGACCCTGCCGGATCCATTTTCATTTTTACACTCTCAAGAGTTAAAATATTCATCATGTGAATCTACACAACTAGAAGATTAATGTTCATGGACAGAAGCATACAGAATAAATCTTTAGTTTTGGGGTCTGTGGGGCTAAAGTGTCCTCAAATGGTGGCCTGTGGCTCAAATTCTGAATAAATGGTGGGCCCTGGGATGAAAAAGGTTGAAAACCACTGATTTGGAGCGATAAAGCAAGCATGTGTTTAAGTGTATACTGTACATCTTCTACTTGAGTGAAGTGGGCGAAGTGGTGTACCTCTGGGAGGGTCTCAAGGACCACTGGTGGTCCCCGGACAACTGGTTGTAAACCCCTGGTCTAACCCCTGGGAAGTCATGACAGCGAGGCAGCCACACGGTCTGGGCCCCTTAGTAATCTGACCAACGACTTGGAATTGACTTTAGAATAACAACTTTTTTTCATTTTTTCATGTTTGTTTCTGAACAAATATTCAATTTTGCTTCGGTTTACTAATAGCCCCTAAAATGAATCCCAACAATGCTTCCTTTTTTGGACACCATAATGGTAATTTGTCTGAACCTGATCAACAGTAGTAAATGAATTTCAAATAACACATTTTCTTCTGTTTTTTTTAATCTTTGTTTTGGAACCAATATTCAATTTTGGTTTGGTTTCCTAATTTTCTATTTCTCAATAGAACTCAAGACCATGCTTCAATTTTCAACGTTATGGTCTTTGGTCAGATTATACTAAGGGGCCCAGACCCAATGGTGAAAATTGAAGTATGGTCTTGAGTTTTTTGGAGGAATAGAATATTAGGAAATCGAAGCAAAATTGAATATTGGTTCAGACATCAAACATCAAAAAACAGAAAAAAGTTGTTATTCTAAATTCAATTCCGAGTTGTCGGTCAGATCATACTAAGGGGTCCAGACCCACACTTTTCTTCTTCCTTGTTTTGTATGGCCGTGTCGGAGTATGTCCCCATATTTTGAGCAACGAAACACATACACTTTCATTTTAATGTGGACGATCGCGAAACGGAGCTACAGTATGTTGATGACGAAGTGATTCTTAAAAGGTACAGTAACTCCATCCGTGAAGCCCAGTTTACCATCAAAAACCACAGCGCTGTACAATATGTGTTAAGATGCAGTGTTTCCCCCAGAAAATTGTTTAGCCAAGGTGGTGAGGCTTCGAGTCTGTGCTCGTGCGCGTCCGTGCATGTGCGCGTGCATGTGATGTAATTACAATACCGTAGGCCAGGGGTAGGCAACCTTTTTGACATGAAGTGCCATGATTTTTTTCCTTGACACTCCGAGTGCCACAGTAAAAAAATGACTATAAATTCCCTTATTGTCAATAAGGGAATCACTGCACGGTCATCACATATTCAATGGCCATTTACTGCAGTTATGTCATTATTAGGCCATATTTCATTTCTTATCAGAACAGGCAGACTGGTAGATATTTTTCTTTCACTTTCATTTGTCCATAAGTAGTCCCTAGCCATGAATTTGTTATTTATTCATGTTAGTATGTATTTCACCTGTTATTTCAATAGGCTTAAAACACATCTAGCATTAACAGAGACAGTGAGAAAACTTTACAACAGAAAACAGAAGGGGGACTTTTAGGACAATTGACAGCTGTAGTCTGTCAGTCACCATGTGGGACAGAGTCTCAATTTGCGGGATGACTGAAAAGTCTTTGAAATGAGACACTGTCCCACGCAAAGAAGGACATCTGGTCACCCTGTGACTGTCCCACAGAAACGGGGACATCTGGTCACCCTCAAAATACTCCGCTTCAAGACAGACAGACAGACAGACACACAGACAGACAGACACACAGACAGACACACAGACAGACACACAGACAGACAGACACACAGACAGACAGACACACAGACAGACAGACAGACAGACAGACAGACAGACAGACAGACAGACAGACAGACAGACTCACTCTCTCACTCTCTCACTCTCTCACTCTCTCACTCTCTCACTCTCTCACTCTCTCACTCTCTCACTCTCTCTCTCTCTCTCTCTCTCTCTCTCTCTCTCTCTCTCTCTCTCTCTCTCAGAAGCAGCACACACTCAGAAGCAGCACACGAGCTACAAGCTAGCCTATATGCTAATTATTCAACAGACAGGGAGAGGAGGCTAACGTTAAGCATATGAAGCTACACACCAGTCGAAACGCAATAATTTCAGCGTGGATGTTGTTTGGTTAGGCTGACATGACGGGGTCCGCGGAGTCGGGTGTGACACAGACGGCATGCGTTGACCAGCAACCAGACAGCCACCATTGCGTCTTTTTACTGCTTCGGGAGCCGAAGCACTGCATGCACTGATTGAGCAGCGCGCAGCACAGAAGTGTCGACACTGGATCAGACTCGCTCCGGTTGAATACTGAATAATAGCGGCCGTTGCGATCTGCTAATGACATGGTTTCAAATCGCACTTTCGGTTTGAAGGCAGCCTTAGTGCAGATAACATGCACATTGTATGAACGACACATTTTAACTTTAACTCTGGTTTCTTGTTTTGTTTTTTGTTTTTTTTGGGGGGAACGTAGCCAAGGCGGGGGTGGATTTCACTCAGGGCGGCCGCCTTAAGAATAAAGCGCTGGGGAAACCCTGAGATGCAAATGGAACCGTGGTAACTGCATTCACATGAAGAAAGAAATATGCACCGTCAAACTCTCAGAATGCTGTTTTTCTCTCCTACCTTGGAGGAAGAATGCTTATATACTGTATATATATAAACCCGGGCTTCTGTTGTGCATACACAATACTAGATATTTAAATCAGTTGTTCCCAGAACCACAGCTACTGTACAGTCGCTGTCATAAGAACGGAGAGAGCACTCTGATCACACTACCAGAGCTGCTCTTGCTCCAGCAGCCGCGTCCAGGGATACTCTGATCATGTTTTTTGGAGACCGATCACTGATTGTTTTTGTCACGATCAGCCGATAACCGATGGGTCCGATACTGATCTTGTGCATACGATCCAGGTCAAATCTAGCTGTGTGTTACTACTGATTGGTGTGCAGGGGCGGATGTAACATTTCCCAATGGGGAGGGGCAGGGTAAAATGGTTTTGGGGCAGCTTCATTAAAGTGCCACGGGCGAAATAACACCAAAATAACAACTGTCCCATAAACTGCTATGATGGAGAGGGACTTCAGTCTGAAAAATGAAGTGAAACGAAATGATAATTCAGATTGGTTAGGCTAGACAATGGTGGTCCAACGATGAAAAGATATTCTTTTGTTTTGGGTCTGCCAGGCTAAAATCTCATCATATCACAGTAATTGGCTTGAATACCAAATACATAATAATAGGCCTTGACGTGAAAGAAATGTTGAAAACCATTGGTCAATATGAAGGTGACATCTGGCCACCAGGGGTGGATGTAACATTTCCCAGTTGGGGGGGGGGGGAGAAAATGGCCCACCTGCCCCACCAAACATGATGGCATGTAAAACAAGCGAAGATATTTCAGTGTATTACAGTACAGTCTATTAAAAGTATGTTGTATTTGAAACACTACTACTGCTACTAACTACCTACAGTTGTCTCACCACTAAACCAGCAGCATTGAACACATCATCATTGAAAACAGAAAACTCTCTGAGTCAGATGAAGCCGTGTATCGTGTTGTTTTGCATGCCGTCATTTTTGGTGGGGCAGTCAGGGCATTTAGGGGGCATTGCCCCCCTGCCCCCCCCCCCCCCCCCAGATCCGCCCCTGCTGGCCACTGCAGAGCCTGTTTCTATATAATATCCTGCTGTTGTTTGTGAGTAGCTCAGAGGGACAGAGCACTGGGCAGATCACTGGCCTGCCTGGTGGTTAAAGAGTGTCTGCCCTGAGATCTGGAGGTCAGAGATCAATCACCACCCCGAGGGCTTGGATTAAAGATAAGTCTGTGAAACATACTGTATAGCGCCATGCCCGTGGGGGTGCATTATTCAGGCTGCATCAGGCTGCAGCCCCCTCAGCGGAAACGGACCATGGATTTCTGACCCATGGGGTCACGTGTCGGTTCCCAAAGGCTACTTTTACTTAACAAACCCTGGCTGAGTCCACTCTCCATGGGAAATACTGGAGATTTATACAGACACGCAATAACACTTCAAGGCAGTGTAGACCAGGGGCGGATGTAGCATTTCCCAATAAGGGGGGCAGGAGCAAATGGTATGGGGGCGGCTTATCGCACTTGGCGCGAAGCGACACGGGCGATGAAGTCGCACCCATACCATTTTCGGTTACAAGACTTTTAGTAGGCAAGTAAATCATCAACAATAACATCAGTTGTTGTTGAAGTTGCAACAGACACGCAGCATGCATAAAGCTAAAGGTCTGACTCAGAGAGTTTTCTGTTTTCAATGATGAAATGCTGTTGGTTTTCTGGTGCCACAACTGTAGTTTAGTTAGTAGCAGTAGTAGTGTTTCAAATAGTTGTAATATAAGTAGAGATGGCCGATATTGACTTTTTTACCGATATCCGATATCCCGATATTATCCAACTACTAATTCCCGATACCGATATCAACCGATACCGATATATGCGGCCTCCAGTGGTGGAAAAATAACAGAAACTATTACTATACAAATATTTAATATAAATAAACATTTAGTATAAATACGAATTCATGTTATAGCCTAGAAATACTCCATACAACTATAAATTCAACATGTAGCCTACTTGAGTAAAGTACAAAAGTAATGGTATAAACATGACCGTAGCACTGAGTCTACATCTCTGTAAATAGTCATAATTTCCAGTTTGTAAATACCGATACCGATATTTTCCGATATGAAATTTGAAAGCTTTTATCGGCCGATAATATCGGAGGGCCGATAATATCTGCCATCTCTAAATATAAGCATTGCATCTTATTGTGCATGCCATCATGTTTGGTGGGGCAGTCAGGGAATTTAGGGAGGCATTTCCCCCCCCATGCCCATGCCTAGTACACACTAGACACAGACGGCACAACCTCGACGTGGCTTGTGGTAGTTCCGCGGGCAAAGTGGGTGGCAGTGTTTATGTCTTTGTGTTTATGAGGTAAACTGGCAACTTAAGTGCCAGATATATCACTTCGATAGTCTTAATCAGAGGCAACGGGGGCGCTTGTTTTTTTTTCTTCCCCTCGCGAAGATGAAGTGCTTATTTACGGAGCCATTTGCAT
>CM076984.1:32168791-32181291 GCA_039105355.1 Benthosema pterotum | reverse complement strand
AATGGTTAAAATGGCCAGTCTACAAGCTCACAACATGTCAGTAGATTGGCACATTGAACTATTCCAAAATGTTTTGCAAAATAGAAAAAAATAAGTTAGGGATTAGGCATAAGGGGTTTAGCATGTAACGAAAATGGAGCCCTCAGTCTATGGCGGGCTTTGGTAGTCCTCGGCAGCCTCAACCTTCTCCCAGAGGGGAGCAGGGTGAGGAGGCCCTGGCCAGGGTGGAAGGGGTCAGCCATAATCTTCCTTGCCCTCTTCAGTGCCCTGGAGTCGTGTTTGGGTGTTTGCCCCACCAAACATGATGGCATGCAAAACAACCCAAGATATGTCAGTGCTTGTATTTAAAAGTATTTGAAACACTACTATACTGCTACTAACCAACTACAATCGTCTCACCACTAAACCACCAACACACCACACACCAACACATCATTGAAAACCAAAAAATTCTCTGAGTCAGACCTTTAGCTTTATGCATGCTGCATGTCTGTTGCAACTTCAACAACAACTGATGGTGTTATTGATGTTTACTTGCCTAATAATGGTGAAAATGTAAATGCCCCCCCCCAATTGGGCAATGTTACATCCGCCCCCTGGCCGGCGTTTTTCTTTTTCGTGGGCAGGCTCATGCCGACCTCGACCGCTCTGCCCCGCCCTCGCACGGAAACCCGCTAAACGGCATCTCGGCCCGGGCCCTGGCCCAAATCGGTGTAGAGGCTTGGAGATAATTCACCACCAATGCACACCGGAGGAAGGGGAGCGAGGAAGAAAACATGGGGGAAAAGAAACAAATCAGCCTTGGGGGACCTTACGGCCACTGTATTGCCTTTAACGGTCTGCACATGCACACTCTTGCCAACACGTTTATATTGCACCCACACTCACCCACACACAAGCAGTATGAAATAAAAACGCAGTGGTGCTTTGTGAATGCATCACCTCTCGACACAATCGGAGACAGATGTCGTAACCCCACATTAGACAACACCTTTTAATGTGGGGTTTCATTTCATGTTCTA
The DNA here is from genome assembly GCA_039105355.1 of Benthosema pterotum. Classification (NCBI taxonomy): domain Eukaryota; kingdom Metazoa; phylum Chordata; class Actinopteri; order Myctophiformes; family Myctophidae; genus Benthosema; species Benthosema pterotum. The sequence goes on along the minus strand of CM076984.1, from coordinate 32,180,269 downwards.
CTACGAACGTTTCACTTCGTACTCACATGTGCACTTATTACTCCTTTTTCTGGTCCAAACTATGCATAATCCGCGGTTTGGAAGCTTACAACACATGGCACAATCAGGGGCGGATCTAGGCATGGGCATGGGGGGGGGGGGGGGGGCAATGCCCCCCTAAATACCCAGTCTGCCCCCCCAAACACAATGCCATGCAAAACAACCCAAGATATTTCAAATTAAAGTGCTTATATTTATTTGAAACACTACTGCTGCTACTAACTAACTACAGCTGTGTCACCACTAAACCAACAGCATTTCATCATTGAAAACAGAAAACTCTCTGAGTCAGACCTTTAGCTTTATGCATGCTGCGTGTCTGTTGCAACTTCAACAACAACTGATGTATTATTGATGCTTATACTTAAAAATAATAAAACTAATAAAAGTCCTGTAACAGAAAATGTTATGGGTGCAGCTTCATCGACATGGGCGATGACACTGCCCCCATACAATTGTTTCTTGCCCCTCCAACATTCTCTCTTGCCCCCCCAAATGGGATATGTTACATCCGCCCCTGGGCACAATCAAAACAACAAAGGCGGCTGCACTGCACATGTGGAACTACTCTTCTACTTTGGGATTTTGCAAATTTGACTGTCGCTGGCACCACACTTTGGCTCGGGGCGATAACAATTGAGTTAAGGTGGATCAACTGCATCAATTTGATAAGAATATTGTATAAAATTATGGCTTTTGGCCAGAACATCTTCAAATGCAAATGTGCCAAGAGCTGAGAGCCTGCTGGATCATTTGTTTTATTTATATTCCAACAGTTTCTTTTATGGAAATGGACTAAATATGTTTTCTTCCTGTCAGATTTGTGAATTTTCTTGTGTTTTCGCTCCCCTTTTCATTAGCGCACACTGAAATGGATTCATCCCATCAAGTAAAACTATCTAGACAAGTGCAAAGTTTGATGTTTTTGCCTGCTGTTTTGTCTCAACTTAATTGTATTCTTGGCACTTTGATTTGCATAACCATAACACCGCCATTTGTCAGAGTTCATGCCAATTATTCCGATCTTGCACTTTAAAAGACCACTGTGGATAAGAGCAAGATTGAATGATTGTGTAAAACTAAAATGATGAACCTTTTTGATATACCAGTATTTGAGGCAGGGACCATTTTAGCCCCACAGACCCCAAAACTAAAGATTTATTTTTGCTTTTGTCCACAATTGCGGGCTGATTTTGGGAAACGAAACAGTCAATCATAGAGATCACAGTGATCATTAATCTTCTACATTCTCTAGCAGTGGTGGCCGGTGAATGAGGGAGGGGCGCATGTGCGCCGCACCACCATGCAATAGCCTACCTCATGAATGACGGAGAAATGAAATCTGCAGCTTGTCATTTTCTTTAAATAAGCAGTCCATCATGGCAAATTGTATATAATATAAGTAACTAAAGCCCACTCTAACCACAAAGTGATTAAAAGTTGTAATATACTGCCATGAAATGTCAAAAGTTGTTTACGTTGTACAACGTTGCTGATAGGTTACTGAGTCTCACGTGTTGGTTCGCATTCGTCTTTAGGCATTGAGCTCTGCACTGAAGGGCAATGCATTGCGGTCCTATTGACTTCAATGCAAGCGGTAGGAGCGATCCCGGTCAAAATGTGCGCGACCAAACCACTTGAGGGCAGCACGCAACACAGTTTTTACATAGAGTTGAACACAACTCCACCACAGACATGAATGAAGAGACACAGAGCCAGGTAAAGGGAGGAATATACAGTAGTTGAATTAATTTTGATAATGGAATAACAAGACAAAGATATTATAAGATAACTATAAAGCAATGCAGAAAACACCAATTGAAAGCAAAACACTGCAGGATTTTTTTTTTAACTAAAGAGCTGGAACCAGATAAATGTAATCATCACACAAAAATCCAAGGACAGAGGAAGAGAGTATCCTACACCAGTAGCCTACCCAGGAGGCCCAGGACCTTTTCAAAGAGCTGGTAAAGATTGGCTGACAGCATCCATTAACACCAACTCATTGTTTTGCTTCCATTGAATGTGATGATATTATTATATTATCATCATTATTATCATCATTATTATTATTATGATTTTTTTAATAGCGCCCCCCTAAAGAAAAAGTCACCAGCCGCCACTGTTCTCTAGTTGTGTAAACTTGGGCTAATTCACATAATGAATATTATAACTCTTGAGAGTGTAAAACCAATGAAACCAAATGGACCAGCAAAGGGTCCATTTGCTTTCATTTTTATGCTTTCAAAGATTTACATCTGGTTAACCGACTTTCCATCATCTTCTTCTATTTTCCAAAGCATATTAATTAATTTGAAATGAAAACTTGAAATGGACGTTTTGCACAAAGAGTACTTCACACTTCAAGAACATTTTTGCTGCCAATACCTCCAGCATCGGTTGTACGTTTCCTCAAGCACATTTTGAATTCAGTACTTTGAACGTTATCCGGAGTACTTGGCAGTTTTCAGACTCGTCGCGGTTTAGTACATCATTGTTTGACTTCACTTCATTTAAAATTGCATTGAATTTAGTGTCAGATGAAGTAGGAATGCTAAAAGTTTAAACGCCAAAGTACCGGAACACCGTCATTTATTAGTAAACAACATCCTAAAGTGATGGCGCCTACTTATCATTGTTTATCATTTTTTTTATCTTCATCTAGCTGTCCATTTAATTGCGCAAAAATAATTAGTTCGCTTTGTAAATGAGCTACCGTACGACATCAGTGGAGTTTGACATGCTGCACTGATGAAGACATCACGTTAAGCATAACCATGAAGGTATTGACGAAAAAAAAAATCCTTGCGGCGTGTTGATAAACGGGGCGAGATGTACGGTTATTCCTTCCTAACGGACTACTTCCGACAGAGCGGTTAAAATATCATTTAATTATTCATTAAAAGAACCATTCCTCATTGCAGTCCTAATCATCCACTACATGCTGGCAATTGGTCTTCTTCATCCTGAGCCCCTGTTGCGTAATCAGATGTCTTTGTTGCGTGGGCTCTGGGCATCACAGGCACATTATTTGGATGGAAAATATAAAACTAAAATATTAGGAAGATGCTAGTGCAAACTATTTCCCTTATCTCTCAAAGCAGACAGTCTAAAATGAAAGTGCCACTGTGTTTGAAATATTACATATAAAAAAAGGATTGTGTGTATGCGTTCTGTGTAAGTAAGTCCACACATGCATTGTGTATGTATGTGCACGCACGTGGCGTGCTCGCGCATGCCTGCCGTGTTGTTTTAGGCGTTTATGAACGGACGGGGACAACGATTCTGCTCATCGGCGTTTTTGCCATTAGGCAGACTAGGCAGTTGCCTGGGGCGCCATGAGGAGAGGGTCCCAGGCTAATAAGCCTCAGCTCATCACACTTGTCCTCTATAACTGGAATTGAACATTTAAAACACACATATGTTCTTTAGTTTAAAACATACCTGGGCATTATGCGGCCCGGGGACCACCAGTGTTCCTTGAGAGAGTTCCAAGTTAAATATGGAAAGTTGGTTAACCAGATGTAACTCTTTGAGAGCGTATAAATGAAACCAAATGGACCCTTGCGGGTCCATTTGGTTTCATTTTTACACTCTCAAGAGTTAAAATATTCATCATCTGAATTAGCCCAAAGTCTGCACATTCAATCAGAGAATGTAAGAGAATGGTCATTTTTGTTATCCTGTTTTGTTTCCCAAATCCAGCCTGGAATTGTGGACAAAAACAAAAGAAATCTTGAAGAAAGTTTTGGGATCTGTAGGGGCTAAAATGTCATCAAATGGTTGGTCAAATAATGAATAAATAGTGGGCCCTGGTGTCAAAATGGTTGGTCTTACTCTTACTTTTATCTTGAAATTAAATTAATATTATGCAAACTTTAGTTCAGGCTTTTTGGCCCTCCACAATATTTTATGTATCTCATTTGGCCCCTTGGGAAAAATAATTGCCCACCCCTGGTTTAAAAGGTAGTTCATAATTTTATCCCTTGGGGGGGATGGCGCCATGTTACCGTGCCTGTCATACTGTAGGTATGACATCACAGGAGATTTTCCCTGGAGCCCCCCCTTACCAAATGGACTCGTAAGGGTCCATTTGGTAAGGGGGCTCCAGGGAAAATCTTGCCTGGGGCTCCAAATTGCTTAGAAACGCCACTGCTACTACTGACAATGACAACGTCGTCGTCATTGCTACGAATGCCACACATACAGTACAGTATACTTTGTAATCTGGAACAGCTGTGCAAAAATCACTGACGCGTCTGCCATTTTGAGTTTCATCAGTTCTGGGGGTCTGTGATATACAGAGATGAGAGTAATCCTGTTTAAATAAACGCAATTACGTAATTCCGTTAGTTTTCTTGGTAATTTGTAATCGAATTAATTAGGCCTACTTTATCCAGCATGACAACGCCGTTACAATTACAAACATGACTCTTAAGCTTCCGTTACTAAAATCGGAGACAGCGCGATCAACGCAAAATGATCAGAGAGAGAGAGAGTACCTCTTGGTACCACAGCACTTTGAAAACAAGGCTACAGACCTCACAAAACAAACTGGTCAGGCTGCTACTTGGCCTCACGCCCCGAACCCACCTCACCCCTGCCCACTTTGACAGTCTGGGTTGGCTTAGGGTTGACGACAGAGTTCAACATCTCGCAATGGGTCTGGTCCACAAGATTCGATACTCTACCAAAATACCCTTGTACCTCTCCAAATACTTCCTAAATGTCAATGAGGTTCACTCCCACAACACCAGAGGGAGTGCCACTAACCATGTTCAACCCAGATTTGGCACAAACAAGGGACTTAATTCCTTCCGCTCATATGCAACCAAAATGTGGAACGCCCTACCAACAGTCATTAAGACTTGTGAATCCCTTGACTCCTTCAAAACCACTCTCAAGGGGCACCTACAGATGGCTGCAATTCGAAACTGGCCTCTGTAAAACAAAATTGTATATAAAATCCCTCCACCCACCCCCCTCTCCTCTTTGTACATTTCTCTTTTCCCTTTTTACCTCCACTATGATTTTACCTCCATGATTTGCTGCTTCTGACTTCACTGAAGTAGTTCTTTTGTATGTATTTGAATGCCTCAATGAAATGAACAAGTTGGCCACTATTGTAAACAAGTGTATGCTTAACTAGTGTGTCCAATCAGCTCTGTCAGATTTGATGTAGTTGTACTTGAATTGTACTGTAATTCTCCAAGCTGTTATCAGTTTTGTTGCAGTGTGTACTTGACTTGTACTGTTAACTCTCATCTCTGTCAATAAAAAATTCATTCATTCATTCATTCATTCATTCATTCATTCATTCATTCATTCAGAGAGGGGGGAGGGAGAGAGAGAGAGGGGGGGGGGGAGAGAGAGAGAGACGGGGAGAGGGAGAGACAAGAGGCAAGCTACCTACCTTATACTGCGTCCTCCCCCGATCAGAGTCATAATAATCCATAAAAGTGGGCCCTTCCAAATTGTTTTACAAGTCCTGTGCATTATAGTAGCCTATATTGCTATTGCGTTCAGTCTAAAACCACCGCAGTCATCAGGAAGATTAATTACAGCTGTGTACATTTCTAGATCGGATCTCCTCTTTTTCTTCACATGTAAACAACAACGCGTGGTGTGTATGTCACATCAAAAGCGGTGACCTATAGAAATCTGCAACTTAGAATGATCGTGGTCAGTTATCTATCAAAGTATGAAAGAGAACAGCAGACTAATGAATGTCTGATAATGAACTACAGCCCTACATTTATGTCATGTGTCTAAAACTAATTATCTAGGCTGCTTGAAATAACTGAAAGATAAAAACTCAATGCAAATGCAATCAAGATATATATATATATAATATATATATATATATATATATATATATATATATATATATATATATATATATATATATATATATATATATATATATATATATATATATATATATATATATATATATATATATATATATATATATATTCCCCTACAATATATCCTACAGAACAGTGTGTATATCCCTTTTCTTATGGCCTTTTAATTCAAGGCATTCCTTGAGAAGACAAATTATTTGATTATTACTTTATTGAGTAACGCAAAGATTACATTTCTTAGTAATTAGTTACTTTTATAATAGAGTAATTGAATTACTAACTCAATTACCTTTTCAAGAAGTAATTTGTAATTGTAATTGAGTAATTTGAAAAAAAAAAAAAAAAAAAAAAAAAAAAAAAAAAAAAAAAAAAAAACACTGGTGACTACAGTATGTGACTGTAAAACCACAGCCTCACCACGCCCCACCCGTATACTGTACCACCTTATAGCAATGTCACAGCACAGCTCTACTGGGAGGGTTTTCAACCGGTGGTCCGGGGATCACCAGTGGTCCTTGAGAGGGTTCCAGGTGGTCCCCAGCTAAGTTGGTTAACCAGGTTTAACTCTTGAGAACGTAACAATGAAACCAAATGGACCCTGGCGGGTCCATTTGGTTTCATTTTTACACTCTCAAGAGTTAAAATATTCAACATGTGCCCAAGTCTTTAGCCCAATTAGCCAAAGTCTACACAACTAGATAATGTAGAAGATTAATGGTCATTTTGATCTGTATGTTTGACTGTTTTGTTTCCCAAATCCAGCCTGGAATTGTGGACACAAGCAAAATAAATCTTGAATTTTGGAGTCTGTGGGGCTAAAATGTCATCAAATGGTGGTCCGTGGCTCAAATGCTGAATAAATGGTGGTTCCTGTTGTCAAAAAGGTTGAAAACCACTGCTCTACTGTAATGGCTGGCTGAGGTGGTCGCCTAACCTTGAAACTTATAAGTTTCTTCTTGTTCTTTTACTTTATTTTTCTTTTCTTTTTTTTCAGGTCATTTAAAGGATTAATTTACCGCTACGCTATTAATTCCACATGCAAAGCAAGGAGATGATAGAGGTGAATGCGTGTAAGAAGAAGCAACACCGAATCGTGCAAAAAAAAATCTTCTCGCGCACGTCAAAGCTCCATGCTTCGCTGGACCAATAATGTTGCTACGGGGACTCTCTCTCTCTCTCTCTCTCTCTCTCTCTCTCTCTCTCTCTCTCTCTCTCTCTCTCTCTCCTCTCTCTCTCTCTCTCTCTCTCTCTCTCTCTCTCTCTCTCTCTCTCTCTCTCTCTTTCTCTCTCTCTCCGTCTGTCTCTCTCTCTATCTGATCTGTCTGTCTGTCTGTCTGTCTGTCTGTCTGTCTGTCTGTCTGTCTGTCTGTCTCTCTCTCTCTCTCTCTCTCCTCTCTCTCTCTCTCTCTCTCTCTCTCTCTCTTTCTCTTTCTCTGTGTGTGTCTCTCTCTCCCCGTCTCTCTCTCTTTCTCTGTGTGTGTCTCTCTCTCCCCGTCTCTCTGTGTCTCTCTGTGTCTCTCTGTGTGTGTCTCTGTCTCTCTCTCTCTCTCTCTCTCTCTCTCTCTCTCTCTCTCTCTCTCTCTCTCTCTCTCTCTCTTTCTCTGTGTGTGTCTCTCTCCCAGTCTCTCTGTCTCTCTGTGTGTCTCTGGGGTCCTGCTGGGACCCTCCCCGCTGATCATTAGACATAAGCCCACGTTCAGTGGAGCCTGAATCTTTCCTGAGCCAGCGAGCATCTCCACCACCACCACCATCTCTCTCTCTTTCTCTCTCTCTCTCTGTAGGCAAATCTCCACAGACCCGCCAACTATCCACACAAACACCCCCCACCCCCTTCACACACACACACAATCATGCGTGCACATGCACAACCCCGTGGCAGCTTGTATTCTCTTGCACTGCAGCTCAAACTAGGCTAGCGCTCAGTTGGACGCTCTCAAATGTGTTTCTGGTTGCATCTCCTCGGCTTTCTGTACACTGTACACTTTGCCTAGCTGCTCAGAATCCCACCCAACCACCCACTCACACACACCGCCTCCGGTGTGCTTTCTTAAGACCCACTCCCCCCACCAACACCACCATCTCCACCACCACCACCCCCTGCACCGACCACTCTCTCTCTCTCTCTCTCCCTTTCATTCTTATTCTCCAACAACAGAATGCCAGCTGAAGAGAGAAAAATCCTTAATGCCACCTGAAGCATTAAATGGCAGCCTTGGGAGGGAGGCTTGTTTTTCCTTTTTTATATAAATAAAATAAAAGGGAAAAAAAACAACAACTGGCTTTATTGTGAAAGCCTAGCTGCTGGGCTTTTCGTCTATCCCCTAACACGAGGGTTATAACGTTGTCGGTCGTCGCCATGGTTACAACCCACACTGTGCGCCGCGTCCACTTAGCCACAAGTGCTGCCGGCCTGATCATGCATTAATCCATGGGTAATTGGGCCCTAGCCGGCCAGCCTGGACTGTACTGGAAACCCCAGAAACAATACCCCCTACAATGTCCTTTTCCGTTCCATTAAAAACTTCCGCTCGACATCAGGGGACTCCAGCGCCACACATCAAATCGATGCTGACGCTATCAGGAAAAGGGCAAGTGGCGTTTTCTGGAGAGAGGAGGGAATGGTGGTGGTGTTGGGTGTGCAGTCAGTGCCATTGAATCCGCTTCCTGCATGGCCTCCCTGGGGCTACAAGGACCACACTATAAACTGGCTGATAAAAGCAAGCCAGGCAGAGAGAGAATATTATATGCACTGTCTGTCTCTCTCTCTCTGTGCGTGCGTGCGTGCGTGCGTGCGTGCGTGCGTGCGTGCGATGTCAGGGACGTGTAGAGAGTGTTAGAGGGGCAGGGGATGAAATTGCACAATATGGCACTTTTGGACAGACAAAAGCCTGCATGTACCAGACTCCGTTTCTATGTTGAAGTTCAAATTCACTTCAACTCTGCAACTGCGTCTCCACGAGTAGAAATGCTGTCGAGAATTCTGATTGGTCTCTGGAAAAAACAACAACAGCAACAGCAGTTTAGGCTGTTGTTGGAACAACAGCCAATCAGAGACAAGGGCGCTATACGTAACAGGTAGCCTGGCCTAAACTTAAAAGGATCCCTGTCTAATAAGATAAACATCGCTTAGAACATTATACTTTCCCTATATAACTAAAATAAACAAATGAAAACACCTATGGCATCTTATTTCTTTCATGAATATAGAATATTTCACTCAACAGGAACTGCTCCTGGCGCAGGATAATGATGTCACGTGTGATCTAGCTCTATGGAATATATGGATGAATATGCTCATGTGACATCATCATCCTGCGACCGGAGCATCTCCTATTGAGAGAAAGATTCTCTATTTATGAAAGAAATAAAGTATTGAAGGTGTTTTTATCTGCATGTTTTAGTTATAGAATGCAAGTATATATAGTGTTTTAAGGCATATTTGTCTTATTAGCCAGGGATCCTTTTAAATGATTTTGGGGGCGGGATGTCGTCGGCTCATCTGCCGTTTTTGGACGGCAGATGAGGTGATCTGAGCTGAGCTGAACTGCTCCTGTCGCAGGATGATGATGTCACGTGTCCTTGTGGGATCTAGCTCTATTTGTCTTATTAGCCAGGGATCCTTTTGAATGCAAAATGCTGTATTCAAGTCCAGGCGTCTTCAGAGCAGTCCTCCTGACCATTGCCATGCAAAGGAGTGACAGGTGGCATTTATTTCACTATACTAAACGCTGCATTCGTATTCTGAAAAGCCCAGCTGTTTTGCAGGCAGGGTAAAAGAAGGGCAGGATCTAAGCACCGCGCATATGCGTGCACGTCTCTGCTCCATGGTGTGTGGGCTGTTAATGTTCTCTTGCGTATTGTCAGTGCAGGGTCTTATGTGCACCCGGGTCTATTAATGCTCGCATGGTGCATGCATGCCGTTCGCCTGTCTGTCCTTGTGTGCATGTCAGGGGCGGATCTAGGCATGGGCATGGGGGGGCAATGCCCCCCTAAATGCCCTGACTGCCCCACCAAACACGATGGCATGCAAAACAACCCAAGATATTTCAAGTTAAAGTGCTTATATTTAAACAGATTTGAAACTCTACTACTGCTACTAACTAACTACAGCTGTGTCACCACTAAACCAACAGCATTTCATCATTTAAAACAGAAAACTCTCTTAGTCAGACCTTTAGCTATATGCATGCTGTGTGCCTGTTGCAACTTCAACAACAACTGATGTTATTATTGATGATTATACTTGCCTAATACAAGTCCTGTAACTGAAAATGTTATGGGTGCAGCTTCATGAAGACGCCCCCATACCATTTTCTCCTGCCCCCCCACTTGGGAAATGTTACATCCGCCCCTGGTGTGTGTGTGTGTGTGTATTGCGTGTACAGTACAGTATGTGCCAGTGTCATGGTGTTTGTGGGGTGTCTACAGATAACCATCCAAGCGTTCCACGCATACACAAGCGCAGCAGCACACCATTCGGAGTGCTCCTCACCCTCTTTGTGTGCGTGTCGCTACCCAACATTAACAATGCAACATGACATGCGATGGCCCAAATAGATCTCAGCACTTATGATTCATCCTGCGCATGCATGCATGGACGCTTTGCTCTGGCCCTCTCTCTCTCTGTTTCTCTCTCTCAGGCTATTTTAATGGCCTGCTGCCGACTGCATGGCATACATATATAATATATTGTACCTATACTATACCTTTGCATTTATCTTCCTCCCCATCGTCTCATCCCATTTCCATTGATTTCATAATAGTTGACCTCACTATACTACGCTATAATATGAAATTGCTGCAGTGGGAAATGTCCCCTCTCCTTCCAGCAGTGATAAGATAAGAAATATAGGAACGTATACTCAAGTACTTCATAGGATCAGTATATTTACATTTACTACTGTACATGTACTTTTACTTCACTACATTTATATGCTAGTGTCTGATGACATCATCAAGATGTATTTCACTATGTTAATGATGTTTCTTTCAGAGCCCTTTTTCCTGAGAGGGAAATGAAACCGGGTCCATTTGGTTCACATTTGTATCCCTTGTGACAAAGTATGGGAGACAGACTTCTGTCCGACATGAGGCTAGCCCGACATGAGGCTAGTCCCCCCCCCCCCCCCAAAAAAAAATGAAATAATCCTGTCACTTCTTGTTGAACAACCAAAACAAGCCTCTGTTTGATGCAATAAAATCTGTATCGGTATCGGTATCGTCATCGGCCCCAACAATATGACATCGGTCGGGCTCTTGTCGTCGAAGGGCTTTGAGACATAAAGGACATGCCATGCTGGTCTTTGATCCTGTCCAGACAGAAGGCACAGCAGTGTGTGTCTCAGGGGCCGGAGTTTGTTTTTGCTTTATCCGCCTGCTAGACGGGCCTTGTATCGCCCCCCCCTACCCCCCACCCCCCACCCCCACCTCCCCCCATGCGCGCACACACACAAACGCCAGTGTTGCAAACTTGGAGCATTTGTCGCTATATTTAGCTTTTTCCCCAGACCCCCCTACTCGTGCCAAAATTTGTGAAAAGCTCCTGGTGGAAAATCTACTGGATTTTTTGCTG
>CM076984.1:32103791-32163791 GCA_039105355.1 Benthosema pterotum | reverse complement strand
TTATCCATTCTGCTCACGGCAGCTCTGCATGGCAACTGACACAACAGTAGTGCAGTAGTGCACACAGTGCGTTTTACACTGTTCCTACTCATGCATGTGGCACTAATGCTGCAGCCTCTTAAAAGGATCCCTGGCTAATAAGACAAATATGCCTTAAAACAGTATACTTGCCTTCTATAACTAAAACATGCAGATAAAAACACCTTCATCAATACTTTATTTCTTTCATAAATAGAGAATCTTTCACTCAATAGTAGGTGATCCTGTCGCAGGATGATGATGTCACATGAGCATGTTTATCAATATATTCTATAGAGCCAGTTCACACTTGACATCATCATCCTGCGCCAGGAGCAGTTCCTGTGAAATATTCTCTATTTGTTATTAGTTTGTTTATTAGTTATATAGTATAAGTATAATGTTTTAAGCAATTAAGTTTGTATGTCATTTAGATTTAGACATTCTTTGGTGTGTACTGTAAGCTACTTTAGCTGGCCTATCAGCATAGCAAAGTGAAGGTCATTCAAGTTAAAGCACAGGTCTTCAGCCAGTGATCCTTGAGGGGATTCCAGGTGGTCCCCAGCTAAATGATGGACAGTTGGTAAACTGTCCATCATAGACCCTTATAGATCTGTAACTCTTGAGAGTGCAAAATGAAACCAAATGGACCCTCACGGGTCCATTTGGTTTCATGTTACGCTCTCAAGAGTTAAATTATATTTAAACATCTGAATTACTTAATTTTCAAGAATCTACACAACTAGAAAATGTAGAAGAGTTGAAAACGTATAGTTGACGAGCATTTTTCACCTCGGTTTCAGTCTACAAAAACGCCACCAGTCGCTCCTAAATAACATCCCATGCGGTCTGACTGGCGAGGGTAAGACGGTCCCACGGCGGGTGAATAGTAAGCTTTCTGGCACTCCACATTTCATGGATGAATTGTCATATTTGTGTGGGACTGTGTTTTATTCCCCGAACACCCCACCACGCACCCCATCCCCACCAACCCACCACCCGCACCTCTTCCCTGACCTCTGCACACTCCAGCCACACACACTCCTTTCATGTGATTCATACGGTCTCTCAGCTCCCACATCTATTCGTCTCCTAAGTGTCACCACTTGCTCCGAAAAAATAAATAAAATACCTCAAAATCCTCCCTGCCTTTTTTCGAGGAGCAGCGAGAGTGAACTCTGGATGCCAGGAGTGTAATAAATGTGGAAAAAAAAGAAGAAAAAAGCAGCGAAACAGCAGGCGGATATATTTAGAAAGGAGCAGGAGGAGGATGTGTTTCTCTGACCGCGCTGCACAGCGCCGTGTGGCAGCTTGGCAAACCTTATCGGCGGGGCGAGACTTTTCACTGTCGCCGTCTCTTCCCCCAGCCCCCCCTACCACCCCCCTTAAAAACTAGTTTGGTTCGGAAGCCAACGGCGCTAATCATTTCCTCTCAGCACGCTGATGCAAAATCTATTTGCGGTTGCTGAATGAGAGAGAGAGAGAGAGAGAGAGAGAGAGAGAGAGAGAGAGAGAGAGAGAGAGAGAGAGAGAGAGAGAGAGAAAGAGAGACTGAGCGAGAGAAAGAGAGAGAGAGAGGGAGAGGGAAATCAGAAAACATCTTTAACGACTTGTTTCATCTAATGAGATTAGCGGAGCTGCTTACACAGTGGTGACTTGCGAGGTACACACACAGATAACCTTGTAATAACTCCTCATTATTCCTTCCTTTCGGTTTGCACCTCCACCCCAGAGAGCTGGGGTGCGCTGCGCCCTGACGAAGCTGCATGGCTGCCAACGTGTTGTCGCCAAAAAAATCTAACAATCTAGACGACACTGTTGGTGCAAACATGGCGGATACAGCGGCGCCGCATGCACCGCGGCACACCATGTGACATACTGTAGCAGACATGCTTTTTTTTTACCCAGAGCAACTTAATTAAAGGTAGGGGAAGTGATTTGAAATTCATGGTGTAGTACCAGCCTGGTGCACTAGGGGCCCCCAACAGTAGCTACACTATGTGAACCTGCTGCTCGCTCCTGATTGGAGGAGAATTGGTGGTGACCAGGGGAACTTTTATTAGCTCCTCTGCTAACGTGGGGGAGGGGGAAACTCCATATGTGGTTTCCACACCTTATAATAGAGCATTTTAACAGAAAAAAAATATTTTTTGGGTGATATCTGACAAAAGTGAAATCACTTCCCCTACCTTTAAAGTGATAGTTCAAGATTTGTTGAAGCTAGGTTCTATGGCGGTCGTTTTCAACCTTTTTGATCCCATGCAAGGCCTTGTATTTATTCAGCATTTGAGCCACGGAGGACCACCATTTGACAACATGTTCAATTCCAGGATGGAATTGTGGACAAACAAAAAACAGGTATACACAGTGACCCTCACAAAATGGCCGACTACTTAATATGGACCAAAACCAAGTATTTCACACACACACACACACACACACACAATCTGAACTACCCCTTTAAAATAAACAAGAACAACGACCTCAGTTTAACAGTAGAATATCTGTATGATTAAACTACTGTACATACACCCCCATTGGGTTCCTTTTTTGTTTTTTTGTTTTTGTTTTTTACACTCAATTACAGAGCCGCGAGGGTCCATTACCTTCCTAACGATCAACCTTTTAGCTGCGGGACGCCCCTGGGACCTGTTCAAAGACCCCTGGAGGTTCCTTGGATCCCTGTTTCAGGAACCGGGCTGCCCTAGACGGATACAAGTGCGTGGAGAGAGAGGGAGAGAGAGAGAGGGAGAGAGAGAGAGAGAGAGAGAGAGAGAGAGAGAGACCTATGTCTACATCTAGAAAAGAAAAAAAAAAGTAGTGTGGAATGTATACTCTTGTCGAGTACGCCAGTGGTTCAATCAGTGGTTCAGGGACCACCAGTGGGTCTTGAGAGAGTTCCATGTGGTGTCCATCTAAATGATGTAAAGCTGGTTAACCAGGTAGGCTATAACTCTCTGAGAGTGTAAAAAATGAAATCATGTTTACACTCTCAAGAGTTAAAATATTCATCATCTGAATTAGCTCAGGTCTACACCACTAGAGGATATAGGAGAATGGCCATTTTTGATCTATGTTTGCCCTTTCCCTCCCCCCTGAAATCCAGCCTGGTATTGTGGACAAAAACAAAATAAATCTTTAGTTTTGGGGTCTGTGGGGCTAAAATGTCATCAAATAAATGGTGGTCCTCCGTGGCTCAAATGCTGAATGAATAGTGGCCCCCCTGGTATGAAAAAGGTTGAAAACCACTGGCGTACGGCATAAATAACCGCTGCGGTTTACGGGCGACGAATAAATCAGGCTTAAGTCTCTCAGAAAAGAATTAAGCTCTTGGAGTGGCGGTTGGGGGGGGATCCTTGTACATCGAGAAGGAAAGAATATATATATATATACACACACACACATTTTATATATGTAAAAGTAAAGCGCTAGGTGTGGGCGTAAGCTCACTGCAGGGGCATCAGCCGCTCTCCTAGCAGCTCTCAGACCATTGTTAACCACGCAGCCTTTGAACCGCGTCAAAGGGAGAAGATCACAACAAACAACAACAGCCAGCGCGACGCGCGCATTCATGCATGTCCCCCGTCGTGACGGTGGCGAAAAAAAGAGAGAAAAAAAAAAAAGCCATTACATCTGATTATTATAACAGCGGCAAACGGAAAAAAGAAGCAGCATTTTTCTTCTTCCACACAGCAGCGTGTTGTTGTTGCGGACACGGACAAATACCAGCCCTGCACGACTGCACGGCTGCTATTCTGCACGTTGGAGTGTAAAAGAAAAAAAAAAAAGAGAGCATCAATCAGCTCACCAGGCGAGTGAACTCCCACTCAGACGATACCAAAGCCTTGTACGCCAGCAAAAAAAATACCTTAAGGGCCAAAGTGTAATATACCATACTGGAGAACTCTCCGCCCACGTGAAAATGCACGGTCACGACCAACACACTCGCATGGCCATACAGTACGTTCACTTGCATGTTCGCTCAAAGAAGGCATATACATTGATTTGATGCGCACGCACGCAGACACACACATGCATGCAATGCACACACATACATGCACGCATACACACACACAGTGGCGTGCAGAGAGTGTAAGAGGGGCAGGGGCTGAAATCCCATTAAAATGGCACTTTTAGACAAAGAAAAACAAACAGCAAAAACAGCTACTGAGACAGTAAATGAACAGACCTTTAGCTAAGCCCCGCCCTCTTGTCCACCCTAGTATAGTGGGCCCTGGTATGAAAAAAGTTTGAAAACCAACTGTTTTACAGGGCGGTTAAAAGTAGGGATGTCCTGATACCGATACCAAAGTATCGGATTGGCTCTTTCTGTCCCTTTTTTATAATATCAGTATCGGCAAATACTGTATGGGTATCAGTATTGGCCCTTATTTGTCATTATCGGGTCACATATGGGCAAATATGTCTAACCAGTGATCAGACACAGGCGTAAAGTGTTGACACCATGGCAGTTAAGTAAAATGTTGGGTCATGCGGAGTTTGCTTTGGAGTTTCCCAAGTGCACATTTGAGAGAGGTGTATGTTATTCCCTGTTGGTGACTTCATATTTTTTTCTTTTGTATGTTATTATATATTATATATATTCTTCTCTGGTATCAGTATTTGGTATCGGCATCGGCTAAGACAAAAATTGTGGTATCGGGATCGGATTGGAAATGAAAAAGTGGCATTGGGACATCCCTAGTTAAAAGGGGCAGGGGCTGAATCGGTCTTACAGTATGTGTGCACATCCCTGCACGTACACACACACACACACACACACACACACACACACACACACACACACGCACGCACGCGCACGCGCACGCACACACACACACACACACACACACACACACACACACACACACACACACACACACACACACACACTGAAAGAGTGCACAGGCGGTCAGACCAGCAACATAAACAGCTCTGTTAATCTAAGCCCGGGGTAATGAAGCAGAACGGGGGAGAACATTAGCAAAAAAGCAGGCGTGGGTTTGGTTGGCTGGTTCTCCCTGCACTGCTCTGCACTGCACGCCACGGCGGTTGTAATCCGTCGGTGTGTCCCCGGCATCAAACCGTGCCTCTCCCCTCCCTCCCTGCTATTAGCGCTGCAGCCTTTTAGGTCAGCGGTGACGCCGTGCGTTTGCTGTACCACTTTATTAACTGCGGTAGCCAGGCGTGAACGGCCCCAGCGCCACACCGGGCCCCAGAACAGCCCCCATGCACATTAGGGAGGCCATGGTGTGAGATATTCTAGTACGGTGGTGTTCAACCAGTGGTCCGGGGTAGTCTTTTGGGCAATATACCGGTATTACTGTTTATCGCAATATTGGAAATCAATACCGAGTAATACCGTTGGGTCTATGAAGAATATCAAATACTGGATATCGTCAGAAACGGACATTATACTGTATTCTATTAAAATATGAGCAATCTATTAATATATTGTAAATATACAAACAATTTTCATGTTACACACATGCCTAAAATAGCCCTTATTTGGGCTATAGGCTTTTTGGAAACAATATATTTCCAACTCCAGTTCTTCCCTATTTAGGCTGCTTGAACAGCAGAGCGCTCAGTTTCTGACCCCTCAATGTCACAATTCTGAGAACTAGGTGACTGGTGGAACGTGTCCGACTCTGATTGCACGCCATTGCCATCTAGTGGTCAATACCGGTAATATCGAATATCAAGCTAATTAACACGTTATCAATACCGATATTAAAAAATCAATACCGCACAAAATTACATTAGAGATGTTGTGTGGACATGATAAAAATTTGAAAAATTTGAAAATGGGTGGAATTCCTCTTTAAAAGGTTAATTTGTTCAAACTTGGCCCGCGTATTTGTTCAGTTTTAAATTTTGGCCCACTCTGTATCTGAGTTTGACACCCCTGGTCTAGACACTCGGCTGGTTCTCAAACATCCAAACAACACAGTACAGCACAGCCCTGGCTACAGTGGCAGGTGCAGGCCCTGTGGCACAGGTTTTCATTAGAGGTATAGGCCTGAGTAAATATTCCCCCATGCTCTCTCTACTCACCTCAGCTCAGCTCTGCACATATACTGTACTGTAGGCACGCAAACACACTTAAACACGCACACACACACAGACACCCCGCCACACACACATACACACACAGCTATGAGTCTATGTGTCGGTATGAGTCCACATAGACCCCAGGGGATTCCACGTGGCTCCAGCTGTGTGCCTACTGGCAGCAGAGGCACAGAGAAGAGAGAGAGGGAGAGAGAAGGGTGAGAGATGGCAGGGGCGGATATAACATTTCCCAATTGGGAGGGCAGGCGAAAATGATATGGGGGCAACTTAAACTGATGAAGTCGCACCCATACCATTTCCGGTTACAGGACTTTTATTAGGCAAGTAAAACATCATTAATAACATCAGTTGTTGTTGAAGTTGCAACAGACACGCATGCATAAAGCTAAAGGTCTGACTCAGAGAGTTTTCTGTTTTCAATGATGAAATGCTGTTGGTTTAGTGGTGACACAGCTGTAGTTAGTTAGTAGCAGTAGTAGTGTTTCAAATCATTATGAATATATGCGCTTTAATTTGAAATATATGTGAAATGTGGGTTGTTTGCATGAAATTGTTGTTGTTGTTTATTGGGGCAGTCAGGCCATTTAGGGGGGCATTGCCCCCCGATGCCCATGCCTAGATCCGCTCCTGGAGAAGGGTGAGAGATGCTAAGGCAGACAGAGGCAGGAGCTAGGAGAGGAGAGGAGAGGAGAGGAGAGGAGAGGAGAGGAGAGGAGAGGAGAGGAGAGGAGAGGAGAGGAGAGGAGAGGAGAGGAGAGGAGAGGAGAGGAGAGGAGAGGAGAGGAGAGGAGAGGAGAGTGAGGCAGAGAGATTGCGGTGGAAGAGAATAAGGCATACCTGGGCATTATGCGGCCCAGGGGCCAAATGCGGCCCTTTGGCTGACTCTGACCGGCCCGCGGACCACCAGTGGTCCTTGAGAGAATTCCAGTTAAATATGGAAAGTTGGTTAACCAGATGTAACTTTTTGAGAGCGTAAAGAGTTAAAATATTCATCATGTGAATTAGCCCAATTCTACACAACTAGAGAATGTAGATTAATGGACATTTTGCTGTGTATGTTGGACTGTTTTGTCTGTGAAATCCAGCCTGGTATTGTGTACAAAAGCAAAAGAAATCTTTAGTTTTGGGGTCTGTGCGGCTAAAATGTAATCAAATGGTGGTTCTCTGTGGCTCTTTTATCTTGAAATTTAATTAATATCCTGCAGAATTTAGTTCATCCTTTAGTCTTGGCCCTCCACAATATTTTATGTGTCTCATTTGGCCCCTTGGGAAAAATAATTGCCCACCCTTGGAATAAGGTGTGCTATCATGGAAAGGAGTGCAGACGCTAAGGAGAGGGGGGGGGGGCTGTGTGGACTCTCTCTTAGGGGCGTTACAGACAGTGTATCGCCCAGTGAGAAAAAAAGCTCACTGGATTGAGCTTTGAAAAACATTGTGCACGTGTGCACGAAACGAGCACACGTGCCATAAACACCACTGGCTGCCGCGCAATAACACCCGGTGTCACACGCTCTCTTTATCGCATGTCGTTTTCTGAGCACAAAACGCCGGTGCTGTTGAAAATGAACTAGAAGACGCGATTTGTTACTGGCCGTCTGTAAGGCTGATTTTTCCCCCTCTCATCTGACTCTATCTATCTATCTATCTATCTATCTATCTATCTATCTATCTATCTATCTATCTATCTATCTATCTATCTCTCACAACCAGTGGTCCGCAGACCACCAGTGGCCCGTGAGAGGATTCCAGGTGGTCCCCAGGCTAAATGATGTAAAGTTGGTTAGCCAGGTGTAACTCTTTGAGAGCGAAAAAATGAAACCAATTTGGTTTCATGTTTACACTCTCAAGAGTTAAAATATCCATTCATCATGTGAATCAGCCCAAGTCTACACAACGAGAGAATGTAGAAGATTAATGGGCATTCTGATCTGTTTGACTTGTTTTCTTTCTGAAATCCAGGCTGAAGTTGTGGACAAAAGTAAAAAAGAAAACTTTAGTTTTGGGGTCTGTGGGGCTAAAATGTCATCAAATGGTGGTCCGTGGCTCAAATTATGGATAAATAGTGGGCCCAGCTGGTATCAAAAAAGGTTGAAAAACACTGGTCTAAGAACTTCTAATCGGAGATGTGTTCGCCAAAGCGGAACTGCTAACGTTGAACTCTATCTCCATTGCAAGCACCACTGGACTAGACTGCAGTGCAGGTGGTGTCAGGGGCAGATCTAGGCATGGGGGGGGGGGGGGGGGTGGCAATGCCCCCGTAAATGCCCTGACTGCCCCACCAAACATGATGTCATGCAAACAGCACAAATTTCCAATTAAACTGCTTATAATTAAAACGATTTGAAACATTACTACTACTACTAACTCGTAATTGTGGCACCACTAAATCATTGACAACAGAAAACTCTCTGAGTCAGACCTTTAGCTTTATGCATGCTGCGTGTCTGTTGCAACTTCAACAACAACTGATGTTATTATTGATGCTTTACTTGACTAATAAAAGTCCTGTACACGTGCACACCCAAGGGGCACATAGCAACCGACAAGCAAGCAAGCATTACAGGCGAGCGCAACATAACGGGCACAGCATTTCAGGACGGAGTAAGGCGCATAACACATAACACATAACATTACGCAGGTTTTCATAGTAAATGTCAGCAGCGTCGGTGGTTGAAGTTGTTTGTATTGAGACATGGATGGATGAGGCATCCATATCCACTTTGACAAGTGGTTTTACACCAAGCTTAAAGCATACAAACATATCCTCCGCACAAACTGGCTTCCTCCCAGTCTCAGCTCACACAGCAGTATAGACTAGAGCAGTCCCAGGTGTATCGGATAATTATGAAAGTTATGGATCGCACCTTTTAATTTACAGTGCCCCCGGCAACTGCACCAAACAGCGCCAAAAATAGCCAACGTGTTATCTTTGTGTCGGCGTGAGATTCTGCCCACCACCACCACCACCAGCGCACATTAAAGATTGCGAGTGGAAGTCAGGCCCAGACGGAGCAGACGGATCTCTGAACGTGATCTCATCACCCAGCTGTGGAATTACCTTCTCTGGTCTGAAAAAACAGGCAGGCGGAAGGTGTGCGTGTGTGTGTGTGTGTGTGTGTGTGTGTGTGTGTGTGTGTGTGTGTGTGTGCGTGCGCGTGTGCGTGTGTGTGCGTGCGTGTGCGTGTGTGCGTGTCAGTGCGTGAGCACGCATGTGTTTTTGGTGTCTAAGCCTCTAGGTGTGATTGGACCTGCTGGATGACTGACTGACTGACTGACTGACTGACTGACTGACTGACTGACTGACTGACTGACTGACTGACTGACTGACTGACTGACTGACTGCATGAATGCATGACTGCCTGACTGACTGCATGAATGCATGACTGACTGACTGACTGACTGACTGACTGACTGACTGACTGACTGACTGACTGACTGACTGACTGACTGACTGACTGCATGACTGCATGAATGCATGACTGACTGACTGCATGAATGCATGACTGACTGACTGACTGACTGACTGACTGACTGACTGACTGACTGACTGACTGACTGACTGACTGCATGACTGACTGACTGCATGACTGACTGACTGACTGACTGACTGACTGACTGACTGACTGACTGACTGCATGACTGACTGACTGACTGACTGACTGACTGACTGACTGACTGACTGACTGCATGACTGACTGACTGCATGACTGACTGACTGACTGACTGACTGACTGACTGCATGAATGCATGACTGACTGACTGCATGAATGCATGGATGCATGGATGCATGAATGCATGACTGACTGACTGACTGACTGACTGACTGACTGACTGACTGACTGACTGACTGACTGACTGCATGAATGCATGAATGCATGACTGACTGACTGACTGACTGACTGACTGCATGAATGCATGAATGCATGACTGACTGACTGACTGACTGACTGACTGACTGACTGACTGACTGACTGACTGCATGAATGCATGGATGCATGAATGCATGACTGACTGACTGACTGCATGAATGCATGACTGACTGACTGACTGACTGACTGACTGACTGACTGACTGACTGACTGACTGCATGAATGCATGGATGCATGAATGCATGACTGACTGACTGACTGACTGACTGACTGCATGAATGCATGACTGACTGACTGACTGACTGACTGACTGACTGAATGCATGACTGACTGAATTACTGACTGACTGACTGACTGACTGACTGACTGACTGACTGACTGACTGACTGCATGAATGCATGACTGACTGACTGACTGACTGACTGACTGACTGACTGACTGACTGACTGACTGACTGACTGACTGACTGACTGACTGCATGAATGCATGACTGACTGACTGACTGCATGAATGCATGACTGACTGACTGACTGACTGACTGACTGACTGACTGACTGACTGCATGAATGCATGACTGACTGACTGACTGACTGACCAGTGTTGGGTATCGTTACTTTTTAAAGTAATTGCGTATAGTTTATTGGACTACTGCCCATAAAAAATAACGATAATAGATTATTTTCCGTTATTCAACACAATTAAACTCCCCTTTTCTTTTTGTTTTTAATGTATGCATAATTTAGTTACATTGTATTGACTGACTGACTGACTGACTGCATGAATGCATGACTGACTGCATGAATGCATGACTGACTGACTGACTGACTGACTGACTGACTGACTGACTGACTGACTGACTGACTGACTGACTGACTGCATGAATGCATGACTGACTGACTGACTGCATGAATGCATGACTGACTGACTGACTGCATGACTGACTGACTGACTGACTGACTGACTGACTGACTGACTGCATGAATGCATGACTGACTGACTGACTGCATGACTGACTGACTGACTGACTGACTGACTGACTGAATGCATGACTGACTGACTGACTGACTGACTGCATGAATGCATGACTGACTGCATGACTGACTGACTGACTGACTGACTGACTGACTGACTGACTGACTGACTGACTGACTGACTGACTGACTGCATGAATGCATGACTGACTGACTGACTGACTGACTGACTGACTGCATGAATGCATGACTGACTGACTGCATGAATGCATGACTGACTGACTGACTGACTGACTGACTGACTGACTGACTGACTGACTGACCAGTGTTGAGTATCGTTACTTTTTAAAGTACCGTATTGTCCCGAATATAAGAGACTCGTTTATAAGACGACCCTCATTTTTCAAGACCCATTTACAGAAAAAAGAACATTGAAAGTCAAATAGTATAGTCCCTGAATATAAGACGACTCCATTTTGGGGATATTTCCATTGGGAAAAAAAGCATAGTCTTATATTCAGGCCAATAGGGTAATTGCGTATAGTTTATTGGACTACTGCCCATAAAAAATAACGATAATAGATTATTTTCCGTTATTCAACACAATTAAACTCCCCTTTTCTTTTTGTTTTTAATGTATGCATAATTTAGTTACATTGTATTACCAGTGCTATACCTTGCAGGTAAACAAAAGGCACCTAGATTAGCATTTCAATGTCTGATGGTCGACCATCGGCCACTTCCCTGCCCCAGTAATTTGCTTCCCAAACGTGTGAAAAGCCACAGTTTAATACAGTAGGCCTACAATTGAATTCTCATGAAATCCTCAGGATTTCGCAGCTGAGTAACACTCCACGTTGGGCACATGAAAGCCACAAACCACCACCATCACCACCACCAACGACAACGCCGACAAGTTACAACTCCTGTTCGCTGATATGTCATACACACTAAACTGCTCCAAAGTATGTCAGATGCATGCACATACAGACAATATAATGCCGTGCGCGGTACTCTCCAACCAGGCAGAGAGCATGATTCCCTCTCCACGCCGCGCAACACAACGCACGTGAGGGAGAAAAAACCAAGCAACAAACAGCTGTTTAAGGCACAGCGGCCAAACAATGAATTAAACATTACTCACCCAATAACGCAGCCAGGGAAATCTACCATGTTTGTGTAAATCCAAAAGTGTGTATCCTGACTTTACGTTAAGCCCAAAACGCATGCTTTTAGCATGCCACTATAGCAGCTGCGTGTCAATAACAATAACCAGGCTAGAAAGAACTTCCTCTTTCTTCCTTTTCAAAATAAAAGATTGATACTAGAGTAACTAGACAGTAGACACTATAGACAGTACTTTTATTTCTTAGGTGAACTTACAGGATGGGTAACTATGAACATCACTCACAGAAATAAGGATGAGACGACAACGCGCAGACACAGAGGAATATACAACACCGGGCAGTCTTTGCTCTATTATTTTTAAATCGAGCAAAAAAAAAAAAGAAAAAGAAAAAAAAAAAAGAAATGGAACAAAATATAGTAACGAGTTACTAAGTAACTAACTACTAAATTTCAAAAATAACTTGTTAGGTTATTCCGTTACCAATAAAGTAATCTCGTTATATAACGCCGTTATCAATAACGCCGTTACACCCAACTCTGTGACTGACTGACTGACTGCATGAATGCATAACTGACTGACTGCATGACTGCATGACTGACTGACTGACTGACTGACTGACTGACTGACTGACTGACTGCATGACTGCATGACTGACTGACTGACTGACTGACTGACTGACTGACTGACTGACTGACTGCATGAATGCATGAATGCATGACTGACTGACTGACTGACTGCATGAATGCATGACTGACTGACTGACTGACTGACTGACTGAATGACTGACTGACTGACTGCATGACTGACTGACTGACTGACTGCATGAATGCATGACTGACTGACTGACTGACTGACTGACTGCATGAATGCATGACTGACTGACTGACTGACTGACTGCATGAATGCATGACTGACTGACTGACTGACTGACTGACTGACTGACTGACTGACTGACTGACTGACTGACTGACTGCATGAATGCATGACTGACTGACTGACTGACTGACTGCATGAATGCATGACTGACTGACTGACTGACTGACTGACTGACTGACTGACTGACTGACTGCATGAATGCATGACTGACTGACTGACTGAATGCGTGACTGCGTGACTGCGCACCACGTGTGTGTGCACGTGCGACATGCAGTGTGTCTGCTGAGTGAAGCTGCGGAGGACGCACTACAGCAGAGCTGTCTGCGTGTCTGTGTGTCTGCTGCAGTGTGCTCTGCATCCCATATGCTGAACACGCACACACACACACACACACACACACACACACACACACACACACACACACACACACACACACACACACACACACACACACACACACACACACAACACATAAAAGTCATTTTTACTGTACAGCGCGCCGCGGCCACTTACTGTAAATGCAAGGTTGAGACACGTTACGCAACGGTCTGCTGTAAAGAACACGATGGGAATTTATGTGACGGTGAAAGAGGAAAGAAAAAAGGCTCTCACCGGCCTATTTTATTTAAACAAATCAAGGCTGCTTGAAAATCGCAAAACGAGCGAACAAGTCTATTTTTCCTACATGCAGCCTGGATGGGTTGAACTTTGCAGTGCCAACGCAGCAACGAAGACGAAGGAAAAGAAAAAATAATCCATTCGAACGTTTTTATTTAGTGGAATGGAGTGACCTTTTCTTTCAGATGTTGCATTTCGGTAACGTCGGAGAGTTTAAAAAAAAAGTGTGTGCATGGTGTTGTCGACCAAAGTATTTATCGATCTGGGATCTGGTATATATTTCTTTGCCCCCATCTTGAACCGCATCTGGGCATCTGGGCCGGTGCAGCACAGCGCAGCGCATTGGTCCATCTCAGCAGCAGCATTTCTGCTACTGCTACGGTCGCTGCTGCTGCTAAGGAGAAAAACAAACAGACATATGGTCGGGTCGAAGCTGTGAGGCATCAATTTTCATTGTGCCAGACGAGTAAAAGGAGGGGAGGGGAGGAGGAGGGGACGGCAGGGGTGGATGTAACATCCCCCAATTTTTGTGTGTGTGTGTGTGTGTGTGGGGGGGGGGGGGGGGGGGCGAAAATGGTATAGGGGGCGCAACAATACCATTTTCAGTTACAGGACTTTTATTAGGCAAGTAAAGCATCAATAATAACATCAGTTGTTGTTGAAGTTGCCACAGACACTCAGCATGCATAAAGCTAAAGGTCTGACTCAGAGAGTTTTCTGTTTTCAATGATGAAATGCTGTTGGTTTAGTGGTGCCACAACTGTAGTTAGTTAGTAGCAGTAGTAGTGTTCCAAATGAATTTAAATATAAGCACTTTAATTTGAAATATCTTGGGTTGTTTTGCATGCCGTCGTGTTTGGTGGGGCAGACTGGGCCCACCAACCCCATGCCTAGATCCGCCCCTGGGGGATGGTTGGGTGGGTGTAGAGAGGAGAGGAGGAGGAGGAAGAGGAGAGAATGACTGTTAACATTCCTCGCTGGGCGCCATTGTCCCTGGAGAGTATTCAAGGAAGGCCAAAGCTCTTTGCATGGGAACGAGTCGCTAACTCTGCATGCTAACTCTGACTTTGCATCAATTGTTGGTGGGGTAGTGGTAGTGGTAGTGGGGTGGGGGGGGGGGGGGGGTATTGGTTGTTACACAAGCATCTTAATGCCTTTTTTCGTGACTCATGCAACTATTTAATCTCCTAGCAGTATGGGTACAGGGGTTTCCATATCGCAGGCTAACCATAATGGCTGCAAGATGTTTCCAAACATCGGTTGCTTTTGTTTGTTTGTTATTAATCCCCATCCTCCTCGCATCATAGCCAATGTGTTGTTTTTTGTGCTGGAACACCTTAACTTTGGAAAAAGAAAAAAAATAATAAGTAAATAAATAAAAGGAGTGAGTGTTTTGAGACACAGCGAGAGCTGAAATGACTGCAGGCGATGAGGGCTCAGAAATGAGTTGATGTGTAAAAATGCAGATGCTGTACTTTTCTCTGGAAATGTCTGGAGTGTTTGCAGCAAATGTTTCTCGTTGTTTACACAAATTGGGGGTAAATTCTCCCGTCCTTTTAACTGAAATTGCTGTATTTTGTTTTATTTTATTGAACCTATAAGACAAAACAGCAGAGCAACTAGGCGTCACTACTAGGCCCCAGCATGCAGGTAATTGGTCATCGCGGATAGCAAAATGCATTGATTCAACGTTGAATTTTGGTTATCTAACCAAAATTCAACGTTGAATCAATGCATTTTGCTATCTGGGTAATTGGTCATCGCGGACAGCGCCAAAACGCCCCGTGGGTCGCCACCGTAATTGCGCTGTGCGCGTCGCGCAAGTTACTGTACACCCCCCTGAATACAAAGCAGAGCCCTCGATGGTTCCGTTCTGAGCTTGAAATGTTTTAGTTTTGACAAGGTGTTGTAGAGGGTTATGCGACGTTTGCCAAAAAATAAATGAAATAAAATAAAATATTTAACCGTATTTCTACACAGCAGCCTAGCGCCCGTATAGGGTCATATTGGCTCACAATGCTCTGCGACTGTGAGTAAATATAAGCCAGTGTATTAGATTTGGGGCCTAAGATGAAATCTAATTTCAGCGTACTGTGTGGCCAGAATGAGAGAGAGAGAGAGAGAGAGAGAGAGAGAGAGAGAGAGAGAGAGAGAGAGAGAGAGAGAGAGAGAGAGAGAGAGAGAGAGAGAGAGAGAGAGAGAGAGAGAGAGAGATTCAGGGGCGGATGTAACATTTCCCAATTGGGGGGGGGCAGGAGAAAATGCTATGGGTGCTATGTTACAGGACTTTTATTAGGCAAGTAAAGCATCAATAATAACATCAGTTGTTGTTGGAGTTGCAACAGACACGCAGCATGCATAAAGCTAAAGGTCTGACTCAGAGAGTTTTCTGTTTTCAATGATGAAATGCTGTTGGTTTAGTGGTGAGACGATTGTAGTTAGTTAGTCGCAGTATAGTAGTGTTTCAGATACTTTTAAATATAAGCACTGAAATATCTTGGGTTGTTTTGCATGCCATCATGTTTGGTGGGGCAGTCTGGGCATTTAGGGGGGGCATTGCCCGCCCATGCCCATGCCTAGATCCGCCCCTGAAGGGATTGCTAAACCCAGACACCAGAACCATGCAGGCCCACATCTGGCAGAGACTATCAAACATACATGAAGATGATGAGCCGCGTGTGACTTGCATATGCCTGGCTGCACCACACTGGGATGGAGAATGCGAACTAGGGGGGAGCGGGGGATACTATCCATTATGGCCTCAGGGTTGTTCCATTGAGGGATAGAACAGTTCTAACCCCGGGGTTTGAACCTAGAGTCAATGTCCTTGAGCAAGGCTCTGAACTCCTAATTGCTCCTGATGTGCAGATTTACTCTGGCATGGTGTGTGTCTGTGTGAACGGCCCAGAGGCGGATGTAACATGTCCCATTTGGGGGGGCAAGAGAACATGTTGAAGGGGCAAGAGAACATGTTATGGTCACTAATGGACCTTTAGCTAAGCCCCGCCCTCTTGTCCACCCTAAGACACTTTCCAGCCAGGCTCATTCATTCCAATGTAAATATTATGGACTTTACACAATAAATACTACTTTATTTTTGGAACCAGACCTTCCAAATCTCTTCCAAATCCACCAACAAGGTATGTCCTATGCAGTGGAAAAATGTGTGTGTGGTATTTATTTTTTAAAACAATGTTTTATCATATAGGAAAGCTATTGGTGGAGAGGTTTGTCTATCATATGTTATGCTTAGCTGTGATTGGACCATAGTAGTTTGGGGAGGGTGGTATCTAAAGGTTTATTGGACAATAGCAGTTTGGGAGGGGCTTAGCTAAAGGTCCCTAATTCACCGCAGTCCTGACTGTGCTCACTGGGTGGTGAATGTAATGTACAATCTATGTAAAGTGCCTTTGGGTAAAGTCCCTACAAAACTGCAGCATTTACCAAATTACCATCTGTTGATTAACCAAATGAATCAAGCAGCACTTCTGCAGTTGTTTATCATCGCGGAAACAAAAAATAAAATAAAAAATCAAATCTATTAGCTCAATTACCCGTCATGGCTTTAATTCGAGTATTTACTACGGTAAAGCAGGCGTTAGATGAGACCTGTGTTGACACGGGGCGTTGCGTACATGGATGGGTTTTGTCAGCCGCCACCTCGCTTAGTGGGATGATCTAATCGGGGTGTCGTTTAGAGGACCCGAGCATCGTAATGAAGACCTCTCAGGCAATATAAAATAAATAAAAAAAAACAGGAGGAGAACTTGGCTGATATTGAGAAGTGACAGTTAATTCCAGTCACTGCGGCGTCTAGTCTGCCCAGGCCTGATAACAGATTGATAGTGTCACAAACCATAATAGACAAGTAATTAATATCTATTTCACCGCCTTCCATTTGGAGCACTAGTCTAAGCATGATGTCCCAGAAGGGGTTTGGGGTGGATGCGGAGGTGGTGGTGGTGGTGGTGGTGGTGGGGAGGAGAATGTCAGAACACATCTCCTAACGTCTGGCGCGGTGTCAACCTCATTTCTGATTGGACGGCCAAAATAACGAGGACTGTTTGGTTGCGTTTCCCTCCTGTTCCATCAGGGGCGGATCTAGGCATGGGCATGGGGGGGGGGGGTGCCTCCCTAAATACCCAGTCTGCCCCCCCCAAACACAATGCCATGCAAAACAACCCAAGATATTTCAAATTAAAGTGCTTATATTTAAAATGATTTGAAACACTACTACTGCTACTAACTAACTACAGTTGTGTCACCACTAAACCAACAGCATTTCATCATTGAAAACAGAAAACGTCTCTGGGTCAGACCTTTAGCTTTCTGCATGCTGCGTGTCTGTTGCAACTTCAACAACAACTGATGTTATTATTGATGCTTTACTTGACTAACCTACCGTCAGGTAGGAGGTACGAGGCTCCAAAATGGAAATATAATAGATTTAAATACTCCTTTGTACCAATGTCCATTTCACTCCTCAATGACTCTATTGCGGAGGAGGGGACAAGGGGAGTTAAGAGAAGACTGTGAATGTCGTTATGATGCTGCTAGAACTGCCGTTGTATTTATTCTATTTATATTTATATTCTTCTTATGACTACTTAACTAAGCACTACTTATGGGAGGTGGTATGTAAGCCTGATGAGGTGTACGAGTCACTACTACTGTACTGTACTGTATTGTTCTGTATTGTCTTACTTGTTGCTGCAAGTCTGTATGTCCAAGACAAATTTCTCTAACGAGATTGAAGGAAGTAACCTTGAACCTTAATAAAAGTCCTGTAACCGAAAATGATATGGGTGCAGCTTCATCGATGAAGCCGCCCCCATACCATTTTCTCTTGCACCTCCAACATGTTCTCTTGCCCCCCCAATGGGACATGTTACATCCGCCCCTGTGTTCCATAGCAGCAGCAGCAGCAGCGGCTGTTCCCCAGCTGTTTAGGTTTGTGCCAGAACAGAATGCATGTTTATACAATACACTCACTGCTGCTGCTTCCAGGCCTTTGCCGTGTCAGACCGGAGCTGGGAATTAAAAAAAAAAACAGGAAAAACAGGACGAAATGAAGGTGGACAGTTCCTTTCAGCGTTTTTAACACCAATGATGGGTGACGGCTGGTGGCTGCTAGCTAGCTAGCGTACTTAGTACCACCGCCGACGCTGCTGCTGCCGGCCTACAAAAACCTTGTAATGTCGTCATGGAAACAAAAGTACATTTTACTACTGTGCTTTAGGGTACAATTTTTGAGGTATTCGCACTGCCAGTCTCCAGCAATTTCTAATACACAACATCTCAGTGGCAACTTATCTTGCAACTTATCATTTCATTATTCACTATTCATTCCAGCTATTCCAAAATAGCTGTGAGCTTGTAGAAAATAGCACTGTGAGCTTGTAGATCTACTTCATACGAAGAAGCGGCATTCTCATTTATTTCTCAATTCCCCAATCCCCCAGCAGGTACACAGCAAACTCAATCAATTAAGGCCTAGCCGGGCCGAAACAAATTAGTGATGCCTTGGTTGTGGCCGGTTCAAGCTAATCTAAGACTAGTCCCAGAATATCACCTGATTTCAAGAGTCAGATGATGTCCTCTGGTGACTCCAGTGATGTTCAAGACTAGTCCAGATCACAGCCCATATAGGGATGATCTTCACGTCATTTCCTGGACATCTTCACAAATTGATAACTATGTCCTTACCGGTTATGAATATACGAACACCAAATGATGTACTGTGTGGGTAATGTGATGTCACCAAAGATATTAGCAAGTATTTTGATGAAGGATTGTGTGTGTGTGTGTGTGTGTGTGTGTGTGTGTGTGTGTGTGTGTGTGTGTGTGTGTGTGTGTGTGTGTGTGTGTGTGTGTGTGTGTGTGTGTGTGTCCATTTGGTTTCATTTTTACGCTCTCAAAGAGTTACATCTGGTTAAACAAACTTTTCATCTGGCTAACCAACTTAGCTGGGGAAACACCTGGAACCATCTCAAGGACTACAGGTGGTCCCCGGACTAGTCTTGGGCGGTATTGATTTTTTAATATCGGTATTGATAACGTGTTAATTAGCTCAATATTCAATATTACCGGTATTGACCACTAGATGGCAATAGAGTGCAATCAGAGTCGGACACGTTCCACCAGTCACCTAGTTCTCAGAATTGCGACATTGAGGGGTCAGAAACTGAGCGCTCTGCTGTTCAAGCAGCCTAAATAGGGAAAAACTGGAGTTGGAAATACATTGTTTCCAAAAAGCCCAGCCCAAATAAGGGCTATTTCAGGCACGTGTGTAACATGAAAATTGTTTGTATAGTTAAAATAAAAGTCTCATTGCTCATATTTTACAACGTAATAGAATACAGTATAATGTCGGTATTTGACAATATTTGGTATTTGTTATTTTTATAGACCCAACAATATTACTCAGTATTGATTTCAAATATCGCGATAAACGGTATGTATTACCCTTTCTACGGGCAATATACGGTGTATTGCCCAAGACTACCATAATGGTTTCTGGTGCGCATGCATTGTGCACGATTGATGCAAATTAGCAGTGTGCGTGTACACATTCAGGCCACACTTGTTCAGTGGTTTTCAACCAGCAGTCCGGGGACCACCAGTCGTCCTTGAGAGGGTCCCAGGTGGTCCCCAGGCTAAATGATCGACAGTTGGTTAACCCATTGACTATCCCGATTCTAAAAATGTCTTTGAAATACTTACCTAATTGTATTGAAAAACTTCAAATTATTGTGTAACACCATTAAATTTTTTGACATTTTTTGATACTGTAACATAGAACAGCACAGGGAGCTGTCTGTGGTGCTGAAGTGTTTCTATATAACATAGAACAGCACAGGGAGCTGTCTGTGGTGCTGAAGTGTTTCTATATAACAGAACAGCACAGGGAGCTGTCTGTGGTGCTGAAATGTTTCTATAGAACATAGAACAGCACAGGGAGCTGTCTGTGGTGCTGAAGTGTTTTAATAGAACAGCACAGGGAGCTGTCTGTGGTGCTGAAATGTTTCTATAGAACAGGGGTGCCCAACCTTTTTTGACCCAAGATCTACTTTTCAGCAGCCAACCCCTCCGGGATCTACCAGTCCAATATCAACATTTCAAACCACACGCATCGTTGCCAGCCTGCAGTAACTTCACAACAACACAACACTACTTTTTTTTTTACCACTTTACTTTATGTCCATATAAGCATAAAGTACAACAGATTTGTCATAAATAGGCCTACAACAGTACAACATAAGTACAACAGACATGGACAAACACTGCCATTGCATTTTCTTATCCACCGCCTTTTTTTTCTTTCCCCCCCACATCTCCCGAGATCTACTTGAGATCAGGCCGAGATCTACCGGTAGATCCCGATCTACTGGTTGGGCTCCCCTGCTGTACATACTGTACAGAACCCCTGTAGGGGTTCCTGTCAACTAGGGTAAAGCTACCACTAGGGGTTCCCGTCTACTATGGGTTAACCAGATGTAACTCTTTTAGAGTGTAAACAAGAAAGTATTCCAGATGTTTAAATCTAATTTAACCAGGAAATGTTCACGTTTACGCTCTCAAAGAGTCACAGACATCAGTCTTTTAACAGGTGCGGATTAGAGCTGGGGTCGGGCCGACTTTTTTCAGCCCGACCCTACCCTAGGGTAGGTCGGGCTAGGGCCAGCCCGGCCCTAGCCCGACCATTATTATTAAAATATATGCGCAGCCCGGCCCGAAAACCCGACACCCTTTTTTCACCTAAAAAAACCCTTTAATTATTAAAATGATAGCACACTTTTCTTCCCTTCGTTTTTCGTTTTGTTAATTATTATAATAATAATTATTATTATATCATTTATAAATAAAAACGGCTATGTTTTTAATACATTGATAATATTAAAGTTGTTAAATAAAATTAAAGTTGTAAAATAATGGGGTTTCGGTCGGGTTTCCCACCTCTAGTGCGGATGGCTATATTGATATCACAGTTGGTCTGTTTTCCCCATACCTACGTACAGTACTATACTGTGGCAGAGTAGTCCTGCCTGCATGCTGTTAACGATGCCCGTAAGTAGTGGGCTGTAGCTGGGTGGTTCTAGCGAGGCCATCTGGGGAGTGCCCAGAGCCCCTGGCTGTCCCATGTCCAAGTTCCAGATGCCAGGCAAGCAGGCAGGGGCGGATGTAACATTTCCCATTGGGGGGGGGGGGGGGGGGGCAAGAGAACATGTTGGAGGGGCAAGAGAAAATGGTATGGGGACGGCTTCATCGCCTGTGTCGCTTCGCGCCACGGGCGATGAAGCCGCACCCATACCATTTTCAGTTACAGGACTTTCATTAGTCAAGTGAAGCATCAATAATAACATCAGTTGTTGTTGAAGTTGTAACAGACACGCAGCATGCATAAAGCTAAAGGTCTGACTCAGAGAGTTTTCTGTTTTCAATGATGAAATGCTGTTGGTTTAGTGGTGACACAGCTGTAGTTAGTTAGTAGCAGTAGTAGTGTTTCACATAATTTTAAATATAAGCACTTTAATTTGAAATATCTTGTTTTGCATGGCATCGTGTTTGCACGGCATCGTGTTTGGGGGGGCAGACTGGGTATTTAGGGGGGCATTGCCCCCCCATACCCATGCCTAGATCCTCCCCTGCAGGCAGGCCAGTAATGTGTGTCGCCGAGCAAGATCTCTGACCCCTGAACCGCTCCCTCAGCGCCGGGATGGCAGCTCACTGCTCCATACTCCATACAGCATGGGAGGGTGCAGAGGACAAATTTCACCAAGGTACAAACTATGTAGCCTACTATATATACTGTTTGATGTGACAGAAAACACCCCAAAGGAGGGTGTGAACTGTGCCATTATTCAAGAATAGAATAATTATTGCAGCCGTAGGTCACAGCGTACTATGAAAACTATGCATGTATCGTCAGTCATGTCAGTCTGCATCCGCAAAGTTAGTACCGTATTGTACTGGACTCTAAGGTGAATGTAAAAGCCTTCCATTTTCTCAAAAATTGTCAGTGCGCCTTATATAATCTGGTGTGCCTTATACAGTATATGCATTGTTTGACTACAGTAGCTTTTATTCTATATTGACTGCAGTAGCTTCTATTCTCTATTCCATTCATTGAAGGTGCGCCTTATAATCCTGTGCGCCTTATAGTGCGGAAAATATGGTAGTTGAGTTCTCAACAGCCCTGAAAATGAAGACCTTCCACTGCTCCATATATAGAGTTGATCTGTCTGATGGTCCATATGTTGATCTGACCACATCAAACCCTTCTCACTTCTTGCTCTCAGGTAGTCTATTCTATTCTATTCTATTCTATTCTATTCTATTCTATTCTATTCTATTCTATTCTATTCTATTCTATTCTATTCTATTCTATTCAATTCATGCAGAAAGGACACCATGGCAAATAATTCATCAGAAATATTTCATGCATATCTGCCATCATGTTCAGTTTTTACCCCGGCATCGGGGGGGTGAAAGAAAAAATCCCGACAATGTGACAGTGATTCCGGGGGACGGTATAGACCTAGATATTATTCGTCTCTTATTAATATCACATGAAGTTACCAGAGAGAATACATCATCTCTGGCATGGCGCGGCAAGACGAGACGAGACAAGACAGCGTCGCTCTGTTACTGTTTCTGTCGCTGCATCGTTCGCCTCGCCTCCTCTACTCCTCCTTCGGTCACATCAGCTCTGCAGTGCGATGATCTCCACCAAAATGTTCCGTACCGTACTGTACTCCACTGTACCCCCCGCTGCGCCTGCATCTGCACCAATAAGGAGATGTCACTGACTGCCACGTACCTTAACCCATTTAGATCTACTGTAAATCACACATACGGTTTCCGTTTATGTGAGTGGTGCTTAGGTGAGTGCAGACCTCCATCTTCAGAAAATATATAGTTCGGCTCAGAAGCAAAGATTTGAGAGTTAAGAACGCCAGCTCTGAAATAGGATGTATTGGAAGTAGGGCTGGTGAATGATTAAAAATTTTAATCAGATTAATCTTCATAAGCTTCAAAATTAATTTAATTCAATTTACAAGCTCCTGATTCTTGTAGATCCGTCAAGCTATACTCTCTGGCTCTCTAAAACTGTGCTCTACTCATTTTTTTTTCAATGAGAAAATGCTCAGTGGATTGAGTCATAGTTTACACATTAATCGCATTAAAAATATAATCAGATTAATCAACAAATTAATTTAATTCCATTTTCAACAGCCTTAATTCAGAGATGTGTGCCACATTTTGACGATTAAAAAAAAAAACAAAAAAGTAGATAAGCTTGTAGCCCGACAGCGAGTGCCGGGGTTATGAGCTTATAGATCTGCTATTTTTAAATGTCTAAAGTTTAATATATAATGGTTAAAGCTTCACTGAATGCGTTCAGGTCGCGAATGGGTTATTAATGATGCAAAGTACTCCATTATTTTCTCTCCCTCCTCCCTTTGTATTTCAACCAGATGCCGTTTTTTTTTTATGTGTTGCAGGCTGTTTGGCTCTGATCTGCAGCTGTTCACATTAACATTCCATATCAGGCCAGCCGTTTTATACTTAAGTACTGCACTTTTGACGCATTTGTACTTCACCCGAGAATGTCAATTTTTTTTAGTACTAAATTCACTACATCTCAGAGGCAAAAATGTACTTTTACTGCACTGCAGTTATTTGACAACTTTAGTTACCACTCACTATTGTACATTCTGATTTATTAGGCCTATTATACAAATACATACATTAATCACTTCTGGCTCTACTTATGCATTCCGACCGTTTGCAAACAGCCGAGTTTGCTATTTTTTTCCCCCCAAAAGATTTGTATACATTGGCAATTTTTAAACGGGACTTTCTGCATGATGTGTACTTTTAGTTGGTCCCTTTCATTACATTCTGATCCCAGTAATACGTTTGTACTTTCACCTAAGTCAGTGTTGATTAGCTGTCTATACCATCACCATCACCTATATCATCACCATATTAATGGTAAAAAGTTATAACACTAAGTATTATCAAACATTATAATTATTATAATTATTATTATATATTTTTTTTACAATTTGTTTTTAGTTTGTGTTGAATCATTTTCAACCAAATGTTCACTTATCAGACTAAAAGTTATAACATTTTCTGTCTAGTGAGTCAGCAGCAGCCATGTTGTTTTCAGAAAGGTTTATCTGTGGGAGTCTGGGAGAAAGGATCAGGTGACGCCAAGAAGGGCTGTGATTGGAGGATTCAGAAATGTTGACCAGTAGAGGGCACTAATGATCTGACTTTTGAGTTGATCATTTTCTATAGAAAAGTGAAAAGTCAACATTGATAATTGATGTTGATCTTGATCAAAACATCGCTAGGTGTACCAGGGCCTTTACTTTACTGGGTAGATTTTCCACCAGTGATATTGAAGGATCATCCTGTGTCGCCACGCAGCGCTCCACTAAACCCATCAAATCAAAACAGCGTGTTCTCCTACACCGCATGAATAATTGAACAACCACAGTCACATGGAGGGAATCTAAGGTACCAAAAACAATGAAAGCGAGAAAATAACCACAACCAGGGGCGGATGTAACATGTCCTATTTGGAGGGGCAAGATAACATGTTGGAGGGGCAAGAGAAAATGGTATGGGTGTGGCTTCATCGCTCGTGTCGCTTCGTGCCACGGGTGTTGAAGCCGCACCCAAACCATTTTCAGTTACAGGTCTTATAGGCAAGTAAAGCATCAAAAATAACATCAGTTGTTGTTGAAGTTGCAACAGACACGCAGCATGCATGAAGCTAAAGGTCTAACTCAGAGAGTTTTCTGTTTTCAATGATGAAATACTGTTGGTTTAGTGGTGACACAGCTGTAGTTATTTAGTTGCACTAGTAGTGTTTCAAATCATTTTAAATATAAGCACTTTCATTTGAAATATATTGGGTTGTTTTGCATGGCATCGTGTTTAGGTGGGCATTGCCCCCCATGCCCGTGCCTAGATCCGCCCCTGACCACAACCTACAACCTCTCTCTCTCTCTCTCTCTCTCTCTCTCTCTCTCTCTCTCTCTCTCTCTCTCTCTCTCTCTCTCTCTCTCTCTCTCTCTCTCTCTCCCTCCTGCAGAAGGTGTCTCGCTTTGCTTTGCCAAGTTTTTGCCAAGTTTGAGGTCAGTGGTTTTCAACATTTTTTCATACCAGGGCCCACTATTTATTCAGAATTTGAGCCACGGGCCGCCATTTTAGATCCCACAGACCCCAACACTAAAGATTTCTTTTGCTTTTGTCCACAATTAGCTCTTCACTAAGCCCCTCCCCAATCCGGCCTTGTCCAATAGGCACGTTGGAAGAGGAAAGCTTGACCAGGAAAGCTTGACCTGCATAGCAACAGTTGCTAAAGTATTTGGATTGCCATTGGACAGTGAGCAAACCACACCCCAAAGGGTGGGGCTTAGAGAAGAGTTCATTCCAGGCTGGATTTTGGAGAAAAACTAAACAGTCAAGTATACAGATCAAAATGACCATAAATATTCTACATTCTCTAGTTGTGTAGACTTGGGATAATTCACATGATGAATATTATAATAACTCTTGAGAGTGTAAACATGAAAGTGTGTCCATTTGGTTTAATTTTTCCACCCCTATCTATTTTCTAGACCCGAGAGTTCAAATCCTGAGTGTTATATTGAATATGCATAGATGTTTAAACAATTTCCAATTAAAGGAGCTAACATGTCATGAAACGGTGGTCTGTGGATGAAATTCTGAATAAATAGAGATGCGCAGTGACGTCACCGCCCCGGTTCCGGAAGTCTTTTCCCCATTCATTTTTCTCATAGACTTTTCGAAAATAATTTATTTCAAGACGATTACGCCGCGGCCAAAGCCAACTCAGGTCGTGACAAATCATGACAACAAACACAATATCGTCATATAATATATAATTGGGAAGAAGTAGAAAACGGCATGATACAAGACTTTTTGTTTCGTTTTTCATCTTAGAAATTATTTTATTGTCCCAAAAGTTTGTGTGTGTCATCATGATTCGTCACGACTCGAGTTGGCTGTGTCCGCGGCGTAATCGTCTTGATATAAATTATTTTCGAAAAGTCTATGAGAAAAATTAATTGGGAAAAGACTTCCGGAACCGGGGCGGGTGACGTCACTGTGCATCTCTATAGTGAGCCCTGGTATGAAAAAGGTTGAAAACCACTGCTATAATACAGAGTAGTACATGGCTCAGAGTGTCCTCTGAGCCATGTACTACTGTATGTAATGAGACTCAGAACTGTAGGCTATACAGTACAGCACTTCTTCCTCATATCTAATTTGTGTGTGTGTGTGTGTGTGTGTGTGTGTGTGTGTGTGTGTGTGTGTGTGTGTGTGTGTGTGTGTGTGTGTGTGTGTGTGTGTGTGTGTGTGTGTGTGGCTGCTGCGTACACAAGGGGCGGATCTAGGCATGGGCATGGGGGGGGGGAATGCCCCTCTAAATACCCAGTCTGCCCCCTCCAAACACGATGCCATGCAAAACAATCCAAAATGTTTCAAATTAAAGTGCTTATATTTAAAATGATTTGAAACACTACTACTGCTACTAACTAACTACAGCTGTGTCACCACTAAACCAACAGCATTTCATCAATGAAAACAGAAAACTCTCTGAGTCAGACCTTTAGCTTTATGCATGCTGCGTGTCTGTTGCAACTTCAACAACCGATGTTATTATTGATGCTTTACTTGACTAATAAAAGTCCTGTAACTGAAAATGGTATGGGCGCGGCTTCATCGCCCGTGGCGCGAAGCGACACGGGCGATGAAGCCGTGCCCATACCATTTCCTCTTGCCCCTCCAACCTGTTCTCTTGCCCTCCCAAATGGGACATGTTACATCCGCCCCTGTGTGTACAGTACAGTAAGCGTGCGCCTCTGAGCCTGTTCCCCGGCCTGTCCTGGGACTCCTGCTCGTCGGTGAGGGCTTCATTAGCCAGAGATGGGAGGTGGCGGCAGATAGCGAACAGCTGTTTAGCTAACCGCTATAGCGTTGTTAGCCGGCCTCCTCCGTATGCCTAACAGCTCTAAAACCGGGTCCCCGAGCACGCTAATAGAATGCTCATTAGGACAAGGAGACAGGGTTTGCTGCGAAGCGGCAGCATGCTGCTAGCTAGCGGCGGTGCATGGCGACGGCGGCGTTGTTGTTGCTGCTGCTAGCGCTCTGGACAGAGGCGGATTGGCACATATTTTCCCACTGGGACAATTTTGCCTTTGCCAGGCCACCCTGGGGGGGCAGCTGGTTAACCAGATGTAACTCTTTGAGAGCGTAAAAATGAAACCAAATGGACCCTTGCGGGTCCATTTGGTTTCATTTTTACACTCTCAAGAGTTAAAATATTCATCATGTCAATTAGCCCAACTTAGTCTACACAACTAGAGAATGTAGAAGATTAATGGTCATTTTGACCTGTGTGTTCCAGGCGAGCATCTAGCACATTCTAGTGCATTTTGGAAGTGCCACTAGTGCATTTTGTATCTTGTCCAGGCCACTAGGTGGCGCAGGCCACCGGGAAAACTCCCTGTACTCCAGATGGCCAATCCGCCCCTGGCTCTGGAAGTGGAATCCAAACCCGCTATCAGGAAACCCTCTCCCTCTGGTCTCTATTAAAGAGCTGCAACAGCACACAGTGTCCCTCCAAGGACCCCCCCGAATCCTGACGCCTGACCCTCCAACACCCCTGAGGGACCGCCTAGGGTAAGGTAGGGGGGGGTGTACTGTGTAAAGGACCCCTCCTGGCCGGCTGCAGCACAGCCTCGCAACGCTAATTGGTACACACGGATTGCTACAGTCAAATCCACTGTGTTTAATTTATAGCTCACGATCCATCCAAGGTTTCAACGTCCGTGCCCGGGAGTCGAACCCACGGCTTCTCCCGCGAGAGAGGACAGAACATCTTAGACCTATCTATAAAGGCAATGAGGAAACCCTCCCACACCCCCTGCAAAGAACATAAGGTTGAATGAGAAGATATACAAAAAATATATATAAATACATTTATAATTAAAATAAAACATGCGTCTCATGTATTATGAGGGCAGCATGAGTCACCAGAAAGAAAAGAAAAAGGAACAAAAAATCATGAGTCTAACATGATTAAGATGGAATGTAATGAGTTTCAAAGGGCAGCTAATTTGAATATGAAATATCTAAATACTGACTCACTGGGCACTTTTACCCCTTTTGCAATGAGATCTGATTTTAATGTTTTGGGAGACAAGAAACACTTGCTGGGTCTATCCCAGAGAAGCAAACATTTTAACTCAAACCTTTGCTTCTGGGGGGGATCGTTAGAAATGTTTTCAGATGGGGGTCCGCAGCCAACTTTAGAAAATTCTAGTGGTCCTTGGCATGAAATATGTTAAGCAACACTGACACAGGAGATTAGATTTTATTTATCGAAAAAAAAAAAAAAAAAAAGAATCTGAGACAGAAACTAGGAATCTGAGTCAGAAACTAGGATCTAACTTAAAAAAACTAGAATGTATAGTGTCGGAAACTAGTATCTAGTGACAGAAACTACAACGTAGAATCTACTGCCAAAAACTCAAATCTAGCTTTGGAAACTAGAATCTAGAATTCTAGATTCCCCAGCTAAATCTAGAATTTAGCTGGGGACAATATGAAGTGTGGGTTTCCCAGAGATAAGATGCCATTAAATGTGGGGTCCATATAGTAACGCACGTCAAACAGCGAGTTCTTGTAATTAATTAAAACAGGTTGATAACGTCTGCTAGAGCTGCCATAACTCTTGTCTTATGGGGGTCCCTGGCTCCCTGGCTCGTATCTCTCCAAATGGGGGTCCACTCGACGGGTCTATTATTGTCAGTTTGGGGGAGGGGGTCCTAGACATAAAAACGTTTAGGAAGGAGAACCACTTATAAGGTTTATAAGGCGCTCTTCCCATCCCGGCGGCCCCGGTGATATCGCGGCCCCCAGAAAAGTGCTACACAAGAAGAATCCATGAAATCCCCTCGTATAACGTACAAGAAATTCCCAGCGATCATCATCTTGTCTGTGAAATGCTGCGGCGCTGCTACATTTCATTACCCTCTAGGTTGTGAGTAGTGCTCACAGCGGTAGGCATCCATCAAGATTAGTGGTGTGCCATATGGGCCCAGCGTCTCAAGCACCGCAAGAAGACGCAAGCACTACTAACCGGATTAATTTGAACTGGGAGGAATGTTTCAGCCAACTGTCCTGCTGTCTCATTTTATTGTAGAGGTGACATGGCGCCTTCCTCCGTGATTGATTGAACACTTTATTAGACAGAAATGCAAGCAGTGCACAGTAGTACGCGGTCGGACACTCCAAAGCCGTCTAAAACAGTGGTTTTATAAAACAGTGGTCCTTGAGAGAGGGTTCCAGGTGGTCCCCGGGCACACTTGATGGAAAGTTACAGCTAACCAGATGTAACTCTGTAAGAGTGTAAAAAATGTTCATTATTTCAATGAGCCTGAAGTCTACACAAAGAATGTAGATTAAAGATTGAGTGCCACAATTTTTTTCTATCCTAAAACATGATCATCAGGTATTAATGTTATATGATTTTTTTTTTTTCCCCCAAAAAGTGTACAGTGTTTGTTACTGTCATTTTTACTGTCATTTTTTTACTGTCATTTTTTTACTGTCATTTTTATGATTCCACCCAGCCAGTTCATTAAGTCTGCCTGGTTTGCCTGGCGGGTGGTGATGGGTGGAGATCCACCTGAACTGAAGCCACTCCCACAGCTTTAGTTGCATGATAAAGGGGGAGGAGTTAGGGGAGGGGCTGAGCACGTGTTGTCACTATATTGAAGTTTTTTCATTGGCACGTTTGACTAGAAAGGTTCAGCCCCCAGGACCCCTAAATACAAAGGAAAGACATCATTGCACATAAAACACACACAAAGGGGTCTATTTACATACTGTCACCTCTTAAACATGTACAAAATTGGAAAAAATACAAAAATCACAGCACCCCCTCTTTAAGATTAATGGTCATTTTGATCTATATTCATGGTTTGCTTGTTTTGTTTTGCGAAATCCAGCCTGGAATTGAGGACAAAAGGAAAATAAATCTATAGTTTTGAGATAGTTTTGGAGCGAAATATTGTCATCGAATGGTGGTCCGTGGCTGAAAATGCTGAATAAATTGTGGGCCCTGTCATCGAAATGGTTGAAAACCTCTGTTTTAAAAGGTTGGCGCCGAGATATAGTCTGTGTGGTTCTTGTTTCCATTCAGGGTCCGTGTATTTCAATTCTTAAAAGAAAATGTGACCTGAAGAATAACAAAATTCAATGTCAACACAAAATATAAAACACTATGTACAGAGTAGAAGAAAAAGTATTGTTCTCTCTCCCTTATGTCTGCTGAGAGCAGGGGCGGATGTAACATTTCCCAATTGGGGAGGCAGAAGAAAATGGTAAGGGGCGGCTTCATCGCCCGTGGCGCGAAGCGGCACGGGCGATGAAGCCGCCCCCTTACCATACCATTTTCAGTAGTGTTTCAAATATTTTTAAATATAAGCACACTGAAATATCTTGGGTTGTTTTGAATGCCATCGTGTTTGGTGGGGCAGACTGGGCATCTATGCCTAGATCCGCCCCTGGCTGAGAGGTGAGTTTTTCAGGCCGTACCACTTGCAGATATGAGATGACATTCCCATAACAGTGTGGAATAAACATTGCAATCTCCATGTCTATAGCCACGTTTCCATAAGCCCTATTTTTTGCGCAAAAACGTCTCTTGCGAAGAGAATGTTTAATGGAAACACTTGAACACAATGAAATGCGAATAAGTTTCCATTTTGTGCAAATATACTTTTTCGCTGAAAGGTGGCGGATTTCGGAGCGTATTGAAAGAGTCTAATGCGCAAATGAGGCATGGAAACAGCGAAAAGACTCTCGAATTGGAAAGCACTGGACATGCATTACAGGTATAGCGCATTTGAAGAGTTCTCGTCTGCCGATGAGAGGGTTGCTTTTTTATTTTTGAGAGAGAGGGAGAGGGCTCATTTGCAGCAAATATTTCTTGTTCAGATTCTAATCCAGGCCTGCTCCGGATATACTGTAGCATCAAGACCTACTCATAACTGCTGTGGACGTGTAGGCCTAGCCATGAAACGTGGTTGTTGTCACTATACCACCATTAAATGATGGTATAGTGACTAGGTATGTTATATACACTGTTATGTTTACAGTAG
This sequence comes from Benthosema pterotum, assembly GCA_039105355.1. NCBI lineage: Eukaryota > Metazoa > Chordata > Actinopteri > Myctophiformes > Myctophidae > Benthosema > Benthosema pterotum. The sequence goes on along the minus strand of CM076984.1, from coordinate 32,132,017 downwards.
AAACATGTGTGAGTACTTTAGTTTGAAAATGTCTGATAATGCTTTTATTTTGAAGACCTCTGTATTTAATGAAAGTCACTTCCTGTTGCCACCATTTTGCATGCAGCAGTGCACAGAGAAGGCAAACCTGCTCAGAGCTTTAGCCCTGAAACACATCTTACCTGCTTGGAGGCAGTTTAGACGCAATGTTGTAAGTTAATTGTGCTGTTTGGTTCAGTTGCTGTAACATTTTGTGAGAGTTTATTTGGAGTGTTGGTTCTTCACTGTTTGATGCTGTCTGAGCATATAGTAGTTTTGCATCAATGTAGTTTAGCCACCATGTTATGATTGTTAATTCATGTTTTATTTTTACTTGTAAATGTCTCACGCTCCAAACAGACATCAGATGTTTGTGATTTTATTATTTTACAGTTCCACAACCTTGTCAGTGAAGAAGTACAAGTAAACATTCAACTCCAACTTTGCCTGCGGTTTATCTTGATGTTAAGTGGCAGTCCTGTAGAGCAGGGGTTTTCAACCTTTTTGACTCCAGGGACCACCCATTTATTCAGCATTTGAGCCACGGACCACAATTTGATTACATTTTCACACCAAAGACCGTACAATTAAAGAATTATTTTGGCCTTGTCCACAATTCCAGGCTGTATTTTGCCAACAAAACAGTGTAGACTTCTTAATTAAGTGGCGCTAATTCAGATGATGAATATTTTAACTCTTGAGAGTGTAAAAATTAAACCAAATGGACTCTTGTGGGTCCATTTGGTTTCATTTTTACACTCTCAAGAGTTACATCTGGTTAACCAACTTTCCATCATTTAGCCTGGGGACCACCTGGAACTCTCTCAGGGACCACTGGTCCCCAGACCACCTGTTGAAAACCACTACTGTAGAACAGAGATTTTCAACCTTTTTCACAACAGAATGGATTTCAGAAACAAACCAGGCAAACAATAGATCCAAAATGACCATTAATCTTCTACATTCTCTAGTTGTGTAGGCTAGACTTGGGCTAATTCAGATGGTGAATATTTTAACCCTTCAGAGACAACATGAAATTGCGGGTCCATTTGTTTTCATTTTCACGCTCTCAAAGAGTTACATCTGGTTAGCCAACTCTCCGTCATTTAGCCTGGGGACCAACTGGAATCCTCTCAGGGACCACTGGTGGTCCCCGGACCACCTATTGAAACCCCCTGCCATAGAACATTGTGATCCAATCCAATCCAATCCACTTTATTTATAAAGCACGTTTAAAACAACATGGTTGCGACAAAGTGCTGTACACAAGCTAAAAACAAACTAAGAGCCCCAAACATGGGCGACACAAAAAACAACTAATCAAAAGGGAGGCACAAAGACAAGAAACAAAACAAACAAAAAAAACAAAACAAAACAAAACAAAACAGAGAGGACACCTCAGCTATCAGCCAGACTGGGTGAACGCCAGGGAATACATATGTGTTTTTAAACGGGATTTAAACACAGACAGAGTTTGCGATGCCCTAACCTGAGGTGGAAGTTCATTCCACAGTGTGGGTGCCACCACAGAAAAAGATCTATCTCCCCGAGATTTTAGTTTAGATTTAGGGATCCTGAGGAGTTGCTGGTCAGCCGACCTCAGGGCCCTGGGAATGTCTTTACGTACTACCAGCTCTGAAATGTAGGCTGGAGCTAACCCATTTAAGGACTTAAAAACAAAGAGTAGAATTTTAAACTGGATCCTGTACCGCACAGGAAGCCAGTGAAGGGAGGCAAGGATCGGGGAGATATGGTCACGTTTCCGTGTGCCTGTCAAAAGCCGAGCAGCTGCATTTTGGACCAGTTGTAATCGGCCCAGACAGGCCTGGGTAACACCACAGTACAGAGCATTACAGTAGTCAATACGGGTGGAAATGAAAGCGTGGATCAGGCGCTCGAAGTCCTGAAAGGACACGGCAGGCTTCACTTTTGCCAACAGCCTTAACTGATAAAAGCAAGTTGTGTGTGTGTGAAAATAAAAGTCCCCCGTTTCTGTGTTCTCATGGTGAATCACATCTTGCTGATGTCATCAACGCGGTGCGTTGTGCTCTTGTAGACCTGCTACTTTCACTAGTTTGGGTCCCGGCCAGGCAACACAATCCGTCTTCTGGGTCGCGACCTTATAAAAGTTTGGGAACTTTTAATTAGATTCTAAAAAGGCTTTCCTGAAAAACAGATGATCTTGTGTGATAGCGCGAGGCCAAAATGTGAGAAGGCATCTCTTATCCTAAACTCTAGTCCAGGGGTTTTCAACCTTTTTGACACCAGGGACCACCATTTATTCAGCATTTGAGCCACGGACCACCATTCGACGACATTCTTTTGGTTTTGTTGACAATTCCAGGCTGGATTTTGCAAACAAAACAGTGTAGACTTCTTAATTAAATAGTGCTAGTTCAGATGATGAATATTCTAACTCTTGAGAGTGTGAAAATGAAACCAAATGGACCGCAGCGGGTCCATTTGGTTTCATTTTTACACTCTCAAGAGTCACATCTGGTTAACCAACTTTCTATTATTTAGCCTGGGGACCACCTGGAACCCTCTCAAGGACCACTGGTGGTCCCCGGACCACCTGTTGAAAATCCTTGCTCTAGGGCCGTCAATTGTTTCTCTGCATTAATGTAATCCTCTGAAAAAAAACAAAAAACTCAGATTCTTTACGTTCCGAAGACGTCTTTCTTTTCTTCTTCTGTTCTGTTCAAAAATCTGCCAACGATCACTTCAAGTTCACATCCTTTATCGTTATGTAGAGCCGAGGCAACCAGGGATCTCCACTCACTGTCTCCTCACAAAGATGCTGAGCACTAAAAATTCTGTCTTTGTTTCTGCAGGCGGTGAGCGGTGAGGATGGAGATCACCTGCCGACGTGAGCCGTGAACCTGACAACCCGGTACGTTGGCATGCACGACCACTGCAGACAGCCAGCAGACATGGTAGGAGTAATTTGACCTTTTATTAATCTAGTATGACTCCTTCTAGGTTGGCTGGCCACCAGGGTGCCCCCTATTTCCGTTTTTCCACCCTTTTTTGATTCCCAGTTGAGTTTAATTTCCAACTGACAACTTTTTGCTGGAAATCCACATGAGTCCTGAGGTTAATCTGTTATGAAGTGTTCTCCATTATCTCGACAGAAGCCATACAGCACATATGTCGAACTCGCGGGATGATATTGAATTAGTATTAGAACTGGCCCATGATAAGAAATGAATGCAACTAATTGATTTACTTCCTCAACTCAGTCTCATTTACTTTCTCAATTGAAAGCAGCACTTGGTGAGGATCATAGAAGAAAAAATCCTAGAAAAATAGCAGGTCTTCACGTCTCACGCTATCTTTACAATTATCTGAGACATTGATTTTTGAAGGGAAATTACTTTTTTGCTGTTTGACCGTGATGTCATCGTAAACCGGTGTTGAAACACAGACCGGTATCTCCGGCCCTCGACTTGACCAATTTTTCTATTTTGGCCCACTCTGTATATGGGTTTGACACCCCTGCAGTACAGTATGTGCGATGTAAAGGACTGTGCGAGTCCGGCTTGTAGTGTTTTGAAGAGGTAGCTGTCGGAGTACCTTGTGGTTTTAGAGTTCAGGAGTTTATTTAGTATTTCTACCATGCATAGCAGTTTTGAACTGTGTTCTGTGCTGTTGTTTTTCATGACCAGAGGGCCGTGAACATAGACAGATGTAGAAATGATGGGCCCCTGGGCCGCTGCCAGCCAAAGAAGGCCTCCCTACACCAGAGCTCTTTTCTTTGCATCACAGCGCATAGTGTCTGCACACACGCATGTCAATTATGACATCTACGCTTGAGATATTCTCCTACATTTCAGCTGCCGTAAAGAAAATCTTTAGTTCTGGGGTCTGTCTGTGGGGCTAAAACGTCCTCAAATGGTGGTGCTCTTTCTGTGGCTCAAATGCTGGATAAACAGTGGGCCCTGGTATCAAAAAAAGGTTGAAAACCCCCCTGGCTTTACAGTAATATGCCTGCGATTGCTCAAGAAGACACTCAATTCCAGGGCAGCGTTGTTGAATGCATTAGCCTTAGCTGTGTGAAATTTGCATAGTCTGAGCACAATGAAATCCCCGATGAGTGGAACTTCGGCAAACATGCTGACGAGCCTGAAAGCTCTACTATAAAGGGCTAACGCTGTGCGAGCCTGACCAAAAAAAAAGGAAAAAAAAAAAAAAAAAAAAAAAAACTAAATCTTTAGCTCTCAAGCCTGCGAGGCTGCAATAGATTTTTAGCTTAGAGGGGTAACATAAGCTATAGATCCTTTTCAATGGTAAGAGAGAGTGACTCGACCAATCCAATACCTCTGCGGAGAGAGAACAATATTGCCAGAGTGGTATTTCACCACTTTAAAGGAGCTTTTACTTTTTCCCTGTATAAGGAAGTGGGAGTTACAGCCGGCCCTGCATGCTCAGTTTATATCAGCCATTATAGAGTGTGTCCGGCGTGGTCGACCGCAGGCGTCACGCCGCGCCACGCTCTGTGGAACTGACTGAATGCCGTTTATGTTACCATGGGAACTATGGAACTACTGTCACTTCCAGCCTTGAAAAAGAAAACACCCTGTTTGGGTCGGAATGGACAGCGCAACGACGTCATCACAGCATGCATGGCGTCACGCTCTCGCCTTAATATAGAACCGTAAAACCGTCCAAAGCCAGCCAGCGAATGGCAGCAGAGAAACTCATAAGTTGGAATCACATTAACCCGGAGATAAATTAACCTCATAACACCATCCACAGCCAGCGAGACTCACTGCCGCGGGATAATAATAAGAAGAAATATAGCCTCTGGCTATAAGAAGAAAAAAGGCTATACGCAATTCACACAATGAGCTATATAAATGAGCTGTATTGATGACTGAAATTATTTGTCAAGTAATGGATACAAATATCAGCAAAGATGCCTGGGAAAAGGCATGATGAAACAAGAGATCATGCTTTTCACACATAAAGTCACATAAGTCTAGGATGTTGTCAGTGACCCACGGATTATTGTTCTATCTTTCTACTTCATCATGTCTAATCTCTAACAAATATACTGTACACTACAATTTTAGTAGCTATGGTATGGAATGAAGAGAGGCGCCATGACATCCGAGGTTTAATATTGTCTTCCAAAATAGGCGTTTTTGCCTTTGAAGTTTCTCTCCTCCACAACAGGAAGGAATATACTGTTGAATAATTAAACATGAAGGTTTTATGTTTAAGAGCCTGCATGCACTCTACTCTCATCCACTCTCAATCGAAATGCGATTTCAAGGGGAGTGGGTTACGTCCTAGGCTAGACCTAAAGGTCAGAGGTCGAGACTAATGACTTAGTTTCCGTTCAGGGTCAAAGCATGGGCATGGGGGGGGCAATGCTCCCCTAAATGCCCAGTCTGCCCCACCAAACATGATGGCATGCAAAACAACCCAAGATATTTCAAATTAAAGTGCTTAAAATTAAAATGATGTGAAACACTACTACTGCAACGTGACTAACTACAGCTGTGTCACCACTAAACCAACAGCATTTCATCATTGAAAACAGAAAACTCTCTGAGTCAGACCTTTAGCTTTATGCATGCTGCAACTTCAACAACTGACATTATTATTGATGCTTTACTTGCCTAATATAAAATCATGTAACCGAAAATGGTATGGGTGCAGCTTTATCGTGCGTGGCGCGAAGCCGCCCCCATACCATTTTCTCCTGCCCCACCAATTTGGAAATGTTACATTCGCCCCTGCGTCATGTGAACACACACACACACACACACACACACACACACACACACACACACACACACACACACACACACACACACACACACACACACACACACAGACAACAGCGTTGTTCGTTAAGCAGGGCGATCCAGATGGCATGTTTGCCACAGGTCTAACACATGCAATATCCTCCGTTATTCTCATCTCATGGCTACGGTTCTAGGCGCCGGCCCAGCCGCAGCCAGACACCTACTCCATCCCTGCTCAACGGTAATTGGACTTATTTGTTTCCTGCATTCGGCGCCTTATCACGGCGGTGATAATGAAAACAAGCTTTGCTTTGCACGCTCTCTCTCTCTCTCTCTCTCTCTCTCTCTCTCTCTCTCTCTCCACCTCTGAATCATCCTTTACATCCTGTCTGTCTGTGTGAGTCTCGGGACTGTTGTGAAGCCGGCTGTTTCAATCATATGCGACAAACAGATCCGTGCAGGCAGGCAGGCAGGGCGGATGTAACATGTTGTGGTGACACAGCTGTAGTTAGTTAGTTAGTTAGTTAGTTAGTTAGTTAGTTAGTTACATGATTTTAATTATAAGCACTTTAATTTGAAATATCTTGGGTTGTTTGGGGGGGGGGGGGGCAGACTGGTTATTTAGGGGGCATTGCCCCACCCATGCCCATGCCTAGATCCGCCCATGACAGACAGGCAGGCAGACAGGCAGGCAGGCAGGCAGGCAGGCAGGCAGGCAGGCAGGCAGGCAGGCAGGCAGGCAGGCAGACAGACAGACAGACAGACACGCTCGCCGCGGCAGCAGCCAGCAGGCCATGACAAACAAAACAAGCGTCGGCCACCGTTGGTGCGATGGTTAAGAGATCACACACGACCTCCCCGTCGTCAAACCTTTGATGCAGGGTCGTATACATCTCGTTTTGCGGTGCTTTTATACAAACGTAGTCGTAAACAACATCCAAGCGTTCAGGTATGCGCTCCCTTTGCCCCTGCCTGCGCGTTTAGTTTATTATAATTCACACTTAAAGGAGAATTCCCCACCAAAACACATTGGGCCTCAATCTACCTTGATTCCTGTGATGATGATGATACATAATGTCCTTGATTTTTGTCACAGATGTCCCATTTTCTACATTTTACCCCTGAGGTTCCTTTCCCCACAACGATGTTGGCAGCAGTTAACATGGCAGCAGGTTGTCTTTATTCTACTGCGGGTATTTCTGTAGCTCCAAATGTATTTATTTTTTTCACACACATCACATTTTAATAGTATACTGAAAAACACGTTTGAATTTTACGTCACTCTGGGGCAGCCTTTACTTGTAATCCCAGAGGTAATCTATTCCTCCTCCTCTCCTCCCCTCCAAACACACTCATATTTGGTAGAAACTCCTGCCCCACGGGTGCCACCTGAGTTTTTAAAATTTATAGTGGTCCAATTATCTTGTAGTGTGTGGCTTGACATTATGTATCATGTCACAAGAATCAAATCAAGGTAGATTGAGGTCCAAAGTGTTTTTGGTGTGGAATTCTCCTTTAATGCAAACCACCGTAAAAAAAAAAAAAAGGCGCACCCAGGGAGAGAAGAAGAATATAAAGCGGTCACCACTCTCTCTCATGGTGGTGACCGGCAGTTCTATGGCGGCGTAGGTTCTGCACCGTCGACCCCTGCTGTTATTTAAACAACAGCGGAGCGTTGTTGTGGTTCTTCTTCAAGCGCGGCTGAACAGATGTATATGAACACCAGAGGACTGACCTTGCCTGCCGTGCCGCGCCGTGCCGTGCCAGGCGAGGCAGGCTGTCAAACTGCAACAAGCAAACACTGTGCTCTGCCCAGAGCGGCGGCCCGGCCGGCCGGCTGGCCTGCCTGGCCGGTCAGCTCACTGACCATCTCACCATGGCCAAAGGTCGAGCAATTATGGCTCGTTTAACACCGTTCAACATGGCCGAGCCCTCTGAACCAGCATGGAACGCTTAATGAAGTGGTACGCGGCGGGCTTGAATTTAGAGGTTATTGGTTGGTCTGTAAAAAGGTGAATTTACAGTATGAGGCTCTTTATGAAGACTATATTGTGTTACATTTAAGGGGCTTACAGACGGCGAGTAATAAATCGCGCATTCTAATTCATTTTCAATGGGACCGGCGTTTTGTGCTCAGAAAACGACTTGTCGGCCGTTTAGCGCAGGACTTCCAGTGATTTTTGTTGCGTGTGTGCTCGTTTCGTGCACACGTGCGCAAAGTTTTTGAAAGCTCAATCCAGTGAGCGATTTAAAACGCCTGCCGTTAATCGACGGGCGATTTTCTTTATGTCGGCACTGCAGAGAGAATCGAGAATCGCCACGTTTAGACAAACACATCCACACACACACACACACTGATATACTGGAGGAAACCATGCAAGCAGTGTTGTTTTTTTTAGCTCATTTTGTTTGTCTTAGTCTTTTCAATAACAAACATTTAGTCTTTTAGTCCCATTTTTTGAAATTATTTTTTTGGTAGCCTAGTCTAAACCCTTAGTCAGCATAGTCTTTAGTTTTAGTCAACAAAAGCAACACTGCATGCAAGGTCCCAAAACCTGCACAGTGGGTTCACTTTAGGGATTCAAGCGTCTTGCCCAAGGACACTTCGACACCCATGGGGAGCCTGGGATTCGAACGATTGCGTTTCCCATCCGGGCCACGATACCCCCTGAGCCACTGGCCGCTATTGTCTGGCCCAATCCGGGGCGGATGTAACATTTCCCAATTCGGGGGGCAGGGGAAAATGGTAGGGGGGGCGGCTTCATCGCCCGTGATGAAGCCGAACATGAAGCCGAACATGAGAACATGTTGGAGGGGCAAGAGAAAATGGGATGGATGCAAGTTCATCGCAATACCATTTTCGGTTACAGGACTTTTGTTAGGCAAGTAAAGCATCAATAATAACATCAGTTGTTGTTGAAGTTGCAGCAGACACGCAGCATGCAAAAGCTAAAGGTCTGACTCAGAGAGTTTTCTGTTTTCAATGATGAAATGCTGTTGGTTTAGTGGTGAGACGATTGAGTTAGTTAGTAGTGTTTCAGATACTATTAAATATAAGCACTGAAATATCTTTTTTTTTTGTATATGCCATCATGTTTGGTGGGGAATTTAGCCCCCCCCCCATGCCCATGCCTAGATCCGCCCCTGGGCCCAATCCGTTCAACGTTGCTATTTGAGGTTTGACCCACGTCCGTCTCCACTTATCTGGGCACATAATTTTAGAACTAAAAGTTAAACACTCTTAAGCAGCGTAATCATGGGTAATGTGCTGGCGTCTGTACTTTTGTCTTTATCGCGTATACTGTATGCCCAGCACAGCGTCTGTCTGATCTGGTCGTGTGTGTGCGTGTGTGTGTGTGTGTGTGTGTGTGTGTGTGTGTGCGTGCGCGTGCGCGTGTGTGTGCGTGCGTGTGTGTGTGTGTGTGAGTCAGTGAGTCAGTCAATATTAATCCAACTCTGAAATCTGTGCAAATGGAGCCTGCATGAGACCTGGAAGGACTGACGTATTAGCTGCTTCTTCTTTCAGGCTAATTTAGCCCTGAATGACTCATATCCCCCTGCCTGACCGCTTACATGTGACCTATGCAAATGGTGTGTATATATACAGTATATATATATATTCTGTTCGTCTGGACAAACTTCGGGACACAGGTCCTTGAATCACAGGGGGAAAAACACAAGGTAGTATTTTTTTAAAGATGGAGTGGCAAGATTTTTGTATTTTTCCCCCCAATTTTGTACATGTTTAAAAGGTGACAGTACTTGGTTAGACCCATTGGTGTAGTTTTTATGTGCAGTGATCAATGATGTTTTCACTTTGTATACAGGGTTTCTTCCTGGGGGCTGAACCTTTCAGTCAAACGACCAATGAAAAAAACTGCAATATAGTGACATCACACATCAGCCCCTCCCCTAACTCCTCCCCCTTTACCATACAACTACAGCTGTGGGTGTGGCGTCAGTTCAGGACAGGTATATCTCCACCCAGCACCCACCAGGCAAACCAGGCATACTTAATGAGCTGGTGAGGCTGCCCACATAAAAACAGCATTTTAACATATACTGTACGCTTAAAAAAAAAATCTTATCCTCATATTACAATAACGCCTGATGATCATGTTTTAGGGTGGAAAAAAATCATGGCATTACATCTTTAAGGTGGCCATTCGGGGCTGGATCCAGGCTAACAATAAGTGCCAAGCGCAAAGAATCTCCCAAGATCAGAAGTGATTAATGAGCATTAATCCAGCATTAAGTGCAATGACCAATGTAAGTGGTGAGTTCAAACCACTTTGTTCTAGTGGGGGGTATAGAGGAGCAGCATGGCCACCAGGGGACTCTCACCGCTGCTCAGTCTCTGGGGTCTTAAGCATAAATATTCAATCAGTCCCTTCTTTCTCCTGGGATTCACAGTGCCCTTTAGTTGGACTCAGAACAATGAATAATATAGAATATATTGAACCATACTCTAGAGGAATTCAAGTTTTTCCTTTTCCTCTCTCTCTCTCTCTCTCTCTCTCTCTCTCTCTCTCTCTCTCTCTCTCTCTCTCTCTCTCTCTCTCTCTCTCTCTCTCTGTGTCTCAGAGAGTTAATCTCTCCTCTTGATCCTCCACGAACAAACGATTCATTCATGACGAAGGATGGGGGAAAAACGCCCTGCTTTCAAGCAAAGATGAAGAACAGACATGGGCATATAGGAGGAGGAGGAGGAGGAGGAGGAGGAGGAGGAGGAGGGGAGAGACAGACAGGCCTCCGGACCCCAGGGGCGGATGTAACATTTCCCAATTGGGCGGGCAGGAGAAAATTGTATGGGGGCGCACCCATACCATTTTCGGTTACAGGACTTGTATTAGTCAAGTAAAGCATCAACAATAACATCAGTTGTTGTTGAAGTTGCAACAGACACGCAGCATGCATAAAGCTAAAGGTCTGACTCAGAGAGTCTTCTCTTTTCAATGATGAAATGCTGTTGGTTTAGTGATGACACAGCTGTAGTAGGTTAGTAGCAGTAGTAGTGTTCATTTTAGTACATCATTTTAGATATAGACACTTTAATTTGAAAGATCTTGGGTTGTCGCATGCCATCGTGTTTGGTGGGGCAGACTGGGTATCATCTTAAGTAACTGTATCAGATCAAAACCTGGAGGTGTGGCAAAGCTGTTTGGAGAGGAAAGGAGGAGGTCGAGGGCAGGGGTTGGGGGGAAGACGAGCTTGGAAGAAAAATTGGGGCAATTCGGCGGTGGAACAACGTGGAATAACCGGCAGGGGAGAGAGAGAAGAGAGGGTTGAGAGGGGGGGGGGGGAGGGAGGGGAGGTCAGTAGAGACATGGGGGAGGAGGAGGAGGAGGAGGAGGGTAGATGAAGCCCCCAGCGCTCTCAGCTGTCAGTGCTTCCTCTGCAGGTGGGGCGGGATGCCAGCCAAGTGCCCCTCTCTCACACAGACACCCTTGCATCCCCTCCATAATGGATGCTTTACTCTGGTGCCAGGGAGAGAGAGAGAGAGAGAGAGAGAGGGAGGGAGAGACAGAGAGAGGGAGAGACAGAGAGAGAGAGAGAGAGAGGCCGTTGGAGGGTGGCAGGGAGCAAAGGGGTTTTGGGAAAATAACTAAAGGCGGGAAAAGCACAATGGAAGCTACCAAAAAAAAAAATAAGTACCACCTCTAAAGAGGAGAAGTATGGAATTAAAACCATGCCAAAATTAATTTGAACTGTAATTTTGAATCCGTAACTGTAATTGTGCTCCGTGTCTCTGCAAAATAAATCCAGTATTAATTAGTATCTGTAATTTTTTTCTGTATATCTGCAAAATAATCCGTGTCAAATTTTGCATGTGTAGAAAACTATTTGTAAGTTTGTATTTGCTGTTTGTATCACTGCAAAATTTCACAGGTGTAGAAAACAATTTTGCAGTGGTGAGCTTTGTATTTTTCGTATTTGCAGCTTTCAATCACTGCAAAATCCTTTTGTACCTCTGCAAAATAAATATTGTGGTCTGCACAACAACGATTGCGGCGACATCTGCTGTTCAAGTACAACACCACACATCTACAGTTTGAAAAAACACAGTTCAAAAAGTTACGAATTTTGGCAGTGTCTTCACTTCACCGCGGAGAGCCAATCAGCAGTTGGCTTACTCAGCAGTGCACCATTTTGATTGGTTGGCCAAAGGAAGCAGTCTCGCCAATCCCAGTCATTCATAATACATGAATATGAGATCCCATTGTTGGGAAGTACAGAGGTCTAATGGCGGCTGTTCTATAGCCCAGCACAGCTTTAGTGATCTTAAATCCCTTTATTTTAGATCGTTTTGTGTAATAGTAATGCATAAACATTGCAGAGACTTTAGACGTTTCTGTACAATGGTTTAAAACTGCACGAGGGTATGCTTAAAGTATCTTATTTAAACAGGGACAAACTCTGACTGCAGTTTCTGCCCCTCAATGTCGCCCCTCCACCCTCTGATTGCTGTGTGATTGCTGTGCTAGCACACAGCATTAGCATAACTATAGCAGTTCTGACAACAGCTATGTGATTGCTGTGCTAGCACAGCATTAGCATAACCAGCAGTTGTGACAACAAAAGAAGAACATTTGAGGAAAACTCCACTATTTATATACTATTATTTTGACAGATACCATTAGTCTGTTGGCTTGTGTATAATCTAAATATCAGATAAACGTGCATTAGCGACAATGTAACCAGTGTTATTTTAGCAATTCTATTAAAGCTAACAAATATAAGACTTCCGATGCTGATCACTTCAAAATAAGACAATTCACTGGAAGACGGCTCGGTTGCCATGTAGTGCCATGTAGTTGAGAGAACAACAAGCAAACTGGTCTATTCAAATGACTGTTGCAGCTATAGTCAGTGTTGTAGTGGTACTTTAAGAAGTGGGGGGACGCCTCTTAAAGGAAAATTCCACCCATTTTACGATTTTTTCTGAGAGTGCACAAATGTGTTCCATTTGTGCACTCTCAGAAAAAAGGAAACTCATTAAACATGGTGAAACACATCTTGATGATGTCATTAAGATGTATTTCACAATGCTAATGATTTTTTTTCCTTTTGCCCCAAAAATATTTTAGAGAAGTGGGGGGACGCTGTCCCCCCGCGCCCCCCCTCCACTACACCCCTGGCTATAGTAATTCATAATTCTTAAACGGTTTCATTCAAAAAATCATTAGCATTGTGAAATACATCTTAATGACATCATCAAGATGTGTTTCACCATGTTAATGAGTTTCCTTTTTTCTGAGAGTGCACAAATGGAACACATTTGTGCACTCTCAGAAAAAATCGTAAAATGGGTGGAATTTTCCTTTAAGAGGCGTCCCCCCACTTCTTAAAGTACCACTACAACACTGACTATAGCTGCAACAGTCATTTGAATAGACCAGTTTGCTTGTTGTTCTCTCAACTACATGGCACTACATGGCAACCGAGCCGTCTTCCAGTGAATTGTCTTATTTTGAAGTGATCAGCACCGGAAGTCTTATATTTGTTAGCTTTAATAGAATTGCTAAAATAACACTGGTTACATTGTCGCTAATGCACGTTTATCTGATATTTAGATTATACCCAAGCCAACAGACTAATGGTATCTGTCAAAACGATAGTATATAAATAGTGGAGTTTTCCTCAAATGTTCTTCTTTTGTTGTCACAACTGCTGGTTATGCTAATGCTGTGCTAGCACAGCAATCACATAGCTGTTGTCAGAACTGCTATAGTTATGCTAATGCTGTGTGCTAGCACAGCAATCACACAGCTGTCAGAGGGTGGAGGGGCGACATTGAGGGGCAGAAACTGCAGTCAGAGTTTGTCCCTGTTTAAATAAGATACTTTAAGCATACCCTCGTGCAGTTTTAAACCATTGTACAGAAACGTCTAAAGTCTCTGCAATGTTTATGCATTACTATTACACAAAACAATCTAAAATAAATGGATTTAAGATCACTAAAGCTGTGCTGGGCTATAGAACAGCCACCATTAGACCTCTGTACTTCCCAACAATGGGATCTCATATTCATGTATTATGAATGACTGGGATTGGCGAGACTGCTTCCTTTGGCCAACCAATCAAAATGGTGCACTGCTGAGTAAGCCAACTGCTGATTGGCTCTCCCCGGTGAAGTGAAGACACTGCCAAAATTCGTCACTTTTTGAACTGTGTTTTTTTAAACTGTAGATGTGTGGTGTTGTACTTGAACAGCAGATGTCGCCGCAATCGTTGTTGTGCAGACCACAATATTTATTTTGCAGAGGTACAAAAGGATTTTGCAGTGATTGAAAGCTGCAAATACAAAAAATACAAAGCTCACCACTGCAAAATTGTTTTCTACACCTGTGAAATTTTGCAGTGATACAAACAGCAAATACAAACTTACAAATAGTTTTCTACACATGCAAAATTTGACACGGATTATTTTGCAGATATACAGAAAAAAATTACAGATACTAATTAATACTGGATTTATTTTGCAGAGACACGGAGCACAATTACAGTTACGGATTCAAAATTACAGTTCAAATTAATTTTGGCATGGTTTTAATTCCATAGAGAAGGAGAAGTGCATTGGATTCCATGCAGCTCTGCCAGAGAGATGGACGGGCGGACGGACAGGCTGCATGCATGCATGCATGCGCCACAAAATATGTATTCTTTTAGACCAGGGGTCTTCAACCTTTTTGATACCAGGGCCCACCATTTATTCAGCATTTGAGCCACGGACCACCATTTGAGGACATTTTAGCCCCACAGACCCCAAAACTAAAGATTTATTTAGCTTTTTTTCCACAATGACCATTCATCTTCTAGATTCTCTAGTTTTGTAGACTTGGGCTGATTCACAAGATGAATAGTTTAACTCTTGAGAGTGTAAAAATGAAACCAAATGGACCCGCAAGGGTCCATTTGGTTTCGTTTTTACGTTCTCAAAGTGTTACATTTGGTTAACCAACTTAGCTGGGGACCACCTGGAACCCGCTCAAGGACCACTGGTGGTCCCCGGACCACCGGTTGAAAACAGACGAGACGGTCTGGGAGCAATATGATACGGTGATTGGCTTAATTGATTGCCAGGCTAATGGCATTATGGGCCACGGGTTCGCTCCGTTCGGTTCCCTCCATCAGCGACGTCGGCTGCTGTCAGCCCAGGGGTGGATGTAACATTTCCCTTTTGAGGGGGGGGGGGGGGGGGAAGGAGAAAATGGTATGGGTGTGGCTTCATCGCCCGTGGCGCGAAGCAACATGGGAGATTTAAACAGCTCCATTTTTGGATATGTCTGACAAACAGCACCCATACCATTTTCAGTTACAGGACTTTTATTAGTCAAGAAAAGCATCAATAATAACATCTGTTGTTGTTGAAGTTGCAACAGACACGCAGCATGCATAAAGCTAAAGGTCTGACTCAGAGAGTTTTCTGTTTTCAATGATGAAATGCTCTTGGTTTAGTGGTGACACAGCTGTAGTTAGTTAGTAGCAGTAGTAGTGTTTCAAATCATTTCAAATAAACTGTAAGCACTTTAATTTGAAATATCTTGGGTTTGTTTTGCATGCCATCGTGTTTGGTGGGGCAGTCAGGGCATTTAGGGGGGCATTGCCCCCCGATGCCCATGCCTAGATCCGCCCCTGTGTCAGTTGCGGTTACAGGACACGTATGAATGAATGAATGAATGCGGGCCCTTCTCCTCGACAATGATTTATAAAAGAGTGATTCATCGACGCGCATCTACCTGAACTAACGAGTGGCGAGGCCGTTCCTATACGTTGGGGGAGTGGGGGGGTAGGGGAGGGGGTTGGTGGTGGTATTTCGGGGACCCGTCGCCGTTCTCGCCCTCATCTGGATGACACATTGTGCGCTGGCGTCGTTCATCAAGCGCGATTAGATTGCAAACGGTAATCTGGGCGATACATCACCAGATCTGTGCGTTTCTCTCTTATTGTATTGTCTCTGGGAAAATATTGCTGAGACAGCTCTCGTGCCACGCGTGCGAACCCCGCGTTTCACCTGAGCTGGGGGCGGGGTGGGGGGCATTCATACACCCACACACGCGTGTTTGTGTTTGTACTGCACTGTAAGTACAGATACTGTACATCACGCGTGAGCAATTCTTTTTTCCCAAGGGGCCCATTGAGATACATAAAATATTGTAGAGGGCCAAGAAGAGTAAGACCAACCATTTTGACACCAGGGACCACTATTTATTCACTATTTGAGCCACAGAGGACCACGATTTGATGACATTTTAGCCTAACAGATCCCAAAACTTTCTTCAAGATTTATTTTGTTTTTGTCCACAATTTCAGGCAATTCTGTTTTGGGGAACAAAACGGGATAACAAAAATGATCATTCTCTTCCATTCTCTGATTGAATGTGTAGACTTTATCTTTTATTTTATATCGGTGCGACCGATATATCGGTCGGGCTCTAGTCATAAGTCATGGTCATTTTGATCTCTATGTTTTGCCTGTTTTGTTTGCGAGAATTCATCCTGGAATTGTGAACAAAACCAAAAGAAACCTTTAGTTTTGGGGTCTGTGGGGTGAAGATGTTGAATAAATAGTGGGCCCTGGTATCAGTAAGGTCGAAAACCGCTGCTCTAACATGAAGCTTATTGCCTGCAGTGCGGCTTATAGTCAGGTGCGGCAATGAAAAACAATAATAAAATGAAAAATCAGTATTTTGCCCCAAATTTAGCTGGTGCAGCTTATATTCCGGTGTGCCTTATAGTCTGGAAATTACGGTACATGGTGTCTGAATGATTGAAATTGTGAGGGGGGAAACGTGATACTTGGCAATGTTATTTGCCGTGGTTATAAGTATAACTCTCTAGCCTGTCTACTGCACAGACATAATAGTAGTCTATTTACATTAAACCAAGCCATTCAATTACATCATCCATCTGACATGCCATGATTAGCATGCATTCTACACCTGCAGCCTTGGATGGGGATGGAGATATAGGTGCTAAATACCAATGCCATTGTCAGTGGTTCAAAGTGTTTGAGTGGGCTGTTAGCTATGCTAAATCTCTGTTGCATCGTCAATGAAATGTCTACTATTACACTTTAAAAGAAAACTATGCATGTTTGCTTCTGTAACAGAAATGTGCACATTATGTGGGAGACGCAACATGAAAGAAAAAAAAAAGATGAAGTTCTGAAATGTTGTGAGCTTGTAGATTTGCTATTTTCGTTCTTTGGGAACCTTTAATCTCTGTCTCTATCTCCCAGCCTCTCTCCCTCTCAGGGGGGAGAGGGAGAAAATGGTATGGGGGCGCCACGGGCGATGAAGCCGCCCCCATACCATTTTCTCAGCCATAACATTGAAATATCTTGGGTTGTTTTGCATGCCATCATGTTTGGTGGGGCAGACTGGGCATTTACCCCACCCCCCCAATGCACATGCCTAGATCCGCCCTGCTCCCTCTCATATAACCTCTCCAGTGTGCAGTGTGTTGCTGTACTACTGCTGCTGCTGCTGCTGTTAATAAAATGGCCGACTTGTCTTGCTGGGTTTGACAGCACCAAGTCATCTACAGCTGACACATCTTTGAGACTTTTTTTTTTAAGAGCAAGAATGGTCATTCAATTAAAGCCTGGTCTCTCCCATTCAGCAGCTCCACCAGGCTATTAATGGGGTTTCTGGAATAGCGTGAGGGAACTCTCTGTCTCTCTGTCTCTCTCTTTCTGTCTCTCTCTCTCTCTCTGTCTCTCTGTCTCTCTCTCTCTCTCTCTGTCTCTCTCTCTCTCTCTCTCTCTCTCTCTCTCTCTCTCTCTCTCTCTCTCTCTCTCTCTCTCTCTCTCTCTCTCTCTCTCTCTCTCTCTCCGTCTCTCTCTCTCTAATAGCCATAGACATTAGGCAAGCGTCCAGGTAGCCTTCTACAGCAGTGGTTTTCAACCTTTTTCATACCAGGGCCCAGTATTTATTCAGCATTTTACCCATGGACCACCTTTGATGTCTAGTTTAATCTATCGGAGCCAAAAGCTTGAAAGGATTTTCAAGTTTGTGTCAACAATTTAGGAGATAACTGGCAAAACGTTCGGTCAAAATAACAATTATTCTACATTTTCTAATTGTGTGCATTCTTGAAAACGAAGTATTTCAGATCTTTAAATATAATTTAACTCTTGAGAGAGTAAAACAGAATCCAAATGGACCCCGGGAGGGTCCATAATTAACATACCAGGTCTGCATTGCTTTTAAGTCTCCTAACAACTGTATATGAAAAACAATAAGAGCTCCTTTGAATAACAAAGAAATCAACAAGAGCGGCAAGACATGGAGTTCTCTGTGCTTCACTGTGTGTGTTCAACTGCCCTATATATATATATGTATATGTATATATATATATATATATATATATATATATATATATATATATATATATATATATATATATATATATATATATATATATATAAAAACAGTATATGTGGCTGTTATTTATCTTGGCACGGTTGCTGCATTACAGTAACTACAGTGACAGTAAATAAAAAATATATTTACACAGTTAAGTTCTCCAAAAAACATAAATAAATATACTGTACAGCCACAGTACAGCACAGCCAAATATAGTATAGGGCAGAGTAAACAAACACCTGCACAGAAAAGCAACCGCACGTAAAAACAACATGACAGGCAGAGTGTGTGTGCGTGTGCGTGTGTGTGTGTGTTTGTGTGTGCAGTGGCGTCGACAGGTGGGGAAAAGTGAAACAATTTTAGGGGAGCCCAAAGCCAGGGGATGTGTGGCAATGTGTGCACGTGTTACCTACAGCATACACACTAAAAAAAGCTTCATAGAATTTAATGCAACTTGGGTTATTTTTTAACTAAACCACTTATTCAATATTGGACCAACCCTGTAGTAGTTAATTTTATCCAGCCGGTTGGGTTGCTCATTTTTAACCCAGCCACATAGTTAACACATTTAACCCTTATATGGGGTAAAATTAACTCCAACCCTGTGTAGATTTGATCCAACCACATAGTTAACACATTTAACCCTTATATTGGGTAAATTTAACTACATAGACTTACATTAACAAATAGGGACAAATCCTGGACAGAACATAGGCAGAAAATGACTCAGGCAACAGCCCAGCTTTAATGATCATAAATCCTTTTATTTTAAATTGTTCTGTAGTCATAACGCAACATAAACATTTGCACATATGCCTAAAATAGCTTTTATTTGCACCATCCTTTTTTTAAGTACGAGATGAGTTTGCATGGATGGAATTGTGGACTATGGATTTAAACAGCAGCAGCAACCGTTCTATTCTGGAAAGTTAGCTGGTTGGCTAACGGTAGTGATTTTTTAATATCGGTATCGATAACGGGTTAATTAGCTCAATATTCGATATTACCGGTATTGACGTGCAATCAGAGTTGGACACGTTCCACCAGTCACCTAGTTCTCAGAATTGCAATATTGAGGGGTCAGAAACTGAGTGCTCTGATGTTCAAGCAGCCTAAATAGGGATAAACTGGAGTTGGAAATACATTGTTCCCAGAAAGCCTAGCCCAAATAAGGGCTATTTTAGGCACGTGTGTAACATGGAAATTGTTTGTATAGTTACAATTAAGTCTCATTGCTCATATTTTAATAGAATACAGTATAATGTCGGTATTTGACGATATTCGGTATTCGATATTTTTTATAGACCCAACGATATTACTCGGTATTGATTTCAATATCGCGATAAACGGTAATACCGGTATATTGCCCAAGACTAGCTAACGGTAGGCAAAATAACACAACAACAAGCCTCCAGTCAAAATAACACAACAAGCCTCCAGTCAAAATAACACAACAACAAGCCTCCAGTCAAAATGACACAAGAACAAGAACAACAAGCCTCCAGTCCAGTGAAATTGTAAAGTGAAACACAGGGAAGCTAATCTTTCCCTCATATGTACCAACGAACCCTGTGGAATCCACTCCCAGTCCCTTTTGAAACTTTTATGTACAAACAAACACTTACAGTAACAGTCTAATTAGTCCTTTGCACAATGAGGTGTAAGTGCAGATGGATACGTTTCCACCGAACATCATATTGCTTCTTTCAGTCCTGAAGACACCAGTCTATCAACCATGTTTACAGTCAACCTTTGCCTTTCTGTTGACGAGACACAAAGCAAACTTCTCCTGATTATGTTCACCTTCGCCACAAAAGTACTCACCAACCACTCCCAAATCTTCTTTCCCTCTCTGCTGTTTGTCCTCCAGAGAGAGAGATGAATCCAGAAAAAGAGAATATTCCACAACACTAATTGGTCAGTGATAAACGCAGATAAGTCACAGGCTGCGATTCGGGTCCGGCCATCCCATACACTGCATGCTGTAGGAACTCCCAAACTGCAGCACACTGCTTTGGGTAATGGATATTGAAGATGTAAAACATCTTAAAGCAGACATCCACCGCCTGCAGCAAAGTGTTCTGTTCAAAGGCCTCCCCAGCCAGAATGACGAAAGCTTGCGATGGATTCCAAATGTTGTTTCCCAGCGACAGCACATAGGGGTACTCTGTTGAAGCCCTCGGTTGCTCCAGATACTCCACCAGGTTTGTTGAAGCCTGAGCAAGAAATAATCGAAACATATACATCAACCAAAATGAGATTATTGAAAAACAAAGAGTAAGCAAGGCAATAATGTTCACTGATTGTAGCGGCTTATAAGAGTGAATGTTCAGAAATTAGTTTTCAGATCTAGAAAGGTGCCCTTCTGGGCACAGGTCTCCACCAGGCCAGGTCAAGTTGTGGCCTCCTGGTGCACTAATAGGGCTATGTTAAGGGGGTCATTTCTTCTTATGATCTTGGCATTTGAATGATTTGAGGCATTTTGTCCAAACAATGCGTTTTGCAAATATCCACCTGTTGGCAGCGTTATAACAAGCCATTGTGAAAAGAGTGCAAAATTTGAGCTTAGTAGGAAAAGTGGGTTAAAAATTTCAGGTAAATTGCCTGCTGCGTTTATTTGATGCTTTTAGTTCTAAACAGGCCAATCTTGCAAACTTTGAAAGTGAATTATAGCCAATTAGGATGGAATATGAAATATGGGACACATCCATCATGAACACATGAGTCTAGAGGTGTAGACAATAATTATATAACAAGCAGTCAGGCTCTGTACCGGTTTTTATCCAATTCAAATTTAAAAATTATAAATTTCAAAAGGTTCAAAATTGATATTTAAGTATTTATTAATTGTGTTAGAATGAAAGACTGACTGTTACTGGTATCTGGCTGCATTGAACTTTTCATGGTCTATATTGTTTAGAATTGCTTTAAAATGTTCTACCAGACTGAACTTGTCATGGCCCATATACTTTAGAATTGTTTAAAAATGTTTTAGTATAAGTCAGTTTGTCATTATGGTCAAAAAATCATTTGGAAAAATGCAATATATATCAAATCACAGCATAATTAAGAATTGCAATACAAATCGATTCAGAACCCTCAATATCGTATTACGAGGTCAGTGGATCCCCCCGCCCTAGGACTTACATTCTGATGGTCTATGAAGGCCACCTTTGACTCCTCGATGGTGTGCCGAATGGTTTTCTTATTCTTCATGTAGACTGTTGGTGGTAGTAGTGATGGAAGCTGTGACAGGGCAATTTCCGACAACATATCTGTAGGAACACAATTTCATATGCATCAATATGTGAAAAGGAAAATCAATGATTTTGTCAAACAAACACCTGCTAAAGTGGACATACGTGGACATAGACATGTATGCATTGTCTGCTCTACAGTATAATAAAACAGTATATAGTACCAGGTGCTAATCCGTCAGGGTTGGCCACGAGCTTCCCTTCCCTCCTGGCAAGGTCCAAAATCTTCTCCGCAAACACCGGCAGCCAGGTCTCAAAAAGCTTTGGAGCAGCTTCTCCGTACAAGATGTCAAAGTCTTGTGCGACCTCAAACAAACAAAACAGATTAAATGTGACAGCTGACATAATGAGAAAAGATTGTTATAACAAGGCTCTCATTTGTAACTTACCATGCCTCGAGTCAATATATGTGGGAACTCCTGGCGTATCTCGAGAATGCCCCAATCATTCCTCCGGATCAACTCGGCCCTGTTTAATTGAATGACTTTATTAACATTTTGAAAAGACGGAAAAAAACACACACAAAGCGCCCTCAAGGCAATTGCAGATATGTGCCCTGTTATGGCAGTTCGAGAGAAAATTAAGGGGTTGGGACTAGTCCCTTGAGTATCTCAAACTACCATTACAAGTTACAGTACTCTGCCTTCTACCCAGATCCACCCCACCCAACATCATATCACGTCATAGGTGTAGTACAGTTTCTTTTGAGGTCTGTAGTAGGGCTGCAATGATTAATCGATGAATCGTAATCGAAACGATAATAAAATTAGTTGACAACTAATTTAGTAATTGGTTAATCGGATCTGCACCAATCACTGTAGATTTATCATGGGTGTTTTCTCACTAGTCTAGTCAGCCAATTAATTATGAAAATAGTTGCAGCCCTAGTCTCTAGTATAGATAGATATGACTTTGAGGTGATACAGTACGGGTGTCTACAGTGCATTCCTACTCACCTGTACACTGCTGTATCCCGCATGTACTGTTCAACCTGACTGAGGGGATGTGTATTGTGTTTCAGCCACTCTTTCAACGAGATGGCCTTTTCTTCCGTTATGGTACTTTCTATTAAAAAGGCACAGAAGGATATCGTCAATCACTAAATGATATGGCTCTATTCATTTTTTCAACATATTCAATTACAATGCTAACCGTACCTGGTAAGCACACCTGACGAACATCAGCTTTATTGGTTGTTTGTTGTGGTGGTGGTGGTGATGATGATGATGATGATGAATTTGATTTCTGCAGGGCCCGCTTCAAATACTTCCTCATATTTTTAACTCTGGTTTCGAGGAACCCAGTGGAAGTTAGTTTTCCCCGTCCTGGGGTAAACCAGACTCCCTGTGAAGAAATTAAAATCTTTAGTGAACCGAGACAAAATCACATTATGATTTGTCCAGAACATCCATCTAACAACATCAGGCATAAAAACACGTCCTGAACTCTAGTGCAGATTAGTTATATTGTGCCCAAATTAATTGTCCTCCACAAAATGTCAATTACGGTACTCACATAGCCACTTGGTGAGTCATCTTTTAAGTAGGGAAATTCATGAATCAAATTTCTTGCCATTGACTCTTTGGTCGCAGTGGCTGGGCTGTAAACAGGAAAACAAAAACAGCAGAGTAAAACTACTAGATAGTATTGTTGCACCCCAGTATACTGCCTATACTAAAACTAAACACTTCAACAGTGCCACAGGTTGATCAACTCCATGCCACGCCCCATTGATGAAATGATTTGTTCAAAAGTAGCCCAGACCAAATATTAAAGGCATAAATTAATATACTTTTTAGATAGTCAACATTTATTGTTTAAAATATTTTGTTTTAGTGGTCTCATAAAATATTTTAATTCGTTGAGATAAGATTTTGGGGTTATCGTGAGCTGTACGCCATAATCCAGATTAAAAAAAATGAATGAATAAATAAGTTTTAAATACTTCACTTAATGCACAATGGATGAAGAATATACGAAAGCTACACTTTGTGTTATATTATGGAAGAAAATGAACTTTTACACAATGTTCTAATTCATTGAGAAGGACCTGTTTTTGATTGTCCCAAAACACTGTTGTCATGATTTGGGAAAAGAAAAATGGGGGGTGGGGGGGGTGGGGGGGAGGAGAGATCTAAAAGAATGATGTCAGATCTACAGATCTACCACGGCACTTGATGCTTAAAAACACTAAAAGCGGTCCCCTTACAGATTCATTTGTCCACACAACTACTTTAATTGCATTTGACCAAAGATTACTTTCAGCTCAGGATTTCTATTTTTATACTTAACCCTAAAACACTGAATATGGTTGATTTGCACCCGGACGATTATATTTTTGCAATTTGGGTGGGTCTTTCAGTAGCTTCATGATGTCCAGTGACATCACAGAATGTGGATTTGTTCCCTGAACAGAGGCCTATTTTTTTTTTCCGCCAGGAAGGTTTTGGGTGAATCACCCATGTTTAGTGATGGTGTGATAGACGACCAAAAGAAAAGAAAAGAAACACATTCTCCATCAGTTTGGCCTTCACAAGGCACAATCTCACAAGTCTTAGGAATGTTTGGATTAATTTCACTACCTAACTCCTCTTTTTTTAAAAGAATATTTTAATAATATGCACATTTTCACCGATTTTGCCCCCCACATGATGATTTTTTTTGTCATGTCATGATGAAGTATTACCCCCAGAGTATAAATATTTGACACTGGGTATAATATACTCGTGTTTAGTGGTGTGTGGTGTAACAAAATAATTTGTTCTAGGGTTAATATAGGTATTGGTAAATGTTAAGATTAAAAAGTCCCGTCATATCTTTCCCTGAAAGAAGATTCGTATGTGTTTAAATACCTTGCTCCAAACTTCTCCGTTAAGTGAGCCACCAAGATACGGACGAGGCACCGTCTCTGCTGAATGGTTATGGATGGTTTCGTGGGTGGGATGGGAGTAAGGCTCGCTAGGATCAGCTGGCCTTCAGCTGAGCTGGTGAGAATCTGGCGGATATTCTGATGAAATTGCAAGAAGGGACAACATTCACAATATTGTTTACTACCGTATTTTCCGCACAATAAGGCACACCGGATTATAAGGCACATAGAATAGAAGCTACTGCAGTCAACAAAGAATAGACACTAAGCTACTAAAGTCACCATAGAACAGAAGCTTCTGCATTCACCATAGAATATAAGATACTGCAGTCAAACGATCCATATAAGGCGCTTTGGATTATAAGGCGCACTGTTCTTTGAGAAAATTAAAGGCTTTTAAGTGTGCGTTATAGTGATTGATTAAAAGATAAGAAGTGGAACTTACAAATTGTGGAATGATGTGTTGGCTTTGTGGCATGACTGGCATCTGTGCCACAGGGGAAGTCGATGCTTCAACCACGGGGGGTGGTGAGACAGTTGCCACGTCTTTATCCATGGTGCGTGGAGGCGTAACCATGGTTTGTACATCATGTGGTACTGGTACAGCAGGCTCCACCTGAACAGAAAACACAGGTAGATGTAAGATACAGTGACCCCCAGTGCCCTAGATGTACTAGATAACAATTAAATGTAAATTAGTGTCCCACACACAAGTGCTGAACTCAGAACTGCAAACAGTGTGCATGCTGAAAGAGATGTGTACCAGAAAGCAGTGTTTTTGTCTTTTTTTTTCTTTTTTTTTTTTAAGATTTCGCCAGTCTTAAGTCATTTGGACAAAATGCTTAATTAGTCTTAGTCACATTCAGTCATTTTTATCCTTGATAGTTTTAGTCGATGTAAAGTCAAAGAGGTTTTAGTCGAGTTAGCCGTTTTAGTAAAATAAAATGAAATTAATTTAAATTAAAGTGATTAAGTCCGAGTATAATAACTAGGCCATTCATTCATTCATTCTAGTTATAGTCAGGCTTGACGAAAATAACCCTGCCAGAAAGGACATTCTTTCTTACTACAGGACTGTGTGTGTGCACATGGAGCCCCTATTTAGACTGGAAATCACTTTTCACCTGTGTTTCAACTCTTGGTTGTAATCTTTTCTTGTATTCTTGGATCAGGAAAACCTGTGGCAAATTGAAAATTATGTTTTGTGTACTGTCACGTGGGAGGCAGACTTTTGTCCAATATAGTAATGGCCCACAATTAGGCTTAGGTGTGCTGCCCAGTGAAAGCATAGTGAAAGCATAGATCAACAAGATCACAACACGTCATATTCTGACACATGAGAGCTTGTAGATCTTCCAGTTTTGTGTAGCACTGACAAAGTATGCATTCATTTACTATATGTGGACCCACAAGCCTGTGCCCGACTGCAACATGTAGACACATGCAAGATTAAAAAACCCACTTACTGTACATTTATCACATCCCAGTAGTCATTTGACAGAATCCAGTCCAGCTTCTCGTCCTAGCAGTTATTTCTCAAACAAAGATTATTCATCCTCATGGCAAAGGCACCTTTTAAGCAGCATTTATAGAAAAGGACTATACAAATATGGGAGGAGAGAATGGCTTGTGAAGCTACATAACTAACTCAAAACTATATTTACAGTGTTTAGTGTGAGAAAATACTCTGACCGTGTCCGCACATGGTGACAGTAAGCTGGCTTTCTAAAAAAGTCTATAGCGCAGTGAAATGTATAAGCTTTCATCACCCTCGATGAATGACTTGACTGCGTGTAGGGGATGGTGGTCAAGCAGCTCGGTCACCTCAACAGCTGCCAAAGCTTTAGTGGGAATCACACTGTATGCAAATAAATGCCTATCGAACCACTGCGTTTCCCACTTTTGTACAACAACCTTTATTGTTGGTTTGTGCGATGTTTGATCGAGTACTAAAATGGACTCTATGAGCCCAAACTGGGGCTCACCATCATCTGGGTCATAAGACAGGAATACAGTCATGCCCGCTCGATATGTAGTTCCCTTGAAGGTAACAGAGGCTGGTACGTACAGTTCAGTATCGAGGGGAATGCCAGTTAGACCGCTTTGTATTTCCTGTACTCTCTCAACATTGACCAGAGAGGTACTCTGCCCTGGACCAACATCTGTGTTGTGGCTCAACACTGTCCCACACAGTAAATTATAGCACTGCGCTATCTGATGGCGAAAGGCCATGGTTTTGCAAATATTTCTGAAGTTGCACGTCACATGGCTAATGCTCTTAAAGAAATTGTGCTTGGCTTCAAATCTCATAGCCCAAAACTGAATCAAGGGTCCAAGTTGTTGAATGGCTCTTGGGTAATGGAGCATGAAGTGGTGTTTTGGCCTTAAGTGTAGGTGAGGATAGAGCTCCAAGAAGAGTGTGTGATGCTCTTCTATGAGTTTAGCTAGATATAGTGTTGCTTCAAAAGTCATAGAAGGAGAGAAGATGAACTCCATGCAGGACAATAACAGGAGGATAAGTTGCCATTCCTTGCTATGTCTGGGGATCAGGTCACCTATCATAACTGGCAGCCACCTAAGTAGGCACCACGTTTGAGCCGCTGACTGATGGATGGCGCCTTCAACATTTTTTAAATCAGTCGTGCTAATCACAGATGGTTTGTTAGCACTGTCAGAAAATCCATAATCAAAACTTGTAATTCTATAGTTCAGTTTTTCGAGTGTGAGGTGTTTTTGCTCGATCAATGAATTTAACACAAGCTTGATTTCATAAGCCCCTACACCTTCTAGTACGTCATGCATTATGTCAGGTGCTGTGTTATTGGTTACATGATAAAAAGACAAGTCATTCAAGACACTCTCTCTTTTTAATCCTGTCTGGGAGGGGTTGTCTGTATGCAAATCTGACTTGTGACTATTGATGTCACGCAATAGTGAAGGATCTGCCAGTGTCATAGATCTCATCTGCTGCTTGTCTGCTCTGCACAAACGGCAAAAATGATTTCCAGAGAAGCTCTCAATATAGCCAAGCATGGAATTCAAGCCCAGGTTGTCTCCTACAACCTGAACCAGTGAAAACTTAACAACACCTTGAAAGTTGTCGGTAACAACAGTTATCCCCTCTCTCTCGAGACACTTGATCTCTTCCACAATTGGCCGCATGACTTCATCAAGGCCATAGAACTTAGCATCACCGGATTTGTACACTGCTAAAAGAAAGTGTGACTGCAAACTTGATAGCAGGTATGGGGGCAAACTCTTTAGGATGAAATATATAAATCCTAATTTGTGAGCAGAGGTCTTAGAACCTAGTGGGTTCACGGTCTCACAATCATCTTGGTAAATTATTAAAGGGATTGAGAACTCTTTTGAAAACAGTGGATGTGTTCTACAAAATTCCCCATCAAGCAAATCTTCAAGACCATCACACTCTCTATGCTGCCATTCTTGTATGGCCTGCAAAACCCCAGGAATTTCAAGTAGTTTGGTTAGAAGACACTTTAGCGGTATACGCTGATATGTAGCAGGGACTGGGACTTGCTGCACAATGCCACTGTCAGTTGCCCTTCGCTGAATAATGTTTACCCCCCAGAGAAAATCTCCTCAACTGGCTGGATAAAGTTTCCCGATTTAGTGAAATATTGCATCTGTTTGTAATCCGTGTCCAGTTCCTTGAAAGGCTCTGCTAACTCCAAAAACTCCACACCAAGCTCTTCAACCTCTGGGCTTTGATCAAGATCAAAACGACGAAATAAAGACATTGTCTTTGATTGAAGCCTGCTTACAATGTCACCAATCAGATCAGACGTGTGTTGAACCATGAAGTTTAAGTTGGAGAATGTCAAAGATGGTTTAGACCGGAGATGAGCTAAAAATAGGGCAACCCTGTTGGTGATGCTCTCCTGCCCCAGTTCATCCCACTCATCCACAACTTCCTCAGCTCCTTCTACTCCCT
>CM076984.1:32081291-32101291 GCA_039105355.1 Benthosema pterotum | reverse complement strand
ATAATGCAAATACAAACGGGGAAATAGTTCTTTATGGTAGAAAATGTTAACTGACGTGAAACATATATATGATACTACACTATGTACGTATACAACTGTACAAACCTTTTAATTTAATGTGCCACGGCACGACGAAAATATTGTGTTCCCAACTTCTCCAACTCTCCTCTGTTGTTGTTTGCTGCTGCGCGCCTTGCCGCCGCCTTCTACTGCAGTGTGTGCTGTTCTGCGCGCGCGGCGCATTTTGTTGACGTAGTGCCCCAGAGCATCAGCACGGCCATAGTTAGTAGAAGAGTTGCGACATTGAGGTGTCAGAAATGGAGCGCTCGAGCGCTGTTCATGCAGCAAGAATACTGACAAGCTGGAGTTGGAAATACTTTGTTTTTAACGAGGGCGGCGCAAATACAACTAAAGCCTCTCCGTAATGCTTATGCTATTGCTACAAAACTATCTAAAATAAATGGATTTAAGATCATTAAAGCTGCTGTTGCATGAAAAAAAGGCTTTTATGACTATTCCATGTACAGGTCTCTACTTGTTGTCTCCATTCTAAAGCCGCCATTGGACTGACCCTAGGAAGTGAACAGAGTTTGCGTGACTGTTAGTTAGGCCTATACTGACTGACTGACTGACTGACTGACTGACTGACTGACTGACTGACTGACTGTCTGTCTGTCTGTCTGTCTGTCTGTCTGTCTGTCTGTCTGTCTGTCTGTCTGTCTGTCTGTCTGTCTGTCTGTCTGTCTGTCTGTCTGTCTTTCAAACTTCTTTTTAAAAAAAAAAGGAAAAATAAGAAAGAAATTGTGCAATTTGATTCAGACATGCAGACCCAGGTCTGTCTGTCTGTCTGTCTGTCTGTCTGTCTGTCTGTCTGTCTGTCTGTCTGTCTGTCTGTCTGTCTGTCTGTCTTTCAAACTTCTTTTAAAAAAAAAGGAAAAATAAGAAAGAAATTGTGCAATTTGATTCAGACATGCAGACCCAGGTCTGTCTGTCTGTCTGTCTGTCTGTCTGTCTGTCTGTCTGTCTGTCTGTCTGTCTGTCTGTCTGTCTGTCTGTCTGTCTGTCATACTTGTAAAAAAAGGAAAAAAAATAAGAAAGACATCATGCAATTTGTGGCCAAAAATGAGTTGCGAAAAGGCGCAAATCTCTTTCAAAAAAGGGCGGATGATTTTAAGATCACTTTTTCGCCACGAGTTCAACGGTGTCGTCCCCGATTCCGTCCGACCTTGGGAAGTGGGTCAAAACACAATTCAAAGGTCAAAGGGACTTTGATGGCCATAAAAGGCCGTTTAGGGATTTAAAAAAAAAATCCGTTTCAGCTGTCCATCCATATTTGACGTGACCCAAGTCGGAGGGCGTTGGTCTGGATTTTTTGCGTCACTTTTAAGTCCAAAGGTCACGGGAAAAGACTGAAGGTCGGCAAACAAAGTTTTTCCAAAAAAATCGAAAAAAATGTATTCCGACTTACTTTTTAATGCTGAATCCAACGGTGTCACTCCTGTCACCGTACAACACTGGGAAGTTGGTCAAATGTGCCTAATTGGTTGTGCGATAAATCATTATTTTCGTCGCACGATAACTCGGGAACGCAGAGTCGCTGGACCAAGTAATTGCCATGTGCGCGCTCGGCTCGAAGAGATCTACGCATGGGTACCACCCCCGTATCTGCACGACCCTCGTAGCAAAAGTTTTCCCACAGTTTTTGTGGATGCAGAAGGTTATAGAGGTGTAGCCCCTGAGACCATTTTGAAGGCCAAGTTGAGAAAACTAAATCTTGAACCGTGAGTCCGTGCGTGACGGGCCATATGTCCACGCGTTCGTCTCGTCGAGGGATGAACAGGGAGGTAAGGCACTTGACGCTCGGACCTTTGGGGGTGGAGCTACGACCTGTCAAAGTCGGAAAGCCAACTCTTGATACGTGCGACCGTGCGTGGGTAGACACATATCAGCGCGTGCGCCTTGGCGAGCCGAGTGTGTGCATATGCGGCACTTGCCCCTGTGACGCTTGTGGGCGGGGCTAAGTACGTTTAAATAGCTACGCAAACAAGTTTAATCTCTTTCAAAACAGATAGGACAATTCTAGACTTACTTTTTCACCCTGAGTTCAACGGTGCCATTCTCATCGCTCCCTGACCGTGGCAAAGTGCTTAATTGGCGACGCCATACATACATGTTTGAACAAATAAAATAAATAACACAGTAGCATAATAAAATTAACCCAGTTTGGGTTAAACAATTTATAACCCTGGGGGTTGGGTAGGTGTAAATATTTTAACCCAGTACTTGGATTCTGCACAAATAACTCAAGTATCCAATTTTAACTAAAGTTGGATTAAAATTTTAATAACACTGTGGTTTAATTAAAAAAACAACCCTGCTCTTTTTTGTGTGTAGACATGTACTATGTTTGCATGTGTGTTCATGCAATCAGGTACCGGATGTAACATTTCCCAATTGAGGGGCAGGCGAAAATGGTATTGGGGGGGGGATGTATATATCTTGTATAGGACTTTTGCTAGGCAAGTAAGCAAAAATAATAACATCAGTTGTTGTTGAAGTTGCAACAGACACGCAGCATGCATAAAGCTAAAGGTCTGACTCAGAGAGTTTTCTGTTTTCAATGATGAAATGCTGTTGGTTTAGTGGTACGACAACTGCAGTTTAGTTAGCGGCAGTAGTAGTGTTTCAAATAAATTTTAAATATAAGCAGCTTAATTCGAAATATCTGAAATATGGTTTGTTTTGCATGCCATCATATTTGCCCCATACCCCCCCTCCCCACATGCCCATGCCTAGATCCGACCCTGTTCTGCATACTTTTGTGTTTGCTGGCGTCTGTCGCTATGTGAGTGCACGAACGAACGCGCCCGCGCATGCACACAGACACGTGGGAAGACGGGGAGGATGTGAAGGTCGTTTGGTTTCTCTTTTTTCCCATCTCTCTCTCTCTCTCTCTCTCTCTCTCTCTCTCTCTCTCTCTCTCTGTCTCTCTCTCTCTCTCTCTCTTCCTGTAAGTAATCAAGCTAAAAGCTCGGCTTGTGAGGAAGTGCTCCCCTTTTAATGGAACGGCTCGGACATTAAAGACAGCCACTGTGGAAGATCCCTCATGCTCATGTCAGCTTTCATTTTTATTAAGACTTCTAGGTTATTGAGGACCGTAAATGTGCATGCTAAATGCCTGCGTTTTATTACAGAAAAAGGCAACGAGGACCCCGAGGCTTTTGTCAGTGCGATGGCACTATACTCGCTGCCTCGCGAAAACACACACACACACACACACACACACACACACACACACACACACACACACACACACACACACACACACACACACACACACGTGTGTCTGTGTGAGTGTGTGTATGTGTGTGGGACACCCAGAGTACAATGGAGGGCAATCTGACAAAGGCCCAGGCTCGGTTTTGAACCTGCGCTAACCATTTTAAGTCCTGGCCGTATTTGAGCACCATACAGTAATAACGAAATGTGAGTCACCGGATTTATCCCATTAACATTCTGCCAAAACAGCAGTAGGGTAGCGGTCACTGCTTCCCCTCTTAAAGGACTATTTATTCTGTGTGCATACAGTATACAGTGTAGGTCTCGGCAACCCAAGATGTTGAAAGAGCCATTTTTGACCCAAAATTAAATTCAAAATCTGTCTGGAGCCGCATTTTATTATTTTTTTCCTGAGAGTGTGCAAATGTGAACCAAATGGACCCGCCAGGGTCCATTTGCACACTCTCAGAAAAAAGGTCCTCAAAGAAAAATCATTAACATGGTGAAACACAACCTTTCTTCAGAAATAGTTTCTAAAAAAAAAATAAAGGCGTTTTACAGAACTCCATTTCTAGTCCACACAAGATCTCTATATTAAGATCAGGTATATTAATGACATAGTAAAGTGAGTAAACCTTTGAAAATGGGTGGTTCAGATTGAAAGCTCCACCTCTGATAACTGCTGGGCTTTTTGACATGTCCAAGTGTTACTTTGACTGTCACAGCGCAACGTGTTTTGGGTGACTGAAATGTTTATATTATTTTGGTGTGGATCACCCCAGTGTGTGTATGTAATAATGCTACAGCCACTGAGCCACTAGGGCTGTGTTCTAGAGTAGAACCGCATGCGGCTCCTGAGCCGCAGGTTGCTGACCCCTGGTGTAGGTCTATGCAGCCCATTCAGTAGATTGGCAACGTTTGCTAAGGTGCGGCCGTGGCTCAGGGGTGGAGTGGGCTGGATGGTAACCACAAGGTTGCCAGTTCGAACCCCACTTAAAAGGCCCTGATACACAGTATTGTTTTGATTAATATCAACTAACAATGTCAACATCAGCAGGCAACATGATGAGAAACATGGCAACAGGCAACACCTCCCATTAAAGGGAAATTACACCTGAGAGCGTACAGATGTGAACCAAATGGACACTCAGGAAATAAGGGAGCCTAAAAGAAAATACTAACATGGTGAAACACAACTTGATGTTATGAGATGCATTGTCCTGGTTACATAGTACTATGTAAAAAAAAAAAAAAAAAAAAAAAAAAAAAAATATATATATATATATATATATATATATATAATATATATATATATATATATATATATATATATATATATATATATATATATATTCAATTCAAATTGTTTTTGCAATTTCTTTTTAGTTTGAATTGAATATATTTTCACAGTTGTTCAGTGGAACAGTTGTTCTCAAAATGTTCACTTGGCATTATAAATATATTAAAATATATAACATTTTCTGTCCAGTGAGGCAGCAGCCATGTTGTTTTCAGAAAAAAAGGCTGTCTGAGGTCGTCTGGGAGAAAGGATCACATGACACCAAGGAGGGCTGTGATTGGAGCAGCACCCTCTACTGATACTTCCAGGGACGGGAGGACGCGAGTACGGTGATACTGAGGGTTGGAATAGTACTTGTACTTTTGACGTGATGCCAATACCATCTCAGCTTGCTTTACCCAAATCTCCCAATCATTGCATTGCTACTGTGAATGTGATCTTTAACGCGGCCCGCTGATAGCTCACACATCTGTTATTTGTGTACATCAGAGTTAAAATAGGCTTTAGAATAGGTGTGTGAATAGGTAAATATGATGCATAGATCTATCTAATGCGCCTTGGATAAGATGCTATATAAATGCACCATAGACCACTGAAGGTGTTATCCGTTCACTCAATTCAGATTTCCTCTTTTCAGTACCAAAGCGGTAGAATTAGCCCTGACCTCTGCTATACAGTTATACAATAACCAGTGCTTCTTAAATATCATCAACCACCATGAGTCTTTAGAGCCATTCATATTTTATTTATACACGCGGAAGGCTCACCGGAAGTTACAATCGAGTCAATAACCACGGCCGCTTTGTTCATGTACGACGATCTGAACTGGAATAACCATAAAACGTACTAGAAATGCCTCCAACAATAACAGCCGTCCTTTTGTATGTAAAGCGTTGCTTTTACACAGAAATGTGTATCGACTCAAAGATTAAAGGTGCGCCAAGTCAATATTACATGTGTATCATCATTAGGCAGCACTAAAAATGGATGAGTTCAGGATGTTTTTTTCAATGGCACCTTTAAGCGCAGCGCGCAGGGGCTGACCTGCATCAGAGCTCCTCAGAGCTCATGGCCATGGAATTAGAAGCTAGAGGAAGTTGGAGGCATTATTATTTGTTTGGCAAAAGGCACAATGGTACAAATCAGACCTCATGGCCTTCGGGCGTCACACACCGCTTGCTTTTCCTGCCCCTGGCCTGCCTGATGACGCACGCCGTCTTAGAAAGACTAGGGTGTGAATTCACTATACAGTAGTGCCAATGGATGTGCACAATCGTGCTTTTTACCCCCATTTTGTTTAATAGGTATTTATCCATTTCATTACAGTTGTGGTTTTACATGATTAGAATGAAATGAAATCTAACTAATCTATCTAATTTACTTTTTTTTGGAAAACAATTTCTTAAGCTGAAACAATGTTGTACATATTGTGTTTGTGGATCAGACGCAGCTTGAACACGACTCACACATCACACACTCTAGTAGCCTAGACTGAAGTAATCGATAATCCCAGATAATCCCCAGTCAACACAAAGGCGATATGCAACGAGCACCGCACAATCAAACAGCTGTCACTGAGACAACAACTCTTTGACTTCTGATTTTGAGAATTCCAACTTCATGCCTGTTCTTAAAAAAAAGATATGAGTTTCACTTTGAATTTGTCTTATTTTGAAGGCCTATCGTTCTTGAGGTTTGAATGAGCCCTTCTCAAAAACCCGACCCTTTGGGGCGGAGTTTTATTCACTGTCCAAATGTCAGTCCAAATAGTTTAACTGTTGCTATGCAGGTCAAGCTTTCCTGGTCAAGTGCACTCTTCTAACATGCCGATTGGCCAAGGAGTGATTGGGGAGGGGCTTAGTAAAGGGCTCATTGACATGGACCGGCTTAATGAACATGTCAAAGTCAAAGTCGCAAGAAAATCACAGGGTTCAACAACACAAGCGTTAATCTGACGAATGGACGTATAATCAGTCAGGCTTTTCAGACGGACGCCTTTAGGCTGCATGCAACATTAAGGCCATTTTCAGACGACGCTCGCCGAGTCATTTATTTCAATGAAAACGGCGGGTGCAGATCTAAATCTTTGTATTGAAATTTACAGAAAAAAAAAATGTTCTGGCACAGAATGCGACTCGTCTACTCAACAGCAACATATCAATATTTCATTAAAATGGGTGACATCCGCATCCGCACACAATTCATAACGTACTACCCAGCGATCCGACCCATTTGTTTGCATTGGTTTGGAGCATTAATTAGGAGCATTAATTACACCACTGAAAACTGCAGTTGGAGAATGATATTATTTCTAATTGTTGTAATAATCCCAGCGGCGGTGCGTGACATTTAGTGATGATGCAGATGGCATTCAGAGTGGATACTTTGCTCTGGCGCACAGACATACTTATCAGCCAGCAGGGGCGAAATCGGGCGCCCGTTTTCACAAACGCGTGCCCGTTTTCACAAACGGGCACAAATTTTTGAAAACGTAATGTATACCATATGTATTATAGAACTGCCTAAGCGTATATTATGCAGAAACGACATTGCCCACAGCCAGAGGAAAGATGGGTGGGGGGGGGATATAACAGTGGCTCCTAGGATACCGTTATATAGTTATAGCCTGGAGTGTGTGTGTGTGTGTGTGTGTGTGTGTGTGTGTGTGTGTGTGTGTGTGTGTGTGTGTGTGTGTGTGTGTGTGTGTGTGTGTGTGTGTGTGTGTGTGTGTGTGTGTGTGTGTGTGTGTGTGTGCGTGCGTGCGTGCGTGTGCGCGTGCGTGCCCCCACCTTGCAGCGTATTGACATAGCAGCTAACCCTAATAAAAGCGGAGCTCTTTAAACATTGGCCCATTTCACAGCGTCTAGAAGGAGGCCAGGGGAGGCCACAACATCGTCGGATGAAAGGGGAGTAACAACTACACCCACCGCAACCTCGACTGTAATGCTAGGTTCTGGCGTTGACCTTTTTGAAAATGACACAGGTGTATGTATGCATGTGTGTGTGTAGAGTATATATCCTCGCCGCAGCCAGCGAGTGATCGAGTGCCCCTGGGGAATCCCTCTCTCTCCTCTCTCCTCCCCTCGTATAGCCCCGAGGCTTCGCATGCACTCTCCACTCCATAATGTCACAGCAGTACTCAGAAAGAAACGCCTCGGCGTTACAGAAATCGAGATGCATATCTACCGTATATATATCAGCAGCAGCAGCAGCCAGCTGGCCAGGCCTCGGCGTCAATTTCATTTCATTGAGTTCAGGCTCCTGGCCCCGGCGTTAACCCACGGACCCATCCATCGTCTGTGAAGCATCAAATAAAGTCCCCGCCATAGCATCATCGCTAAGATCTGTATATGCGCGTATGACGGAAAAGGCCCCAAGGAAGCGATAGCCGCCGTATATATAAATATAAATATAAATGCGCTGCAGCCCCGAGGTTGTTATTTATACGAGGCGTTGCAGCGCGGGTTGCATTGTTGTGCAAATGGTCCATGATGGAGGGAAGAGCCGGGGACAATTGTTGGGGACTTGAAAAGCCCCCGCCGCTCAGGGGCGGATGTAACATGTCCCATTTGGGGGGGCAAGAGAACATGTTGGAGGGGCAAGAGAAAATGGTATGGAGGCAGCTTCATCGCCCGTGTCGCTGGATGAAGCCGCACCCATACCATTTTCGGTTACAGGACTTTTATTAGTCAAGTAAAGCATCAATAATAACATCAGTTGTTGAAATTGCAACAGACACACAGCATGCATAAAGCTAAAGGTCTGACTCAGAGAGTTTTCTGTTTTCAATGATGAAATGCTGTTGGTTTAGTGGTGACACAGCTGTAGTTAGTAGCAGTAGTAGTGTTTCAATTCATTTTAAATATAAGCAATTTGAAATATCTTGGGTTGCATGCCATTGTGTTTGGTGCATGGGGCAGTCAGGCCATTTAGGGGGGCATTGCCCCCCCATACCCATGCCTAGATCCGCCCCCGCTGCCGCCCCGTTTCAGAGCCGTCAAAGCTCCGCTCAGCCCTGCTCCGATCGCTGCATGTAAACTGGTAGCCGGGGTGCGTTGGAGGGTATATAACAGAATGTCTGGAGGTTTTGATGGAGGGTGTCTGAGCGTGTCTACCGGGTGTGAAAGCGTGTCCGTGGATGTGATGATGAGAGAACGGAGGCCGCTGCTCGTCAAGGTGCCATATATTCTTCCACCGAGATTGACAACAGCGATAATTAAAGCAGGGTGTGGGGGTGGATGGGGGAGGTGTGTGTGTTTGGGGGGGGCACAACAATGCTCCGAGTCCTATATAGAGGGTTTACGCTGAGTAGTTACTTTGTTAAATGGTGCATTTATACAGCACCTTTATCTAATGCGCTTTACATAAGTTGTGCATCACATTCACCCATTCACGCACACACATTCATCCATTCACAGTCAGTGGAAACCATACAAGGTACCTACTAGCACATCAGGTTCAATTAGGGGTTCAGTGTCTTGCTCAAGAAAACTTCCACACTAACTCTGGGGGAGCCTGGGATCGAACCGGCGACCTTGCGGTTACCATCCGGTGACTCTACCCCTGAGCCACTCTATCCCTGAACCACTGCCGCTTTGTTATCTGACCATATACCGTAGCAGCGTCTATTGTACACAGTAGGGGGAAAGAATGAAAAACACTTTTCACAAGTGGCCGGTTTGGCAATATCTCTTTGCATAGTACTGTATGCAATTTATTGTTCTGGTGAACATGGAGGAAGACCCCCATTATTGTAAACAAGCCGCTGTAGTGTTCTTTCTTTCTCTGGCTATCTCAGTCCTCTTAGCTTTCGTTGAACTGTGCTTAACCCTAACAAATTTGTTAACGTTTACAATCAATCAGTCAAGCTCCTTTCTTTGAATTTCGATGGCATTTGTAAGGCTGGGACTTTAACAAATGAATTGCCAAGAACATACTTCTCAGCTCAAATACTGATATTCAAATACATTGGATGAACTAATTGTAATGCTTCAAATTAATTAGATTATCATGTCTTTTTAAAGGTAGGGGAAGTGATTTCATTTTTGTCAGATGTCACCCCATTTTTTTCTGTTAAAATGCTCTATTATAAGGTGTGCAGGAGGGGGAGTTTCCCCCTCCACCACGTTAGCAGAGGTGCTAATAAAAGTTCCCCAGGTGGAGGGTGAATTCTCCTCCAATCAGGATCGAGCAGCAGGTTCACATAGTGTAGCTACTCTTGGGCGCCCCTAGTGCACCAGGCTGGTACTACAGGATGGATTTCAAATCACTTACCCTACCTTTAGGTCTCAGTCCTAGTAATTTGCCAACGGCAACCAGCATGCATAGCATGCTTTATATGCCTCACCAGTTCAACGCCAGTCCATTAGATTCAGTCCAGAATTGGATGCATATATCACACTGGCCTTCATATCAATAATTACTTTGAATCAGTTTGTGGTAAAGGTGTTATCAGTATTCTAACATCCTCATATCAGTTTTTTTCCTGTACTTCTACGTTACATCAATGGGGCTGAACACCTACAACTACACACACGCCACAATGTCTGCCATGTGGACTAATTTCAACGGTCTGCGAAAGTGACAACCGATGTGACAGTTGCAAATGATCCTGTGAGTCTTGCTGGTTGGTAGCAAGATAATTATTGTTTAATACGGAAAGTAATAAGCCATCTGCAGAGCTGACATCTCACATTATATAGCACTAGTCCTCTGCAGGAGCATGTGAGGTGCCGGAGGTGAAAAATAAAGGGCCCACACAAAATAAAATGAAATAAAATGATCATAAAAAGCAGGGTTGTAGTGGGGGGGGGGGGGCGCCTCTTAAAGGGGAATTCCACCCATTTTCTTTTTTTTTTTTTCGGAGAGTGTACAAATGTGAACCAAATGGACCCTCACGGGTCCATTTGGTTCCATTTGCACACTCTCAGAAAAAAGGAAACTCATTAACGTGGTGAAACACATTTGATGACGTCATCAAGATGTATTTCATCATGCTAAATATTTTTTTAGTAAACACAGAATGGGGGGGACTTTTTTTTTTTTTTTTACCACGTCCACTCAACATCTCTAAGGTACAGTAGTAAAATATTGAAAATGAGTGGAATTCCCCTTTCAGACACGTGCTGCATGCACACTTGCATTTGCATGTTCATTTGCGTGCACCTGCACAACACACACAGAAACGCTATTAAAACAAGTATAGCATATTGAGAAAGATTGTTTACATTACAATGCCTAATTGTATCCATGAAAGTAAATGACAAGACAAAAAACATAGGCCTACTTTTGCCCCAAAAATATTTTAGATGTGAGAAGTGGGGGGATGCCGTCCCCCGCGTCCCCCCTCCACTACACCCCTGTATATAAAATATTTGAGATGTGAGAAGTGGAGGGACGCCGTCCCCCCGCGCCCCCCCCTCCACTACACCCCTGAAAAAAAGCAATACGTAATGCAATCACAGACCCGACAACCTTCCCTCTTTGAATGCCCTCACATACAAACAGCTTTTCATTGGGAGGAATGTTGTGCGTTCAAGGTGTTATTTTCAGGGTTTTTCAACCCTTTTCATATCAAGGTCTTTATATCTCACTCCAGCATTTCACCTCTCGGTCGGGGCCAAGCTAAAGAATAAGTCGTTGTCGGATAAGATTTTGTCGGTGCAGTGGCGTTTCTAAGCAATTTGGAGCCCCAGGCAAGATTTTCCCTGGAGCCCCCCTTACCAAATGGACCCTTACGGGTCCATTTGGTAAGGGGGGGCTCCAGGGAAAATCTAATGTAAAATGGTGCCCCCCAAGGGATAAAATTATGAACTATTGTGGCTGTGGCTCAGGAGGTAGAGCAGGCTGTCCAATGACCCGTGGGTCGGCGGTTCGAATCCCGGCTCCTCCTGTCTATGTGTCGAAGTGTACTTGGGCAAGACAGTGAACCCCAAATTGCCTCCAATGAGTTGGTGGGTGTGAGCTTGTTGCCACCATTGGTGTGTGAATGTGGGACGTTTAGGACGCTGAGCGTCGACTGTTCGCCGCTCTACTGTATGAATGAATGGACGTTGTAAATATAGGCGTGCATACATAGACGTCAAGGGGGGTTTGAGCACCCCCTAGTGGCCCTCTCTGGACCAACATGCCCTTTTTAAAAGAGCAAAAAGATGCTGAAATGCTGTTTTCTATGCGTTTTTAACCCCCAAAACTCAATTTTCCGCCACCCGGCTTCGCCGGGCGGCTAGAGTGCCCTCCTGGTTACATTTGAGCACCTGCCCTTGAAACTCTCTGTGCACGCCACTGGTGATGAAGCGCTTTGAGCACTTGGAAAAGCGCTCTAAAAATGCAATCCATTATTATATTAAATAGTAACATATTATATGTGTTTTAAATGTTCAATTCTAGTTATAGAGGATAAATATAATGTGGTTATCCCTAGGGTATTTAGGGGGGCAATGCCCCCCTAAATACCCAGGCTGCCCCCCAAAAAACGATGCCATGCAAAACAACCCAAGATATTTCAAATTAAAGTGCTTATATTTAAAATGATTTGAAACACTACTACTGCTACTAACTAACTACAGCTGTGTCACCACTAAACCAACACCATTTCAACATTGAAAACAGAAAACTCTCTGAGTCAGACCTTTAGCTTTATGCATGCTGTGTGTCTGTTGCAACTTCAACAACGATACAATGTTATTTTTGAGGCTTTACTTGACTAATAAACCGCGAAGCCGCAGCTGATGAAGCTGCCCCCATACCATGTTCTCTTGCCCCTCCAACATGTTCTCTTGCCCCCCCACCCACCCAAATGGGACAAGTTACTTCCGCCCCTGAATAAAAACAGCAAATCTCCTAACATTTCCTAAATGTGTAGACACTTCTCATCAATTTAGTGTTCCTGTTATCTGCTGACATCAAATTCAGAGAGAACACTTTTAGTTCAGCTGATTATTAACTGTTCCTGCCGATTCACTCTCATGTTGTTGTTTTTCCCCCTCTCTGTTCTCTCTATCTGAGCAGAAGGACAGTTTCTCTTCATCCTCCCGTCCAAGCTGTAAAGATTTAACCTTGTATTTTCAAAGCGTCTGTGCGGGGCCCTAACACATGTTTACTGTTTATTGGGTCAGCAGCACAGTCTACCCTGCCTTTGACTTTGGAGAACGGAACAGATTTTGCTTTGCTTTTGCAAAAAAAAAAAAAAAAAAAAAATAAAAAAACTAAACAAAACAAATGCCCTCTTCGAACTCTGCAACTTGAAAGAAAACATCTAATTCAAGCAGTGTATATTAGGTTAGCTTTTTGAAATGATTATGGTTAGAAAACACACCCAACATAGTGCTTTCATGCCTCCAAATGTAGCGGGTTGCCAAACCACACTTCACATAACTGTTCTCTATGCTTTTTTTTGCCACTCACAATTGTAGCAAATAGAGCAGGGGTGTCAAACTGAAATACAGAGTGGGCCAAAATTTAAAACTGAACAAAGCTGCGGGGCCAGGTTCCAGGTGGTCTCCAGCTAAGTTGTTTAACTGGATGTAACTCTTGAGAACGTAAAAATGAAGAGTTAAAATATTCATCATGTGAATTAGTCCTAATCTACATAACTAGAAGATTAATGGTCATGGACAGAATCAAAGGAAATCTTTAGTTTGGAGGGTCTGTGGGTCCGTGGCTCAAATGCTGAATAAATGGTGGGCCTTGGGATGAAAAACGTTGAAAACCACTGCAGTATATTACAGAGCAGATGGCAAAACAACAGCAGAGCATTATGGGATTTGTAGTATTAGCAGTGGCTCGGCTGTATAATACCAGTGGGCCAGCTCCAGTGTTGCCAGTAACGCGTTACTTAGTAACACGTTACTGTAGTCGGACTACTATTTTCAGTAACTAGTAGTCTAACGCAACTACTATTTCAAAACCAGTAGTCAGACTACAGTTACTTATTTAATATTAGATGCGTTACTTTTTCGCATTTCACTCTGTAGAATCCACGAGTTCAAGGCGGCGTTCGGTTTTAACATGCAGGCCCTTTTTTTTTAGGTAACGGTATTCATTCCATTGTCCAGACTCAGAGGTGCGACAACAACAATAGGGTACGCTAATGACTCCTGCCTAATGCCTATGCATTCAGTATAGCTCCCCGATCACCCATAGGCATGTTAATTTAAGTCTTTGTTTGGATGGGGCAATCACATCACCGTGGACTTTAGGTATAGGCTACTTGCAGAGCTGTGGGAAACACCGCTATAAGTCTTTATGCTGCGGTAAAGCGCAGCGCCCGAGCTCGTCCAAAACAATGCATTTCCAACTCGGAAGGAGAATCGGAGCGCTCCTTCTGAACTTAGTTCCTACACGTGGAATCAAAATGACAACAAACATCGCCTGGATCGCTCCTAATGTCGTGCTTTTACCCTGTCGCTATCCGAGCTGAATAAAAGAAAAGCTGATTCCAAGCCAATGCTGCCGAAAAATACCAGTAATAGTCCACAACCCGCGGGTTCAGATTTTGCAGAAAAAAAGGATTAAAACGCTTGCTAAAAACATAGTAAACAAGTGAGCAATTGCAGCTTCTCTCAATGCTGCATAGAGATACAGTACAGGAGAGGACTGCCGCGGCATCTCGGTGTTGCATGGGGGGAAAATCACACCCGTGTGAAGAGTGGTGCAACTGCATATGGTGGTCTCTGGGAGTTCCCCCGAACTTGCAAACAGCACACACACACACAAACGTATATCAAGTGTGATCTGATGTTTTTGGTCTATGAAAATGTGCCTTGGGACAAAAAAGGTTGAGAACCACTGATCTAGTGTATTCTATGACTGTTGATTTTAAAATCAAACTGTTGTACTTTTACTTAAGTACAAAAAATGAGTACTTTTCCCATCTCTGACCATTGGTAACCAAATGGACCCTTATAGATATCTAACTCTTGAGATCGTAAAATGAAACCAAATGGACCCAATTGGAATTTGCATCTAAAAGTTACAAAATGTATCTACCCCAGACCCCCTGTTTCAAAAATGTCTTCCTTTTTGGTGCTAGTCCTATATGCCGCAAGTAACTAAAAGTAATCTAACTTAGTTACTTTCCAAATCAAGTAGTCAGTAACATAACTAAGTTACTTTTCCATGCAGTAGTCAGTAGTCAGTAGTCGGATTACTGTTTCAAAGTAACTGTGGCAATACTAGTGGGCCAGCTCTAATGTTAATTTGATGTTTCCTCAAGGGCCAAAGGAAATTACACAGCGGACCAAATTTGGCCCGCGGGCTAAAATTGACACCTCACAATTGTAGCAAATAGAGCCCGACAGATGCATAGTGTGTTTTTGTGGCCGATGCCGATACCGATGTTGAGAAAAACCTACCCCCAAGTTTTAGACCAGAGGTGGGCAATTATTTTTCCCAAGGGGCCAAATGAGATACATAAAATATTGTGGACGGCCAAGACTAAAGGCTGAACTGAAGTCTGCGTAAGACTTACCATTTTGACACCAGGGACCTCTATTTATTCAGTATTTGTGCCACGGAGGACCACCATTTGATGACATTTTAGCCCCACAGTCCCCAAAGCTAAACATTTATTTTACTTTTGTCCACAATCCCAGGCTGGATTTAACAAACAAAAACAACAAACATACAGATCAAAATGACCATTAATCTTCTACATTCTCTAGTTGTGTAGACTTGGGACTAATTCAGATGATGACTATTTTCTTGAGAGCGTAAAAATGAAACCAAATGGACCCTTGCGGGTCCATTTGGTTTCATTTTCCGCTCTCAAAGAGTTACATCTGGTTAACCAACTTTCCATATTTAACTTGGAACTCTCAAGGACCACTGGTGGTCCCCGGACCACTGGTTAAAAACCACAGTACCCTTTCACGGGCCGGTCAGAGTCAGCCAAAGGGCTGCATTTGGCCCCCGGGCCGCATAATGCTCACTGCCCAGGTATGTTTTAGAATGATGTTTAATAACGAATAATAATAATAATAATAATAATAATAATAATAATAAGGGTAATAATAATAAAATACGTTTGAAAAGCTTCTAAATTTCAAATCTATCTCCTTTTTCAAGTTAACAATAGAATATGACACTAAAAACATTTAAATAATATGACTCCATCATTTACTTTTGTTAAATAACTCCACGCCTTGCTTTTCTGCCTTAGCATTGGCCGAAATATCGGTCAATGCTACCAATATACCGGTATGGATACCACAGATACCGATATATTGGTCAGGCTCTACTCCTAATGTAGTGCTTTTTTTATATGTGATCCTGGGCTCTACACATCCTCCGCCAACCTGGGTAGGCAGCGGACTGGCCTCATGCTTACTTCAATGCATGAGGAGTCCAAGCTGCCTTCTTTTCACCTGACAGGGGGGAGTTTCCCTGGTTGGACGTAGCGCGTGGAAGGAACACGTTATTCCAACGAGTTCCAGTCCCCTCCATCAGGCGCCGGCTGGCCAGGGGGAGGCAGTTTAGAGCCCAGGGTTGCTGCATGTTTTTGTGAGGGTATCTACCCTAGGGGACACGGGGAGAACATACAAACTCCATACGGAAAGGCCCTTTCACCAACCCCACCTCTGGTATGGGCACTGATGACGCGGAGGAGCAGACATCCATCTCACAACTGTTCTTTAGGTGTTTTTTTGCCACTCACAATTGTCGCAAAAAGGATAAATGATGCCCAAGCTGCGGTAGTGGAAGTATAATAGAGATCCGGGGGAGGTGGGGGTGGTAGGGGAGGCTGAAGAGAAGGAACGAATTCCCC
Organism: Benthosema pterotum; assembly: GCA_039105355.1. Lineage (NCBI taxonomy): Eukaryota > Metazoa > Chordata > Actinopteri > Myctophiformes > Myctophidae > Benthosema > Benthosema pterotum. The sequence goes on along the minus strand of CM076984.1, from coordinate 32,084,945 downwards.
ACGAGGAAAAACAAAGTGGGAGGAGGAGGAGGAGGAGGAGGAGGAGGAGGAGGAGGAGGAGGAGGGGGCTATATACACCACCGCAAAAGGATGGATGGATGGATGGATGGATGGATGGATGGATGGATGGGTAGCTGGATAAGCTTCCAGAAAATCATATCGGTGCGGGGCGTCCGTCAGAAGGTAACCAGCCCCTGCACCTCTTCCCTAGCGGCAACGCCGAGTGGAGGAATGAGGAATTGACGAATGGCTTGACGACAGCAAAGGCAGTTCATTCAAAGAGTACAGCCATCAGTCTGCCCAGGGGCGGATATAACATTTCCCATTGGGGGGGGGAAGAGAATGGTATGGATGAAGCCGCCCCCATACCATTTCCAGTTACAGGACTTTTATTAGGCAAGTAAAGCATCAATAATAACATCAGCTGTTGCTGAAGTTGCAACAGACACGCAGCATGCATAAAGCTAAAGGTCTGACTCAGAGAGTTTTCTGTTTTCAATGATAAAATGCTGTTGGTTTAGTGGTGACACAGCTGTAGTTAGTTAGTAGCAGTAGTAGTGTTTCAAATCATTTTCAATATAAGCACTTTTTTTGGGTTGCATGCCACTGTGTTTTGGTGGTGCAGTCAGGCCATTTAGGGGGGCATCCCCCCCCCCCCATACCCATGCCTAGATCCGCCTCTGAGTCTGCCTCTGCAGCAGCAGCAGCAGCAGCAGCAGCTAGAGGAGTCCATAAAGCGTGAAGCTATGGGTTTCAGAGAACAGAGCACGAAGAGAGAGAGAGAGAGGAGAGAGAGAGAGAGAGAGAGAGAGAGAGAGAGAGAGAGAGAGAGAGAGAGAGAGAGAGAGAGAGAGAGAGAGAGAGAGAGAGAGAGAGAGAGAGAGAGAGAGAGAGAGGAGAGAGAGAGAGAGAGAGAGAAGAGAGAGAGAGAGAGAGAGAGAGAAGAGAGAGAGAGAGAGAGAGAGAGGTGTTTGTTTATACTTCGTCTTGCCCTCCCAAAAGCCAATCCACAAGGTCATAACTCAGCACAGATGCAACGCAAATTTTCAATTTAGGCATTGAGCTAAAGGCCGCTCTTAATCCAGAGCGATTTATGCCAGGCATGGTGTTTCACTGCAGTGAAGGAGCCGCCATGTTTGAAGTTGGCGAGGAGGAGTGCTGGCCAATCAGCTGCACCCATTCATGGACCAACCCCCCAACTACGACTCTCATTGGATAATACATCTTGGTACCAAAGTAAATTATAGGCTGACAATACTATACTAGAGCCCGACTGATATATCGGTCGCAACGATATATCGGCCGATCTATCGATACTGATATATCAGCATCGGTATCGGTGATATTCGTACCGATATATCGGCCGATACATCGGCCGATATATCGGAAACAACGGACGATATATCGGCCAATATATGCCTGGAACAGAAAAAGAAAGACAGAAAATTGAATTATTTCACAAAAGTAAATTATGTCAATTTCGTATTCTATTGTTTACTTGAAAGAGAAAATACATTTGAAGTTTAGAAGTTTTTCAAATGTATTTTGTAGTATTTTAATTAATTATTAAATATCGGTCCAAAACATTGGTAACATCGGTGTAGTTTTTCCAAAAATCTGTATCGGCATCGGCCCCCAAAATATGCCATCGGTCGGGCTCTACTTATGACTATATGATTAATTATGTGGTGCTAATTTAGAAAAGATAGTAAGATTTAGATTAGTGAATATCATAATTCTTGAGACCAATTCTTGAGAGCAACCAAATGGACCCGCAAGGGTCCATTTGGGGAGGGGCTGAGCAGGTGATGTTACTATATTGTAGTTTTTTCCAATGGCACGTTTGACTGGAAAGGTTCAAACCCCAGGAAGAAACCCTAAATACAAAGGGAAGACATCATTGCACACATAAAAAACACACCAAGGGGTCTATTTACATACTCTCACCTCTTAAACATGTACAAAATTGGAAAAAATACAAAAATGGCACCCCCTCTTTAAGCTAGTGGAGATGTGTAGTAGTGATACTTTTAGAAGTGGGGGGACGCCTCTTAAAGGGGAATTCCACCCCTTTTTTCCTGAGAGTGTACAAATGTGAACCAAATGGACCCTATAGACCTATTATTGATGCTTTACTTGACTAATAAAAGCCCTGTAACCAAAAATGGTATGGTTGTGACTTCATCGTCGCAACCACGATGAAGCCACACCCGTACCGTTTTCTCCTGCCCCCCCTACCCCCCAATTGGGAAATGTTACATCCGCCCCTGGCAGACAGATGGATCTGCATTGGGGTGAGATTAGACGGAGAGACACAGAGAGATGGAGGGAGGGCAGAGCAGGTCAGTGGGGCCACAGGGCTCTCCTTGCTCAGATCCTGCCATCCCACGCAACACAGGAGGGAGCGAGGGAGGCTTACTTTGATGGATATAACCTGTGAGACAGCCTGGAAGGCCCGTGGCACGCCTCCACAGGCCACCAAGGCCAGGCCAGGCCAGGCCAGGCCAGGCCAGGCCAGGACAGGAGTATCCTCGGTCCCCAGGTTTACACCTGCGCTGTGAAGGGAAAGCCATAAGCCTGAGGACAACTTACCCCAGAGAATCTATCAAAAGGCGGGATTTTCGGCTGGTAAACCTCGCCCGGAAGATACCATTTTTTTTTGCAAACAGGCTAGCCCATCAGCCAGTTGATTGACAACAACCTCTAGTTTGTTTGGTACAGGGGCGGATTGGCACATATCTTCCCACCGGGACAATTTTGCCTTTGCCAGGCCACCCTGGTGGGGCCAGCTGGTTAACCAGATGTAACTCTTTGAGAGCGTAAAAACCAAATGGACCCTTGCGGGTCCATTTGGTTCCATTGTCATTTTTACACCCTCAAGAGTTAAAATATTCATCATGTGAATTAGCCCAACTTAGTCTACACAACTAGAGAATGTAGAAGATTAACACCTTTTCTTTTTTGGAGGATAGAAACACTAGTTTGCCTGGTCTGGGCCTGGCCCCCTGGCCTGCCTTGGACTTTTCAAAAAAAAAAAAAAAAAAAAAAGAAAAAAAAAAAAAAACTGTCCAGGCCACTAGGTGGCGCAGGCCACCGGGCAAACTCCCTGTACTCCAGATGGCCAATCTACGGAGCCCCCTAGGGGACATAATTATTTTGTTGTGTTTTTGCACCTGCACTTTTGCTTTTTCACTCTTCCTTTTACTTTTCCTACTGCGCCTTTTACTTTTTGCACCTGCACTTTTGCTTTTTCACTCTGCCATTTACATTTTCTACTGCGCCTTTTACTTTTTCACTCACTTTTTTGTTTATTTTGTCTAAAGCGTTTTACTTTCTTCTATACTTTTGCAAAAATCGCTGGATGAGATTTTTTTTCAAACTCGCACTGCGAGTTTGAAACTCACCTTTGCGCGCTTTTCAAAACAGCACTGCCAGTTTGAACTGGCACTGCTAGTTTGAACTGGCATGCTAGTTTTGAAACTGGCAAGCTAGTTTGAACTCGCACTGCTAGATTCAAACTCGCACTGCGAGTTTCAAACTCGCCTGCCAGTTTGAACTTGCACTGCTAGTTTGACAATGGCACTGCTAGTTTGAACTCGCACTGCTAGTTCAACTCTCACTGGCGAGTTTGAACTCACCTGCAGAGTTCTAACT
>CM076984.1:32061311-32080791 GCA_039105355.1 Benthosema pterotum | reverse complement strand
CCCCCCCCCCCCCCCCCTCAAAAAAAACCCAAAAAACGGTGTTGGTCAATCTGAACTCAACACAACCAATATGCCAGTTTGAATTGAAGCTATGATTCCCCTGCTTTCATATGACACCGAGACAAAACGGAAAAATTTAAAAGCAAAATCAATGACCTAAGCCTCGGTCAGAAGCTGACAAACTGTCACCAAGTGTGTACACACAATTGAAAGTCAGAATCTGGGAGGAAAAAATCAATTCCTAATGTACCGAGGTCACAGATAGTACCCTCTCTCTCTCCTGGTCTTTTTTCGATGTCCCCCTCCTCCTCCTCTCTGTGGAGCGCTATATGGACGAGACGGTGTGCTTGTTGGAAGGACAGGGAAATGCTTTTACGCCTGTGAGTGGTGCGGCGGTTGGTTTTGCATCTCGCAGCTGTCGCGGAGGCGGTGGTGGTCGTGGTGGTTATGCATGCGTGCACCCACAGGCGAGGAGGAGAGGGGAGGAGAGAACGACGGGTGTCGGAGTAGTACTAGGAGGAGGAGGAGAGCATCGCTGCTGCATCGAGGGTTATCAGCACACAGGAAAGCACTTTTCGGGGGTTTCCACCTGCGAGAAAACGCTCGTCTCGCATGCGGAGGAAAGACCGGATTCACCGTGGAATCTGCTGGGAGAATTATATCCCGTTCTTCATCTTCTACCATCTTAACAGTTTCTCAAGTTCAAAACAGTCGGCGTCTCGTAGGTTTTTAGCTGCTATCATGACATGTTTAAAAAAAATGAACAAAAAAGTGTGCAGCAGCTCAGATGCCATGTTCTCCAACCCCCCCGTTTTTTTTTTTGTTTTTTTTTCTTTCGTGCCTCGCGGCACGGCTTTTTCTCAGTGGGCGCCGCAGCGCGTCAGAGTCGAGTTCAAAGGCATTGCAGCGTGGAAAAACCACATTTGAAGAAGCATGAGCACGGCGGCCGGGGTGATGTAATTTGCTGGGCGTGGTGAGAAAGTTTAGCGCCACAACGCTGCACCACCACCACCACCACCACCACCACCCTGCTCGGTGGAGGGTGAGGGGGGACAGGGGGCTGTGATGATACTGTGATACCCTCAGAATGAGATCAGAGAGGGGGCTTATCAAAGCACATCAGCGGAGTAGTGGAGCGTAAGGTCATCATTTAAGAGCATCTTCAAAGACTGCACAAAGAAGAAGGCTCTCATGGTTTTTGCACCCCAGGTTTGGAGCTCCACTCCTCTCTCTTCTCATAGCCTGTGCAGCCCTAATGAGCTTATTTTCGGAGGGGGGTGGGCCTTATATCTATCCCTCTCCGACTCCATCCCCTGCCTCACCCACCAGAGAGAACTTTACTTGTGAAAATATCACGCTCGGTGCTCAGCCGTGGCTAATGCCGTGCCTTGTTTAATCCTGGCTTTTCCCACATTATGCAAAACTCCCAACCAGTGTTAATTATAAATAGCAGCTGCTGCAGCAATTTAGATGAATATCCGCTTCTTTCCTGAGGCCAGGGGCTTAGGAAAAAAAAATGTATATATTCTTCTCAATCGGTTCGTTCCGTACACAGAGCCAATAATTCAACGTTTCTGGTTTGGTATGCGTTCCGCCGGCGTGGTATAACGATTCTAAAGCGCTTCATGGCGATAATGTATGCATTACGCTCCAAACTCGTTGGTGCACACCGAACGTGACGCTCATTTTGTGTAAATGATAAAATGTGTGCTAGACAGGCAAGCTATGAGGGGAAGGGGTAGGGCAGTACACCTACTCACAAACTTCCAGATATACAATGAACAAAAATATAAACGCAACACTTTTGTTTTTGCTCCATTTTTCAGGGGATGGACTTAAAGACCTAAAATTCATTCCAGGTATACAATATAACCATTTCTCTCAAACACTGTTCACAAATTTGCCTAAATGTGTGATATTGAGCACTTCTGCTTTGTTAAGATAATCCATCCCACCTCACAGGTGTGCCACATTAAGATGCAGATGTGACATCATGATTAGTGCACAGGTGTACCCAGACTCTCCACAACAAAAAGACACCCTGAAATGTGCAATTTTCTTTTGCCTTATTGGGCGTATGGGCCTCCGAACCAGTCAGTATCTGGTGTGACCACCATTTGCCTCATGCAGTGCAACACATATTCTTCGCATAGAGTTTATCAGATTGTCAATTGTGGCCTGTGGAATGTTGCTCCACTCCTCTTCAATGGCTATGTGAAGTTGCTGGATATTAGTGGGAACTGGTATGCGCTGTCAAAATGGTAATAATGTGGTAATATTGTGTTATTACCATTTTTACAGTGTGTAACAGTTCCACTAATATCCAGCAACTTCACATAGCCATTGAAGAGGAGTGGTCCAACATTCCACAGGCCACAATTGACAATCTGATAAACTCTATGCGAAGAAGATGTGTTGCACTGCATGAGGCAAATGGTGGTCACACCAGATACTGACTGGTTCGGAGGCCCATACGCCCAATAAGGCAAAAGAAAATTGCACATTTAAGGGTGTCTTTTTGTTGTGGAGAGTCTGGGGTACACCTGTGCACTAATCATGATGTCACACCTGCATCTTAATGTGGCACACCTGTGAGGTGGGATGGATTATCTTAACAAAGCAGAAGTGCTCAATATCACACATTTAGGCAGATTTGTGAACAGTGTTTGAGAGAAATGGTTATATTGTATATCTGGAAAGAATTTTAGGGCTTTAAGTCCATCCCCTGAAAAATGGGAGCAAAAACAAAAGTGTTGCGTTTATATTTTTGTTGATTGTATATTTACTTCTTTTTACTCTGAAATAGAAAGGAGCTATAACACACCGCACTGTACTTCACACACACACTATATGTCTGAATGTTTGTCACATTCAGTAGACCATGTGGCCAGTTGTAATTTCCTGAAGTCTATTAGGACTCTTTAAAATATTGTAAACACATATGTATTTAGGGCTATGTTCGAATGGCCCCTTCCTTAAGGGTGTCGCATACTGGATGCGTAGCGGGTGCGGCGCGCTGAAGTGCAGCGACTCTGCGCAGTAAGTGCACAACATGTAGCCACAGCCCCAGATAGAGCCGCGCAGCAACACGTGAAAAAATAGAGCAATGCTGTATTGGCGCGGCAGGTAGCGCCATAAAAAATGAAACCAAATGGACCCGCAAGGGTCCATTTGGTTTCATTTTTACGCTCGCAAAGAGTTACATCTGTTTAACCAACCTTCCATCATTTAGCCTGAGGACCACCTGGAATCTTCTCAGGGAACACTGGTGGTCCCCGGACCACCTGTTGAAAACCCCTGATCTGATAGGATTTTTCTAATGGAATCCTATAAGTTTTTTTTTTTGACTAGGGAGACACAGGGCTCACAGCTAAAATATATAAACCCACATATTACACACCTGAATATAACCTGCAGGAAAGTGTAGTAAATCTTCATTGACATAATTTTGCTTTCGCAAAAAAACGGTGTCCATTTAAAAGCCCGACATTACGATGAGTCCAAACATGCCACCGTTCATTATGATGATGTGGCTGAAAATCACTGCGTTTGCACTTTGTGTTAGCATAGCGCTGTGTGTGGCATTATCTCAGAAAGAAAAAAAAAAAAGATTGAAAGACATTACAGTACAGTAAAGAAGCCTGCAGTCCTGCGGTTTAATATTCAAATGTCGTTCAACGGTGAGCTGGAGGGAAAAAAGAATAAAAAATGTACAAAGTTCCATTTGAACTTGCTTGACAGGTAGTGCAGTGATGCCTGTGGCGAGTTTGTACGGTGTAATCCAGTATGCTTAAATCTACTCTGGCTGTACTTTAGCCATGCAGGTGTCCACAACAGAGGCAATGGATGGTCCGTGGTGGAAATACAATGGTTCCCAAAGTAGGGTCCGGGCAGTAAGGCTGTGCTCGGGATTCGAACCACTCGCTCGCTAAGGCCCGCCACGCGAACGAATATTAATCATCCCGAACCATTCGTATTTATTTATTTATTAATTAACTTTGCCCCCATCTAGTAGAAGATCTGCGACATTGAGGGATCAGAAACTCGCTGTGAAACGCGCTGTTACTGGAGTTGGAAATGCATTGTTTCCAGTGAAGGTGTCCCATTCTCAATAGAAGTCTATGTAGGCGATCCGCCATTAGACTAGGTCTAGGAAGTGAGTGAAGAGTTTGCGTAACTCCGACTCAAATATATAATGTTAGAAGCTGTGGCTGTCAAAGCTCCACAGGGCCAATATAGACATTTTCCCACATCTCAATTGTTATTGTTTTTTATTATATTTTTATTTTATTTATCCACAAACGGGTTCCACAAACGCGTTTCCGAACCACTGTTTGGGAAATGGTGATGTGAAGGTGTTACTGATGCCCTTCCTCAGCAAGGGAGGGAACAGTTTGTGTTTACGCCCTTCAGAGTGCAGTGTGTGTGTGTGTGTGTGTGTGGGTGTGTGTGTGTGGGTGTGTGGTGTGTGTGTGTGTGTGTGTGTGTGTGTGTGTGTGTGTGTGTGTGTGTGTGTGTGTGTGTGCGTGCGTGTGTTCGTCGTACGTGTGTGCGTCGTGCGTGTGTGCGTGTGTGCGTGTGTGGCGTGTGTGTGTGTGTGTGTGTGTGTGTGCGTGCGTGTGTGTGTGTACAGTGAGTATATAGGGTGCCACCAACCTGCACCACTCCAATCACCGCCTCATCCCTCCCCCGCTGCTCTGTAGTCACTAAAGAAAGCACCTGTCAATCACACATCCAGCATCCTGGAACCCAGCGCGGATGAGTGGCGTGCACGACCGCTGTGTGCATGTGTGTGCGTGTGTGTGTGCGTGTGTGTGTGTGTGTGTGTGTGTGTGTGTGTGTGTGTGTGTGTGTGTGTGTGTTGTGTGTGTTGTGTGTGTGTGTGTGTGTGTGTGGGTGTGTGTGTGTGTGTGTGTGTGTGTGTGTGTGTGTGCGCATGTAAAGGCTTACAGTATAGCAGGAATGCTTCCAACTTTTGTGTGTGTGTATGTGTGTCTGTGTGCATCTGACGCGTGAAGGCACAAGCACGCGCCTGTGTGTGTGTGTGTGCATGTGTGTGCGTGTGCGTGCGTGTGTGTGTGTGCACGGTGAGGGGAGGTATGGATATTAATCACCAGGAGTAGCGCGGGGCGCGATGTGGCGCCGCGCGGAGATGGATGAGGTGTGAGTGCAGTGATGTCACCCTGACAAATGGTGGGCCGCGGCCATGTTGGGACTGAGACTACTGCCTCCTCCTCCTCCTCCTCCTCCTCCTCCTCCTCCTCCTCCTCCTCCTCCTCAACACAACACACCTCCATGTTGGGACTGAGACTACTGCCTCCTCCTCCTCCTCCTCCTCCTCCTCCTCCTCAACACAACACACCTCCATGTTGGGACTGAGACTACTGCCGCCTCCTCCTCCTCCTCCTCCTCCTCCTCCTCCTCAACACAACACAACACACCTCCAGTGTTGCCAACTGCCCAAATCCAAATGCACTAGTGGCACTTCCAAAATGCACTACAGGGGTTGACACTAAGGTCTCCGAGGCACTTGCCCATTGGGCAAGTGCAAGTCAGGTTCTACTTGCCCTCAGGTCATGGTCACTTGCCCCCCCAAAAATATATTGTAAATTTTGCATTTAAGTTTACTTGGGTGCTTTAAACCAGGGGTTTTCAACAGGTGGTCCGGGGACCACCAGTGGTCCCTGAGAGGGTTCCAGGTGGTCCCCAGTCAAGTTGGTTAACCAGATGTAACTCTTGAGAACGTAAAAATGAAACCAAATGGACCCTTGCGGGTCCATTTGGTTTCATTTTTACACTCTCAAGAGTTAAAATTCATCACCTTAATTAGCCCAGGTCTACACAACTAGAGAATGTAGAAGATTAGGTCATTTTGATGTGTATGTTAATTTGCCTGTTTTGTTTCCCAAATCCAGCCTGGAATTGTGGATATCTAGAAAGCAGGGAAAGACACAGAGGCAGAGCGCAATGACTGCCTTCAAGACAAATATATCTTGTGTTGTGTTATAGTGCACTATGTTGCACACTTGCCCGATCGGGCAACCAGGTAGCAGTCTTCACTTGCCCCACCATTTCTTTTTACTTGCCCCGGGCAAGTGTTAGTGTCAAGCCCTGCACTAGAATGCGCTAGATGCTTGCCTGGAAGGTTATATGACCATTAAAGGTAGGGGAAGTGATTTCACTTTTGCCAGATATCACCCATTTTTTTCTGTTAAAATGCTCTATTATAAGGTGTGCAGACCATATATGGGGTTTCCCCCTCCCCCACGTTAGCAGAGGAGCTAATAAAAGTTCCCAGGTGGAGGGTGAATTCTCCTCCAATCAGGATCAAGCAGCAGGTTCACAAAGTGTAGCTACTCTTGGGCGCATATAGTGCACCAGGCTGGTACTACACAATGAATTTCAAATCACTTACCCTGCCTTTAAATGACTATTAATCTTCTACATTCTGTAGTTGTGTAGACTTGGGCTAATTCACATGATGAATATTTTAACTCTTGAGGGTGTAAAAATGAAACCAAATGGACCCGCAAGGGTCCATTTGGTTTCATTTTTACGCTCTCAAAGAGTTACATCTGGTTAACCAACTGTCCATCATTTAGCCTGGGGACCACTGGTTGAAAACCACTGTCATAGGAGGGGAAAATGGTGAAAAATGAGGGTTTTTATCTCTGGCGCCTGTCAATCAATTTCGCCCCAACTCACCAGCCAAAAAGCACTAGATTTTCCGCCAGGAGTTTTTCACTAATTTTGGCGCTAGATGTGTATCCGAGTCCAACTCCAGACGTTCGAATAACACATACCTGGGCGTTATGCGGCCCGCGGGCCGCATAATGCCCAGGCTGACTCAGCTGACCGGCCCGTGAAAGGGTACCATGGTTTTCAACAAGTGGCCCGGGGACCACCAGTGGTCCTTGAGAGAGTTCCAGTTAAAAATTGATAGTAGGTTAACCAGATCTAACTCTTTGAGAGCGTAAAAATGAAACCAAATGGACCCTTGCGGGTCCATTTAGTTTCATGTTTACACTTTCAAGAGTTAAAATGTTCATCATCTGAATTAGACCAAAGTCTACACAATCAGAGAATGTAAGAATGGTCATTTTTGATTTATGTTTGCTGTTTTCTTTGTGAAATCCAGCCTGGTATTGTGGACAAAAACAAAATATATCTTTAGTTTTGGGGTCTACACCTGGAGTAACATGAGGTCCAGTGCTATAGTTTTTAGTCAGAATTTACAGAAGACATTTTAGTAGAATCTGGTCTCATGCAGGTCTTATCGGGTTAATCTACCTCAATGATGACAACTTCTACTGCATATACTGTAGTGTTCAATGCCCTCTTCCCGGTCCAGCAGCCTCATACATACAGTAACTCATTAGCATTCATAATAACGGCCAAAATGAGAGAACCCAACCCCAGCACGGGGCTGTAGTAGCGGTCTGTGAGCCAGCGGGAGGCTGGCAGCCAGGGGCGTCTCTAGGCATGGGCATGGGGGGGCAATGGCCCCCCTAAATGCCTGCCCTACCAAACATGATGGCATGCAAAACAACACAAGACATTTCACATTAAAGTGCTTCTGTTTAAAATGATCTGAAACACTACTACTGCTACTAACTAACTACAGCTGTGTCACCACTAAACCAACAGCATTTCATCATTGAAAACAGAAAACTCTCTGAGTCAGACCTTTAGCTTTATGCATGCTGCGTGTCTGTTGCAACTTCAACAACAACTGATGTTATTATTGATGCTTTACTTGCCTAATAAAAGTCCTGTAGCCAAAAGTGGTATGGGTGCGGCATCATCGATGAAGCGATGAAGCCGCTTTCCCATACCATTTTCTCATCCTGCCCCCCAAATTGGAAAATGTTACATCCGCCCCTGCTGGCAGCCACTTCAGCTGTGTTTATGCTCTCTGTGCCGGACACTGCCACCCCCCCCCCCCCCCCCTCCTCTGTCCCGTCTGGCAATAATCAATCTGATGGAGTGCAGCAAAGATAGCATTATTATTATTACAGCGGTAATTTGGACTAATGGAAATGGGGGACGCGCTTGATGTGGGACACACACGTACGTGGAAAGGGTAAACCAAACAAGCAGGATGGTTCAGGGGCGGATGTAACACTTCCCAATTGGGGGGGGGGGGGGGCATAAGAAAATGGTAAGGGGGCAGTGAAGCGACACGGGCGATGAAGCCGCCCCCTTACCATTTTCAGTAGTGTTTCAAATACTATTCAATATAAGCACCGAAATATCTTGGGTTGTTTTGCATGCCATAATGTTTGGTGGGAAAGACTGGCCATTTAGGGGGGCATTGCCCCCCATGCCTATGCCTAGATCCGCCCCTGGGTGGCAGATACATAGTGCCTGTTATGAATCCCTCAAACGCTCCAGGACCTTATGTTTTATATTTGCCCACAGGTCATGAACACTTTGCCGGAAAAAAGTAAATAATTTGTTATGAAGTCATACGGTTGAATTACCACCATTAAATGTTAACACTTTTTGAGTACTATGTAGGACAGTGTGACTGTGTCCTACCTCAATTTGTTTGGCAAATGTGCCTATACCTACAGTATGTAGTAGCCTCATCTCCAATCTCCAGGACACCTCATCTATCAGTGGTATAGTGACCGTTGGAACTTAGAACAACATTTCATCATTGAAAACAGAAAATTCTCTGAGTCAGACCTTTAGCTTTATGCATGCTGTGTGTCTGTTGCAACTTCAACAACAACTGATGTTATTATTGATGCTTTACTTGCCTAATAAAAGTCCTGTAACTGGATAAAAGTCCTGTAACGGGCGGCTTCATCGCCCATGCCGCCCCCCTACCATTTTCTCCGCCCCTGATGGACGGTTTCGTAACCTCTCAAACAAGCACTTGACCGGTCAGGACGACCTGAAAGCAAGCACCGCAACCTGCCCGAATGTTGTATTTTAGCAGCCGCGGGCAGGTGGTCTAACCCTCTGACTGGCTGTTTACAACCCCGACCCGCCGAAGGCCCGCCGCTGCTAATGAAAGGAAGGGGAGAGCTCCGCTCCGAAGTGTCCGTCACCCTCGGGCGAAGCGCTATACCAGTTAAGCCGTGTCAAGCTCCCGCCTGTCTGGTCTGTCTGGTGTAGTTAACCTTGTCTGTTTTCTGGGGAGAGTTGCGCCGTGCGTTGATGACTAAACCACACCTGTCATATTACATCACCCTGTTTCCGTTCCTGCCCTTTCAAAAGCGCGACTTCTTCTTAGGCAAAAAAAAAAAAAAAAGATCGGCAGTTGTTTTTCGCCGCGCTGCACCGGCTTACGACAGAGCCCAAGTTAAGCCATCAATCACCTCTTCTTCGTTCCCCTCAGATCTCTTTCTTCCTGTCTTTTAACTGTGTCACCGATAGTCCACCTGGTATAAACTCCACTCACTGACCTCTGATGACATCTACCTATATGTGTCTGTCAATCAATCCCACTCCAACGCCTTCCATCTTTCTCTGCCTTTCTTTGCCTTTTTAAACTATTTAAAAAACATTTTTCAGTAGTTCAAATGGCCAGTCTACAAGCTCACAACGTGCTAATAGATTGACATATTAGTTGAAATATTCCAAAAAGTGTTTCAAAATAGTAAAAACAAAATAAGGGATTTGTGATAAGGGGTTTAGCATGCAACGAAAATGGAGCCCTGAACCCCTAATTGCTCCTGATGTGCTAGTAGGTACCTTGCATGGTTTCCACTGCCATCAGTGTATGAATGTGTGTGTGAATGCGTGAATGTGATGCACAAGCTATGTCAAGCGCCTTGGATAAAGGTGCTATATACAGTAAATGTACCATTTATCATTTCTCGCCTCTCCTTTCTTGGCCATTCTCCCAGGGCCGGATTAGTGTGGGCAACTCCAAAGTTTTTCATATGAAGCAGTGGTTTTCAATCTTTTTGACACCAGGGCCCACTATTTTATTCAGCATTTTAGCCACAGAGGACGACCGTTTGACATTTTAGCCCCACAGACACCCAAAACTAAAGATTTATTTTTTATTTTATTTTAATGACCAATAATCTTCTACATTCTCTAGTTGTGTAGACTTGGGCTAATTCACATGATGAATATTTGATATAGTTTCATTTTTACGCTCTCAAAGAGTTACATATGGTTAACCAACTTTCCACCATTCAGCTGGGGACCACCTCGACCTCTCTCAACCACTGGTGGTCCCCGGACCACTGATGAAAACCACGGATATTACCTTTCATTGGGTGGGCATACAGGATGAACATTTGGGTGGGCTCTGCCCACCCCTGCCCCTTCTAGATCCGGCCCTGCATATATTCTCCTCTTTTCTTGGAAGCCCTCCTGTTTTTGCAGTATAAAAGCGTGAGGGGCCAGGGGCCGCTCCAAGGGGTTAAACTATGCATCACAGAGAGAAAAGGCTGTGAAGCCGGCGGGGGGATTTAGGCTTCAAACCGCTCCTCAGGGATTGGGCTCCAACTTAACGCAGACGCTCGGCGGCTCTTCATCTGACAGTGGAAGTAGCAGGGAGGTTAATACGCTCACAATGGGGGAGCGGGGGAGAGGCCAAGAGACGACGACGGCATTGTGTGTGTGTGTGTGTGTGTGTGTGTGTGCGTGTGCGTGTGCGTGTGCGTGCGTGCGCGTGCGCGTGCGTGCGTGCGTGCGTGTGTGTGTGTGTGTGTGTGTGTGTGGAACTGCATTAATTAAAAGAGTTCCACAAGCGCTTTGAGCCAACCTCAACACTCCACTGCAGCGCATGCACACCCCCCCCCTGCGTGCCCCACTGTTGATTGTGACATCACAACGTTAGTCTTTTAGAACAGGGTTTTCAACATTTTTGACTCCAGGGACCACCATTTATTCAGCATTTGAGCCACGGACCACCATTTGATTACATTTTCACACCACAGAGCTAAAAGTGAAGAACTCTTTTGGTTTTGTCCACAATTCCAGGCTGGACTTTGCAAACAAAACAGTGTAGACTTCTTAATTAAGTGGTGCTAATTCAGATGATGAATATTTTAACTCTTGAGAGTGTGAAAATGAAACCAAATGGACCCACAAGGTTCCATTTGGTTTCATCTGGTTAACCAATTTTCCATCATTTAGCCTGGGGACCACCTGGCACCATTTAAAGGACCACTGGTGGTCCCCGGACCACCTGTTGAAAACCCCTGCTTTAGGATGTAATTCTAATATAGTGGGAAAGAGGCGTGGCTTTCACAAACCTGGAAGTGCAGTTCCACTAGCCCGGTACCAACCTCATTTGCCGTTGACAACATTCAACTGTAGCCACTGAGTCTGAGCAGTGCCTGCTTGACTCAACTTTTCCTGAAGGATAAGTATCCTTTTCTGCCCTATGTCACGGCTCAAGCTAGTGGATTTGGTAAAAACCCTTATTTTGAAGCGCCAGATCTCCTAAACAGCATGTGCAATGACGTCATGCTGTTTCTGGTGTCTTGACTAACCTGTCCTCTGACGATCTGAGCAAAAAGTTCCGGGTAAAAAGTCAGGAAGTGACGTCTAGCTCTAGTTGATCTACCTATGCGCCCACGACATTCAGGGGCAGAATCTCAGGAGAGGCGTTTGAATGCGTTGGATTGAATGGGTGCGAATGGGACAAACAAAAAAAGGTTGTTGCGACAATTCTGTTCCAAATGAAAGTCAGCAACGGGGTCTTCATCAGACCATGCGCTGGGACTAATAGTTGGATTAAAGAATGAAATCTACATTTCGTCGTTTTCCACAAATGATCTACTGTCCCTCTACTGTCCCCTGGCGTTTTAGTCTACTTCTTGCCAGTGAAACTGTCAATACATTTTGTCTTAGTTTTCGTCACCATAACGAGTTTTTTGGAGAAAAAAAAATCAACACTGCAGTGCCAATGTTGTTGTTGTTTTTTTTTTACTTGCCATCTTTCATGGGCCAATTACGGTCTACGGTTGCAGAAGTGCTGCTGCGATGTGAGATGACAGCTTGAGTCGCGTGTGAGCTGCTGCTCCGACGCTTTCAAACCGCCATGCGCGCCGGAACGTTTGAAACTCTTCGACTGAGGCAGAAAGTACAAATTAATGCATTGTCAAGTGGTAATTAGGGAGACATTAAAAATACTCTGTACAGGCCCACATGTTTATTCTGTGTTTTGTGTTGGAGTGTGAATGTTTGTAATTTGCAAAGTCTTGCTAATGGCCTCATTTTAGAATTTGTTTTTTACTGCATTAGTCATACTCACTGTAGGAATGGTGATAGGCAGGGTTGACACTAAGGTCTCGGAGCACTTGCCCATCGGGCAAGTGCAAGTCAGGTTCTACTTGCCCTCAGCTCATGGTCACTTGCCCCCTAAAATATATAGGGGGCAGGTAAATATACATTTCAGTAAATATACATTTCAGCACCATGGACAGAGTCACTACAGCTACCATAACAGAAAGCCCATTTCAGCACCACGGACAGAGTAACAGAAAGCTCATTTCAGTACCACGGACAGAGTCACTACAGCTACCATAACAGAAAGCTCATTTCAGCACCACGGACAGAGTAACAGAAAGCTCATTTCAGCACCACGGACAGAGTCTCTGCAGTCAGGTTCTACTTGCCCTCAGCTCATGGTCACTTGCCCCCTAAAATATATTGTAAAATTTGCAGATGTAACTCTTGAGAACGTAAAAATGAAACCAAATGGACCCTTGCGGGTCCATTTGGTTTCATTTTTAGGCTCCCAAGAGTTACAATTCATCATCTTAATTACCCCAGGTCTACACAACTAGAGAATGTAGAAGATTAGGTCATTTTGATGTGAAAGTTAAATTGCCTGTTTTGTTTCCCAAATCCGGCCTGGAATTGTGGATAGCTAGAAAGCAGGGAAAGACACAGAGGCAGAGTGCAATGACTGCCTTCAAGACAAATTTATCTTGTGTTGTGTTATAGTGCACTAAGTTGCACACTTTCCCGATCGGGCAACCAGGTAGCAGTCTTCACTTGCCCCACCATTTTTTTACTTGCCCCGAGAAGCGGGCAAGTGTTAGTGTCAAGCTCTGATAGGTTTTCTTTTTTTTTTTTTTTTTTACTGCTGAGATGTTTATCACCAGTGTCACGTGCGTGTGTATTGAACTTGAACAATCCAGACAATCCAGCCTGGAGCCAGGGACCGATCTAGGCATGGGCATGGGGGGGCAATGCTACACACTCAAGAGTTAAAATATTCATCATCTGAATTAGGCTAGGTCTACACAACTACGTAGAAGATGGACAAAAGCAAAAGAAATCTTTAGTTTTGCGGTGTGCGGCGTCGAAATGTCCTCAAATGGTGGTCCATGGCTCAAATGCTGAATAAATGGTGGGCCCTGGTATCAAAAAGGTTGAAAACCACCGTTATAGGGGACTACGTTTACTTCAGTATTTCAGAGTAGTTTAATTTCATTAAATAAATACTTTCATTAATACATACTTTTACTATAAGGTAAATAAGTCAAGGGCTTTTTCTTGCTGACCAGTATCCAAAGTGGGTTATTTAATGTTACAGGAATCCATTGTATTCATTTAGAAAAAAACAACAACGTGCAGATACTTGAAAATAACAAAACGCTGAATATCACGCTGTGATTATTTCTTGTCTGTGTCGCATAATTGTTGAATTTTAATGCATTTTTAATTGTAACTTATTGTCATGCCAAAAAAAAGAGAAATGTCCCGGGAGAAATTCATGATTTATAGAGGACATTAAAGCATGCCTGACTTATTAACCACACAATGACGTTTAAATGACTGCGGACAAAAATCGTAAACGTTGCAACATCTTAAAAAATAGAAGGGAACAAAAAAAAGTAATTACATTTTAAGTAAGTGGGCCATGCCTTATTGTAGGTATCAACCGAACAATGAGACGTGTAACCACTTTAATGTGGTGGAATTAAAGAGGATAGAATGGAGAAGGTGAATCTAGATCCCTGGGATTTGAACAGTTGAGGTGTAGGTCCCACCTCCCACCCAGTGCTTCATCCCAATCTTACTGCTCTTATGAAACCTAACGGGGCCAGGCTGTGGCTCACCTGCGCAGTGACGTCACCGCCCGGTTCCAGAAGTGTTTTCCCCATTCATTTTTCTCATAGAATTTTCGAAAATAATTTATATAAAGACGATTACAACGCAACGGACAAAGCCGACTCGGGTCGGGACAAAATCATGATGACACACACAATCTTTAGGGACGATCAAATAATTTATAAGATGAAAACCGAAACAAGAAGTGTTGTATCCTGCCGTTTTCTACTTCTCGCTAATTAGATATTATATGATGATATTGTGTGTGTCAAAATGTTTATGCTATCAAAGAGTTACATCTGGTTAACCAACTTTCCATCATTTAGCCTGGGGACCAACTGGAATCCTCTCGAGGACGACTGGTGGTCCAGGACCACCTGTTGAAAACCCCTGCACTATGTAAAGCGCCTTGGATAAAGGTGCTATATATAAATGCACCGTTTACCTCAGCTTGCTACAGTACGTCACAACGTCTTTGACAGGTCCTGGAATCGTGTCTACACACCTGAAGTGAAGTTCATTCTGATCTGCATTGCATTGCATTGTTGTATAATAAGGAATAAGAATGAAAATGGCATATTATAGGTAAACAGTGGTCTTATTTTACATTCCACAGGCCAGGAGACAATTAGACGCTCTTGTTGTTTAGACAGATATTGCACATTGTGTTCAGAGACCAGTCAGACAAGTCATATTCATAGATACGTGTTTTTTTCCCCTCCTTTTCTTTCTATACCTGCATCAACTGACTGCAGACAGCAGTGTCTGTCTCAGTCTCAACTGCACCAGAAACGCCCCCTCCTAATCTAACTAGAAATGCGTCACGTCTCTCTGTGTGCGTGTGTGAGCGGTGTGCATGTGTGTGGGGGTTATGGTTGTAATGTGCATAACCCTAGACCAGGGGTTTTCAACCTTTTTCATCCCAGGGACCACCAATTAATCAGCATTTTAGCCACGGACCACCATTTGAGGACATTAAGCACCACAGACCCCAAAACTAAAGATTTATTTTGCTTTTGTCCACAATTCCAGGCTGGATTGTGGAGACAAAACAGTCGAACCTACAGATCAACATGATGATGAATATTTTAACTCTTGAGAGTGTAAAAATGAAACCAAATGGACCCGCAAGGGTCCATTTGGTTTCATTTTTACATTCTCAAGAGTTACATCTGGTTAACCAACTTAGCTGGGGACCACCTGGAACCCTCTCCGGGACCACTGGTGGTCCCCGGACCACTGGTTGAAAACCCCTGCCCTATAGACCAAGAGTGCCCACACTTTTTTGATTTGAGAGCTACTTTCAAAATGACCGGCTCAACAAGATCTACACACCAAAAATGTGATGTGTGTTTCATTACTGAAAATCCATTTCAAGCCCCCCTAGGAAGTTTGAGCTTTGAAATAGTGGTGATGGTGTCACCTACTATTATAGTGCTTAATAACAATGCACTTAAAATAAAAAATAGAGGGGGCAAATTGAAAGGTTTTCTTGTATATGCTATTACTGACGTTTGAAGACAGTATTTGAGGTTTGAGTTGACGGTTTGTGATGTTGAGTTTAGCCTCTTGCACCCAAAACTAAGAACCTTCACGTTTTTGTCCACAATTGGGAGGAAAACTGTCAAAACGATGGTCAAAATAACAATTATTCTCCATTTTCTAATTGTGTGGACTCTTGAAAATGACATAATTCAAACGTTTAAATATAATTTAACTCTTGAGAGCGGTAAAATGAATGTAAGGGTCCATTTGGTTTCATTTTAACGCTCTCAAGAGTTACAGATCTATAAGAGTCCATGTGCTGGGGAGACTGTCATGTGAACTGGTGGTATAGGCTTTTGGCCTATACCAGGGTCTGAATCCATGTCCAGAAATCATCCCAATTAAAAATGCTGAAGGTCTTGATGGCTGGTTTTAATTATCATGGGTAATTATTCAGTAAGCCCAGGCCCAGGTCTATGTGGTATAAGCTTTTGACCATACCTGACTTTTGGAGAATAGCAGCCGATACCAACCTCTGGAGGTCTAGTCTGTACAGGTCCAGTCTGTATAATGAGATCTTCAGACTCAGACTGGCATGACCTATCGCCGCGGCGCTCACACCTCGCAGTCCAGACATGTCCTACGCTATCCGCTATCCTATCCTAGCAGCTCCAGCCAGCTCTGTCACGCCTGACAGGAGAGCTAGGAGGAGACAGGAGAGATGACATCGACACGGACTTGAAGAGGGAGAGAGAGAGAGAGAGCGGAGCTCCTTTCCTCAGACTCAGTCATTCGTGACGTTATATTCCCTCGTGAGTCACGCCAAAAAGACTCTCTTCTTGCCTTACAGGGGCGGATCTAGGCATGGGCATGGGGAGGGGGGGGCAATCTGCCCCATCAAACACGATGGCATGCAAAACAACCGAAGATATTTCAAGTTAAAGTGCTTATATTTAAAATTATTTGAAACACTACTGCTGCTACTAGCTAGCTACGTACAGCTGTGTCACCACTAAACCAACAGCATTTCATCATTGAAAACAGAAAACTCTCTGAGTCAGACCTTTAGCTTTATGCATGCTGCGTGTCTGTTGCAACTTCAACAACAACTGATGTTATTATTGATGCTTTACTTGACTAATAAAAGTCATGCAACCGAAAAATGGCATGGTTGCGGCGGGCGATGAAGCCGCCCCCATATGCCATTTTCTCCTGCCTCCCCAATTGGGAAATGTTACATCCGCCCCTGTTGCCTTATTTCGGAGAAAAACAGCTCATCGAATGCAATTCAGAAAGAGAGAGAGAAAGACAGAGAGATCGCACTGATCTGTCCGATTATTTATCGCTCCTCTAACTCACATCGCTAAATGGATAGAAGCGAGGGAGTGCCCCAGAGTATATACATCTCCCAGCAGCCGCATGCAACATGTCTGTCTGTGTTATGTGTGTGTGCATGTGTGTGTGTCTGTGCGTGTGTTAAGATTTGGGCACGTTTTTTTCCCTAACAGGGAAAAAAAAAACTTCTTCCGCAAAATTGATTTTTGCGTCCTCTGAGCTCATCCTGCCATCGCTAAATCATATCCGTTTTGGGATCAGACGCAAAGTGTGTATGTACACAAGAACTCCCTCAACTCAGAAATGAAAGTCAATTAAGTGGGAGGAGATCTGCCGAGGATTGCGTCTCCAAATGAGCTGAGTGACGAGCACAGAAGAGCATATACTGTATATATATACTGTATATATATAAGCACTGTAGGGCTTTCGGTTCTGCTCCTCTAATCACATTGAGAGATGCCCTTGAAAGATGGAGCCCAGCAGTGATGCTGCTGATGATAGAGGAGGGGGAGTTACAGTAGCTGCCTGGGGGGGCAGAGGGGGCTGAGAGGGGCTGAGGGGGGGCTCTGGGTTCAGGTCATGTATGAGCACGGTGACAATTCCTACCCCGACAACGTCTTGTCGTCTTATTTTTGCCTCGTCAGCCGCCTTTGCTGGTACGCTTTGAAGAGCGGGCTTGTCGTGTTTAATGAAATTACCTGCGAGAGCTCCCCTCAACCCCCCCACCCCCCACCCCCGATCCGACGTTAAATTCATTTATTGGAAGAAAGGGGGAAGAGAGGAGGGGTGGGGGTGATTGGAGGCTATAGAAAGCACAGATGAGCTCTTCTGTGGGTGGTTGTGGGGGGGGTGTGGGGGGCGTGTTTAAGTTCACTGAAACGCTGCACCGGGCGACGGACGGACGGAGGGCACACACGGGGTATAAGTTAACAGGAGATGACAGCAACACACACACACACACACACAACCAGGTTTGCGAGGTTTGAGGTGGACCACAGGTCCACTCACTCATTCACTCTCTCTCTCAGACCCCCGGGGGGACCGCCTGCCCGTCCATCCCATCCCGCGGATAGGTGAGACGAGAGCGAGGACAATTGTATGCGTCTCTCTCTCTCCTCTCTCTCTCTCTCTCTCTCTCTCTCTCTCTCTCTCTCTCTCTTTCTCGCTCTCTCTCGCTCTCTATCTCTATCTCTCTCTCTCTCTCTCTCTCTCTCTGTGAGACGAGGAGGAGGGGTGGAGTGGGTTGGGTTGGGTTGGGGGGCGTTTGTTCAAGGGCTAGCTGCGGGCCGCGAGGAGAATGACAAACATTTTCACTGGCACTGCAAACAGGAGGCGTGTTGTTGTCGCTTTTGGCTGCCAAGGAGAGGAGGGGAGGAGAGGAGAGGGGAGGAGAGGAGAGGAGAGGAGAGGAGAGGAGAGGAGAGGAGAGGAGAGGAGAATAGGGGAGAGGAGAATAGGGGAGAGGAGAGGAGTCGCTCTCTCTCTTAGACAGCTCTCAGCCGTGGCAGAATTATCATGGACATACTGATCCGTTTATTTCTGTGGTTTATTTCAAACCCTTTTTCGGTATCGAGGGCGGCGGCCCGTTATTGATTTGGCATTTGAGCCTGCACGCACGGACCACCACCACAGAGTCGATGAGATCTAAGCCTCTCCAGAACCCAAAAACTTGTGAATATGTTGTTACTTGTTATGGTTGGATAAGTACCCACAATCCCATGCTGTAGAGCCTATTGACACGGTGCTATAGGAGGGATAGCAGGTCAAGCATTCTTCAAAAAATAAGAATTACTTCTAACTCCTGACAGCGTGATTTTAAAGCCCCAAAAGGGTGCGTTTGGTCTAGGGATGTCAACCAGGTTACCGTTTAACCACTTGTTAAGAATCATCCGAATATTGCTATCGGTTTTGTGCTAAATTTGCATAACAATAAATGTGTATTCTAATCTTAAATCCCTTTATTTTATCTTTGTTTTGGTAATGGTACAACATAACCATTACAGAGCCTTTGGTCGATACTTTTAAGAGTCTAAAACAGCTCTTATTTGAGAAACGATTCCATTTTGTCCCTCTTTCATGCGCTTGTGCGCTTCACTTTCTGACCCCACAATGTCACAACACTTCTGCTAGATGGCTCTTGTGGTGAGGCAGCAGCTACAGCCTCGAACACCAGGCTGGATTATGTGGATTTTGTAGCAAATTTGTTCAAGGCAAAAAGTTGCATTCCGAGCTATGCTGCCTTCAGGCATGGTATAGAAGAGGAGGGGACATTTTTTTTTGCCTTTATTCCACCATGTGTAGTAACTGCTGTGTTGGTGGTCAGCAGAGAGGTCAGCAGTTGTTTTACAGAACAAGGTAAAAGGGCACCGGCGGAACAAGCCCCCCCGTCTCGGATGTGTATATGCGTGCATGTCCCTGGCCCCTCTCTGTGTGTGGTGTATGTATGTGTGGCCTGGTGGTGACTCCTAGGCGTGTCTGTCTGGCCAGGCTATAGGGCAACACGGCAGAACAAAGACACAGTGACATTTCATCTGACGGACTGCAGCTCCCGTGGGGGGGGGGGGGGGGGGGCTATACGCTGGCCAACTGTCAAACACATTTCACTGCTATACGTGGAGGACGA
>CM076984.1:32046311-32058811 GCA_039105355.1 Benthosema pterotum | reverse complement strand
GAAGAAAGAAGCGTAATAAAGAAATCAATTAACACAGTGAAATACATCTTGATGATGTCATCAGATGTATTTCACCATGTTATTGATTTTCTTCAGACCTCCATTTCTAGGAAACGCAGAATGGGGAAACGGGGATTTTTTTTATCATGTCCACCTAGCACCTCTAAAGTAAGGTACTAATGACATATTAGAATGTTGAAAATGTGTGGAGTTCCCCTTTAAAAGTACAAAAGTAAAATCTACTCATTTAGGCAGGTTTCATGAATGAAGTGAAATGTATAAAATAGTATCTTGATCGACAGCATTGTGAGCTTGTGGATCTGCTATTTTCAAATGACCAAAATAAGGAGAAGTGCCACCGAGTGCTATGCAACAAGCTCGCAGATCTTCTATACTTTGAACAATTGTGAAAATGTGGCAAAAAGCTTTGAATATGTAGTCTTTCAGAGTAAGACTCTGAGTGTAGGCCTAACTCTGTACATTTGGTAGTTCAAATCAACAATGATTTTACAATGTACATTGGAGTCCCACGGGTAGAAGGGGACCTAAAAGGGGGTCCTTAGCCGAATGGAAGGGTGAAGCTATGTAGCTTAGCTACTTGCAACAAGTTACTGCCCATCACTGCGTACAGGCGGTGGTCCTCTCCGTTATGGCTGAGGACGTTCTCCACTGACACACTTCCTGTTGTGTTTGATCAGACGCACCGTTACATAAAAGCCTTTTCATCCTGCTTCCATTCCGGCGCTGCGTCTCTCCAGTCGGGGTGAGAAAACAGACATGTTTTCATCAAACAAAGGAAGGGACCCTCTCTCTACCCAGGCTGCTGCTGCTGAACATTAACATTAATGTTAAAGCAGGGGCGGATGTAACTTTTCCCAATTCGGGGGGGGGGGGGGGGGGGGGGGCAGGAGAAAATGGTATGGGTGCGGCTTCATCGCCCGTGGCGTTTCGCGCCACGGGCGATGAAGCCGCACCCATGCCATTTTCAGTTACATGACTTTCATTAGTCAGGAAAAGCATCAATAATAACATCGGCTGTGGTTGAAGTTGCAATAGACAGACACGCAGCATTCATGAAGCTAAATATCAAAAATGGCTGATCTACAAGCTCGAAAAAAAAAACGAGAAAACTGTTGCGCCTTTCTTTGTCCTCTTTTCTTTGTCAAACTTGACTACAGGAGCGCTTGACAAAGAGCAGCAAACGTTTCGGTCCGAAGACCTTCGTCGGTGCTTAGAGGGTCTCTAAGCACTGACGAACGTCTTCGGACCGAAACGTTTGCTTGTTCTAACTAGTATTTTGAGCACGGAGCACTTTATTATGAGCATATCAATGAAATAATGATTTTCTAAAGTCTCATCTAAGGATACTTCCTTCTTTTTTTTTTTTTTTTTTTTTTACAGCGAGCGAGTCTTCTTTCAGTCTATTTGATCTACAAGCTCAGAATGCAGTGTGACTCAATGTGACACCATGCTATGCAAAATTAGTACTTTGAGCACATTTTGATGCTGATACACTTGTGCTTGTACTTGAGTACATGCATTTTGAACAACACAGCACTTCTGTTTGTAACAAAGATACATACATCTATTTACATTGCAGTAGTTGTACTTTGACTTAAGGACAACATTTGAGTACCTTTTTCCCACCACAGAGGCTCTAAGTGCGGAGAAACCTCAAGGTGAAGAAGTCGTTATAGCCACTAATGAATGACACCTGTCAGGTCGTCAGCCAGCCGCTAACGAGCAGACGGGAGGAGAGAAGAGGTGGATGTGGATGTGGGCGGGGCGTGGAGCGGACTGAACTCCAGACGCCTCTCCTCCAGGGGCAGATGTAACATTTCCCAATTGGGGGGGAGGAGAAAATGGTATGGGTGCGGCTTCATCGCCCGTGTCGCTTCGCGCCACGGGTGATGAAGCCGCACCCATACCATTTTCAGTTACAGGACTTTTATTAGTCAAGTAAAGCATCGATAATAACATCAGTTGTTGTTGAAGTTGCAACAGACACGCAGCATGCATAAAGCTAAAGGTCTGACTCAGAGAGTTTTCTGTTTTCAATGACGAAATGCTGTTGGTTTAGTGGTGCCACAGCTGTAGTTAGTTAGTAGCAGTAGCAGTGTTTCAACTCATTTAAATATAAGCACTTTGATTTGAAGTATCTTGGGTTGTTTTGCATGTCATTGTGTTTGGTGGGGGCAGACTGGGCATTTAGGGGGGAATTGCCCACCCCCATGCCATGCCTAGATCCGCCCCTGGTGTGGGGCGGAGTGGACTCTAGCCGACACACCACACAGAGACCTTAGATGCTCTGGGATGTTTGTGCAGCCTCAGCACATGCAGTTCGTTTAGCAGGGTAGAGAGAGAGAGAGAATCGCTTAACGAGGCTCCATCCCGTCATCCTCGGCAGAACCAGGTCAAGCGCTATGCTGGTCTGACTTTGTCCTTAATGGCACCACGACCCACACCCCACGAACCCACACACCCCACACCCCACACCCCACGAACCCACACACCTCACACACCCACACCCCACGAACCCACACAGACTTGCAGCACATTTTTCTCACTTTTTCAAAAATAGCAGAACTACAAGCTCATATCGCGCCACTCGGTGGCACGATATGAGCTTGTAGATCTGCTATTTTTCAACAGATAAAACACCAAAACGCGCTCAGTACACAAAGGGTTAAAGGCAACCCATCTGGGGTCTGTCCTGAGCCCCGCCCCCTCAATGTACGCAATGAGCAGGTGGTCTGGTGGCGGTCCGGTAAAAAAAGATGGAGCGGCTAGAACACTGTGGCCGTTAAAACACAAATCAGTGTCCGGGGATCTTGAGATGATAAAAATGAATTCATTCATTCATTTGTATGCACTCGAGTTAAAAATTTAAGTCAGCCGCTAGATGTGAACAGCAGTGCGTGTAGTATGAGTGTTTACTGTTATACTTACTGATAAAACTTTACTGTTAATAACCACCAACATAACATACTGTCAGATTAACTCACCCACAGGTGTTCTTAGAGTTAAAATTCATCCTGTGATTCTGCATTCTCCCAGTGTGTTTGTGTCAGTCTACTTAATCCATGCTGCGTTCACAGTTTATTTGTCCAACAGAGAGAAGTTTATTCCACTTGTGCGAGTAAGGCGTTGTGTGGACGGTGAACAGTCTGTTCAGCGGTGAGAGCTGTATACAAACACCTATAAATAAATAAACACCTATACATTTACTATACGCAAATAGAGCCTGAGTGTTTTAATTCAACTCCGAGTCTACAGTCTCAGAGTTGAATTAACCAACCCTGAACCTCAGTGGAAAGAGTGAGAGTGTGTGAGTGAGTGAGTTGAGTGAGAGTGAGTGAGTGAGTGAGTGAGTGAGTGAGTGAGTGAGTGAGTGAGTGAGTGAGTGAGTGAGTGAGTTACAGTTACAGGACTTTTATTAGTCAAGTAAAGCATCAATAATAACATCAGTTGTGGAAAAAGTGAGTGAGTGAGTGAGTGAGTGAGTGAGTGAGTGAGTGAGTGAGTGATGAGTGAGTGAGTGAGTGAGTGAGTGAGTGAGTGAGTGAGTGTGAGTGAGTTTCAGTTACAGGACTTTTATTAGTCAAGTAAAGCATCAATAATAACATCAGTAGTGAGTGAGTGAGTGAGTGAGTGAGTGAGTGAGTGAGTGAGTGAGTGAGTGAGTGAAAAAGTTTGTCAAATTGTGGTCATTGGCTCAAATGCTGAATGTGGGCCCTGGTATCAAAAAGGTTGAATATCAATCGATTCATGGATTACTAAATTACTGGATAATAGTGGAATTACGATTAATCATTGCAGCCCTAGTCACCAGACTTTATGCGGTTGTCACATAGTGCTCCATTTTCATTACCGCTAAACCCCTTATCCCTTATCTTTTTAAACTATTAAAAAAAGAGTTTTTTTCAGTAGTTCAAATGGCCAGTCTACAAGCTCACAGTGTGTCAGTAGATTGACATGTTGAAATATTCAAAAAAAGTTTTTCAAAATAGTAAAAACAAAATAAGGGATTTGGGATAAAGGGTTTAGCATGTAACGAAAATGGAGCCCATAGTCTCTTCCTATAGGTCCTCTAAATAGGACAAAAAAAACTCCATGGCATAACAAACTAATGGTAAACCTCCAGCATGCCTTCGGGGTCAGCAGTTCTGTACAGTCTTCTTCCCCAGCGGATGTTGTATCTCTGACAGAGCTGTCAGAGCCAGGTGGTAATGCAACGCATCCACCATCCATCCCATCCCTATGCCTATATGCAGAGACACGGACAAACGGACGCAGACCGGACGGGGCTTCTCTTCTTCTTGGCAATAACTGGCATGCCGCTACTATAGGCGGGAGGCGTAGCTACACAGTTCACATCCACAGGCAGTGATGTTACTGACAGCCAGCAGCACCACGTGCATGGCTGCAGGGGCGGATCTAGGCATGAGCATGGGGGGGAAATGGGAATAAATTTCCACACTGCCCCTGCACCAAACACGATGGCATGCAAAACAACCGAAATTTCGAAGATATTTCAAATTAAAGATATCGCGTCATCAGTGCCCATACCCGAGGCGGGGTTGGTGAAAGGGCCTTTCTGTGTGGAGTTTGCATGTTCTCCCCGTGTTCTCTAGGGTAGATACCCTCACAAAAACATGCAGTAATCCTGGACTCTAAACTGCCTCCCCCTGGCCAGCCGGGACGCCTGGTTGGACGCTACGTCCAACCAGGGAAACTCCCCCCTGTCAGGTGAAAAGAAGGCCAGTCCGCTGCCTCCCCAGGTTGGTGGAGGGTGTGTAGAGCCCAGGATCACGTTAGGAATTGGCACTCGGTGAAAAATGGGTTACAAAATCGTGGGATAAAATTATTTTAAATAAATAAATAAATAAAGTTCAAATTAAATAGTAGGGTGCGGAAGTTGCCACCATACCCCCCCCCCCCCCAAATGGGCAATGTTACATCGACCCCTGCGTGCCTGTGCACTGTACGCCCCACCGCAGTTTGGCTGGCCGGGTGTATAGAGACCGCAGGAAGGCAGAAACAGAACACAACAGCAGTGGTGTGCACCTGTTCTCCATTGTGGCAGTGGAACAGCTATATATTGTGCTGCTGAGCTGCCAGATATAGCTACGCTGTCAAAGACGAGAGAAAAGAATTGTCGTTGGCATATGGCTTAATAGCACCGCCGGGAGCATTAACGGACATTAGGGAGCATTAGCCACCGCTCAGGCAGTTAGTGGACACTCAGGCGGAGGGAGGGATGGGTGGGTGGGTGGGTGGGTGGTTAGCGCGGGGGCATGATTCAATCAACCGTTATTGGCTTTATTCCGCCGCCGCACCTGCTAGCCTGTTAGCTACATGCTGATGCTATCAGTAAACCACAGTCCCCACAAAACCCCCCACACACAGCCCCAGAGGCCTGGAATCAAACAAGATGCCCCCGTTTTTCCGCTTTCTATTGCGTGACCACAAATTGCTGTTGTTTTGCTTGTTTTTATTCCCCCCGTTGTGGCAACTAGGGAGATGGTTCTTCCCGCAGAATTTTACGCCTAATGAACATGTGCAGCTAGTTGTCTAGTGCTATTGTTTATTTTCAATTGAACGTTTTTAACTAGAGCAGGGGTGCCCAACCTTTTTCGGCTTGAGAGCTACTTTCAAAATGAGCGGCTCAACAAGATCTACACATTAAAAAATGTGATTATTCCATTACTGAAAATCCATTTCATTCAAAGCCCCTTAGAAAGTTTGATCTTTGAAATAGTGGTGATTGCGTTACTTACTGTTATAGTGCTTAAGAATAATGCACTTAAAATGAAAAATAGAGGGGGAGAATTGGAAGGTTTTCTTGTATATCCTACTACTGATGTTTGAAGACAGTATTTGGGGTTTGAGTTGACAGTTCATGGTGTTGAGTTTAGGATCTTGCACCCAAAGCTATAATGACATTCATGTTTTTGTCCACAATTGGGAAAGAGAACTGGCCAAACATTGGACAAAATAACAATTATTCTCCATTTTCTAATTGTGTGGACTCTTGAAATTACGTAATTCAGATGTTTAAATATAATTTAACTCTTGAGAGCGGTAAAATGAAACCAAATAGACCCTTACGGTTCCATTTGGTTTCATTTTAATGCTCTCAAGAGTTACAGATCTATACATTTTAGGAGACTGTCATGTTATACCTGCATGGCCTGTGTGATCTACTGGTAGATCACCATCTACCTTTTGGCCAGGCCTGAACTAAGGGTATGCACATGACATAGTCATCATCATACCCAGAAGCTGTGCAAGGACATCTAATAAGCACTAAATCTGGCCTTGATTAATCATATCCGAACATCACTTTGTCACTCTATATGCCACTGGATTTCCCATTCACCTTATGCATGTTCATGCCCTCTTATTGTAACACACTAATGTGGCAGGTATGATCTATAATCTCACAACTTACACTTTACAAGCTCAAAGTGAGTGAGTGAAAAAGACCCCAAACCCAAGATTTCTTTTGGTTTCGTCCACAATTCGAGGCTGGATTCTCACAAACAAACACCGTCAAACATACAGCTCAATATGACTGTCAATATCACACCACCGAGTGGTGCGATATGAGCTTGTAGCTCTAATATTTTTGAAAAATTGTGAAAATGTGATGCAAATATTTGAAGATATATTCTTTCGGAAGCAAATATTTTGAACTAAAATCGTTGCTTCTAGGGGGTCCCTAGAACAAACACGTTTTCAGATGAGGGGTCCACAGCCAAATATAGATAATTCTGGTGGTCCTTGGCATGAAATATGTTGAGCATCACTGACGCATGAAACCAAAATTGTCAGAATGTCAGAATCTAGCATCAGAAACTACAATCAGGTGTCAAATAGAATATATTATTAGATCTGCGCAATCACAATTTTCAAAAATTTCAAAAAAAAAAAAAAAAAAAAACATCAGAGCTACAAGCTCATATAGATCTGGTATTTTTCAATAGCTAAAGTGTAACATAATGCTTTGAACACCAAAACACGTTCAGTACAGAAAGAGTTAAATTACCTACATATATTTGAGTAGCCTACTGTTCCATTTAAACTGACACGTGGACAGTAGATACAGTATACCTCATTCAAATGTATGCAGGATAAGCCTAAAACACCATGATTGCTTTAATTCCTTTCTAAATTAGTTTGGCTTTTATTTGAACAGCAGCCTAATCGGCAGCTAATCAAATGTGTTTTTCAACAAGATAAATCGGTGCCATAATCCAACAAATTGATTCGTCGTTTAAATAATCAGCAGTTGAATCAACTATGAAAATAGATCGTTAGTTGCAGCCCTACTGATGATGTTGACAGACAGTGTTGGGCAGTAACGGATTTTAGATTACATATTACTGTAATATTATTGCTTTTGCTCCAAAAAGTAAAGTAACGAGATTACTCTGCAAAAATGCGTAATAAGTAATGAATTACTTTGCAAGTAACGCCAAGTTACTTGTTTAAAATGAGCTTGTTGTTGCATGCAAAAAAGAACAGATTTACAAGCTATCGACAGGTACTGTAACAACAGAGATGTGATTGTAGATCCAGTCCACACGCTGCATCCTGCGCACAGTTATGTACACTACAAATTGCTTGCTGCTTTATTTTGTATTTTATTTTTAAATACATGTTGTATTTAAAAATAAAAGGGATCCCCCAGAAGCAAAGACTTGAGTTAAAAATGTTTGCTTCCGAAATAAGGGATTGGAGACTATTATTATTCCAATAAATTGGATTCAGTTCTAAAAAGAGATCTTTCCTAATGGGTCCGATGGAGGGTAGCTACTGGGACATCACCACCAGCATGCTTTAAAACAGCTAGGGGTGGGCAATTATTTTTCCCAAGGGGCCAAATGAGATACATAAAATACTGTGGAGAAGCCAAGACTAAAGTCTAAACTAAAGTCTGCGTAGTATTAATTTAATTTTCAAGATAAAAGTAAGAGTAAGACCAACCATTTTGACACCAGGGCCCGCTATTTATTTGGTATTTGAGCCACATAAATCCACTATTTGATGACATTTTAGCTGCACAGAAGATTTCTTTTGCTTTTGTCCACAATTCCAGGCTGGATTTTCCAGATCAAAATGACCATTAATCTTCACATTCTGTAGTTTTGTAGACTTGGGCTAATTCAGATGATGAATATTTTAACTCTTGATTTTTTTTTCACGCTCTTAAAGGGTTACATCTGGTTAGCCAACTTTCCATATTTAACTTGGAACTCTCTCAAGGACCTCTGGTGGTCCCCGGACCACTGGTTGAAAACCACAGTACCCTTTCACAGGCCGGTCAGAGTCAGCCAAAGGGCTGCATTTGGCCCCGGGCCGCATAATGCCCATGCAGGTATGCTTTTAAGGATCTCATAGTCTAATGGATAAATTATACTTGTCCTCTATAACTAGAATTGAACAAATGGTATGGGGGGGGGCTCCAGGGAAAATCTTGCCTGGGTCTCCAAATTGCTTAGAAATGCCACTGCTGCTGCAAAGCTCTGGAGACATATGGTCCTTTCTGCCGTTTGCCCATCGGCCGCGACCGATAGCGAACCGGCCGACCAATAGTAACGACCGCTACTGTTGACCCATCGATCGCAACTGTTCGCCCATCGGCTGCGACTGTTTAGTTTTGGTCATTAGTCATCAGCCGTGGTCCACAAGCTGGCTTGTAGATTATAGACTCTCTTTTTTTCATTTTGTCCATTTTTTACCTCCTCTAAGATTTCCTGCCTTTGGCTACATAATAGAAGTTAATATTTGAAAGTGTTTTTAATTATTTTGATGATTGCAATTTTCAATACTTTTAACTTCTACCGGTTAACTCTCAAAGGCAGTATTCATTATTTTTTTTAGTAGTCCACTTAGAGTTGGACAGAAAAACAGGCCTGTGGACTGAGTGATGGCCATACTGTAGTCCAGTGGTTTTCAACCTTTTTCATCCCAGGGACCACCATTTATTCAGGATTTGAGCCACGGACCACCATTTGAGGATATTTTAGCCGCACAGACCGCAAATCTAAAGATTTATTTTGCTTTCCTCCACAATTCCAGGCTGGATTTGGGAAACAAAACAAGCAAAACATACATTCCAAAATGGCTAATTCAGATGATGAATATTATAACTCTTGAGAGTGTAAAAATGAAACCAAATGGACCCGGAAGGGTCCATTTGGTTTCATTTTTACGTTCTCGAGAGTTACATCTGGTTAACCAACTTAGCTAGGGACCACCTGGAACCCTCTCAGGGACCACTGGTGGTCCCCGGACCACCTGTTGAAAACCCCTGCTGTAGTCTGATGCTGCCTGTTGGTGTCCAGCCACATACATCCGTCTCACCAACAACAACACAACCCAGAACACAGCAGACACCCAGTGTCCCTTTGGTCTTTAATCCGTGCGCACAACTCGTCTCGCTCATTTTCCACAGGCGGAACATGTTGCCTGCAGAATGCCAAGCAGGTGGGGGCCAGGGGCGGATGTAACATTTCCCAAATGGGGGTGGCAGGAGAAAATGGTATGGGCGTGGCTTCGTCGGCGATGAAGCCGCCCCCATACCATTTTCGGTTACAGGACTTTTATTAGGCAAGTAAAGCATCAATAATAACATCAGATGTTGTTGGAGTTGCAACAGACACGCAGCATGCATAAAGCTAAAGGTCTGACTCAGAGAGTTTTCTGTTTTCAATGATGAAATGCTGTTGGTTTAGTGGTGACACAGATGTAGTTAGTTAGTAGCAGTAGTAGTGTTTCACATCATTTTAAATATAAGCACTTTAATTTGAAATATATTGGGTTGTTTTGCATGCCATCGTGTTTGGTGGGGCAGTCTGGGCATTTAGGGGGGAATTGCCCCCCCCCATGCCTAGATCCACCTCTGGTGGGGGCCGGGGTCTGCTTCTTTCTACACCATCCGTGTTGAATCCCTTTCTTCTTGTTTTCCTCTTTCTCTCTCTGTCTCTCTGTCTCTCTTCTCTCTGTCTCTCTCTCTCTCTCTCTCTGCAACAAGCAGGTAAACAATGACCCCTGGGGGGGGGGGGGGGGGGGGGGGGTATTCCGTCCCTCCCACCCGCCTTCGGGTCAACGGTCGTCTTGAAGTGCAAATTGGCTCGGCCGTCACATCTCAGAAAGTGTTTCGTCAATCACTTCTGAGGTTATGATATGTGGACCCAAGAGCCAGCAAAACACATACAGTACGTAAACCGAAGCACAGCCGAGGTCAGCCGTTGGGAAACAAATCATCCCTGGCTGAATACGTTAATAAATAACATTTACTAATTGACAGAAATAGTACATGACAAGGCTGCTTTTATTTATCTGTAGTTGTGTAGACTACGTTCGTCCGGGCAAGGAGGTCTGTTGTTGAGCGGAGCAGTCCGTTGTTCTAACATATCTAACCGTTTGCGTGTCCGGAAGGCTGGCTTGTGATTGGAGCGTTCATTCATGCCATGTAATAATTGACCTGCGCAGTGACGTAGATATAGATTTCCTTGTTCTGACATTCAACATGTTGATCCTTCCTCCCACCATCTGTTGTGTGAACAAACCTTTCTTGTTATGTTCGTTTTAGAAATGCCAGGCCTAAGGAAAAGGCTATTGAACCCCCGCTGCCTCCCACACAGGGGCGGATTGGCACATATTTTCCCACTGGGGCAATTTTGCCTTTGCCAGGCCACCCTGCAGGGGGGGGGGGGGGGGCAGCTGGTTAGCCAAATGTAACTCTTTGAGAGCGTAAAATGTTTTACACCCTCAAGAGATAAAATATTCATCATGTGAATTAGCCCAACTTAGTCTACACAACTAGAGAATGTAGAAGATTGATCATCATTTTGATCTGTATATGTTCCAGGCGAGCATCTAGTGCATTTTGGAAATGCCAGTAGTGCATTATGGATCTTGGCAGTTGGCAACACTGCCTCCAGCAGCGCGAGCACACTACAGTAGTTTTCCTGGCCTGGGCTTGGCGCCCTGGCCTCCCATGGACTTAAAAAAAAAAAAAAAAAAAAACTGTCCAGGCCACTAGGCGGCACAGGCCACCGGGAAAACTCCCTGTACTCCAGATGGCCAATCCGCCCCTGCTCCCACAGTGGGAAGCTTTATTTCCCAGCCTGAGAACGAACGAACAAACACACGCACGCCGACCCGACCCCTCCCCCCCTCCGGCACATCGTGGTGCGGCGTGGAGCACCGAGTCCGCCGGATCCACCGCTAATTAAACCAGGAGGAGCATTAGTCGCGCTTGTGAGCAGTTTTCATAATTACCCAGGCAATTCATTCATTATTTAAGTCAACGAGGCAGCAGCCCGCTGCCCAAAAGATTACTTTAGTACGGAGGATTTGGGGAGGGGGGGAGGCTAATTTACAAAATGTACAGAAACGCAGCGAAGAGAAGAGACATGAGATATACCTGAGGAGTTATTTTTATATATATTTAATTAATTTATTTATTTTGTTTCCCGTGCAGGGCTGGGTTGTATTCGGGTTCGTCGGTAATGGATTTAATATTAGGGAAGATTGCGTTTTAATACTGCCTGAGACATGGAAATCCGCCCCTTAAATTGTACTGACTATGTGTTTCATGGGAACTGTAGGCATGACCTTTGCAAGCTGTGTAAGGTCTGCTAATTTGGCTGCTGAGGAGGCTAATTTAGTCTTTTAACATGCAGAGAGCGGAGGGTGGGCACAGTGCAAACAGTAAATTATCTAAGACTCTCTGCAAAGTGGAGGCTGCCCAGGGAGGCCAACTGGAAAGGTTAGGAAAAAGTAGAAATATCTAAAAAAAAAAAAAAAAAAGGTTCAAGTCACTTAAGTAAAATGTTGGGTCATGTGGATTTTGCTTTGGAGTTTCCCAAGTGCACATTTGAGAGAGGAGTATGTCATTCCCAGTTGGTGACTTCATATAAAGGTATTTTTGTATGTTATTCTTCTCTGGTATCGGTATTTGGTATTGGTATCGGCTAACACAAAAATTGTGATATCGGGATCGGATCGGAAATGAAAAAGTGGCATCGGGACATCCCCAGTGAAAAAACGATGTGTTGTTGCTTTGCGATTGCCCCCAGATCTCCCCCCACCCACCACCCCACCCACACCCCCCACCCCCGGTGCACATGCATGGTGGGGGTGGGGGTAGGGGGCGCAGGGGGTATATTTTAGCCTGTGATTGCATTGGTGGGAGGAGGTGCAATTCTAACAGCTGCTGGCGCTCCCGGGCTCAAACCGTGTGACGGCGGTGCCAGTGGTCCGTGATCAAATCAGACCCGAGGAGGAGTGACACGACCTTCCAAAATTATTGAGTCCTTGGATAATCTGTTTCAGGGGTGGATATAACATGTCCCATTTTGGGGGGGGGGGGGGGAAGAGAACATGTTGGAGGGGCAAGAGAAAATGGTATGGGTGCGGCTTCATGAAGCCGCACCATTTTCTGTTAGAGGACTTTTCTCTGTTACAGGACTTTATTATGCCAT
>CM076984.1:32014265-32045811 GCA_039105355.1 Benthosema pterotum | reverse complement strand
CTCCAGGCCCAGTGGTTTGCGTAATGCTGCGATGGGGCGGCGCGGCACGCGTGTGTGCAGTATAATTGTTGCAGGGCTCTATTATTCGCTGCATGGCTGGTGCCACGGAGAGGTGCACCACACTCCTGGAGAAAATGGATTCTCTATTCTTTCGCTCCTGCGAGAGGACAAATTAGAGCATTATATCCCTGTGTGTGTGTGTGTGTGTGTGTGTGTGTGTGTGTGTGTGTGTGTGTGTGTGTGTGTGTGTGTGTGTGTGGTGTGTGTGTGTGTGTGTGTGTGTGGTGTCCTCCCGTTCTTCCTCCCTGTTCAATGGGAGTGTGTGTGTTTAATGACAGCTGGGGACTCTGGGCGACCCCGCCCCTTTACAGAGGGAACTAATTAGCGGGTTCCAGCCTGTCACTGCTGCCACCATATGGGTTTATCCCACAATGCAATGCACCGTGCCAATGTCAGCGCAGTGTGTTGCAGGACCTCACAGGTGGAAGGGAGAGAGAGGGAGAGAGACAGAGACAGAGAGAGAGACAGAGAGAGAGAGAGAGAGAGAGAGAGAGAGAGACAGAGAGGGAGAAGAGAGAGAGAGAGAGGAGAGAGAGAGAGAGAGAGAGAGACAGAGAGGGAGAGAGATAGAGACAGACAGACAGAGACAGAGAGGGAGAGAGAGAGAGGGAGCGAGAGAATAGAGGGAGAGGGAGACGGAGAGAGAGAAATGGAGAGAGAGAGAAAGAGAGGGAGAGAGAGGCAGCGGCGGATCTAGGCATGGGCAGGCTGCCCCACCAAACACGATGGCATGTAAAAGAACCAAAGATATTTCAAAATAAAGTACTTATATTTTAAATTATTTGAAACACCACTACTGCTACTAACTAACTACAGCTGTGTCACCACTAAACCAACAGCATTTCATCATTGAAAACAGAAAACTCTCTAAGTCAGACCTTTAGCTTTATGCATGCTGCGTGTCCGTTGCAACTTCAACAACTGATGTTATTATTGATGCTTAATTGACAACGCTGAGGAAGACCATCTAGGTCGAAACGCGTTCGTTGACTGCACGTGGAGGTAAATAAAGATACACAAAAAGGACATTCATTGAGTGCTGGCATTTCTCTTTTTTTTTGATGCTTAATTGCCTAATGAAAATCCTGTAACCAAAAATGGTATGGTATACCATTTTCTCCTGCCCTCCCTATTGGGAAATGTTACATCCACCCCTGGAGACAGGGAGAGAGAAAGAGAGAGACAGACAGACAGACAGACAGACAGACAGACAGACAGACAGACAGACAGACAGACAGACAGACAGAGAGAGAGAGAGAGAGAGAGAGAGAGAGAGAGAGAGAGAGAGAGAGAGAGAGAGAGAGGGAAGAAAAACTAATGATATTCACCGCCTCCCTCTCCTCTCTCTCTGTTTTTCTCTTGTTGTCATTGTTGGATTGTCTGCAGCTATTATGAATGAATCTGAATGTATATGTGTCCTTTGGTCAATCAATTTGCTATATGAAACTAAAAACAAGCTTCTCAGTTTATTGATTAAACAAAAAAACGGTAATTCACGATTAATCGGCATTCATTAGCAGCCCTGAAAATGCCATATCGTTCTCGATATAATACTGACTATTTAATCGGTTTTCTCCAGCAAATCTACTGTATGTCATTCACTTCTGGACACAGAGACTTGGAAAAGACTGCCGAGCTGAGCAGTCCTGTGACCTGGCGCTGGTACCAGAAGATCCATAGACTTTTTGAAAAATTATCTATGTAAAGACTATTACGCCATGGACAAAGCCAACTCCGGTTGTGAAAAATCATGGCAACAATATCTAACTAGCTAGAAGAAAACAAAACGGCAGGATGCAACACTTAATGTTTTTCGTTTCTCTTGTTAGAAATTATTTGATTGTGCCAAAACATTGTGTATGTTGCCATGATTTGTCACAAACCAAGAGTAATTGTCTTTGTATGGATCATTTTCTAAAAGTCTATGAGGAAAATGAATGGGGAATCCATTTCTGGAATCGGGGCGGCGTCACAAGGTAACGGGACTGCTCAGCTCTCTATGGTGTTTATTGATTGAATGCTTTATTAACAGGCTTTGGCACAGCCAGCCCTAATACATACATTATTCATAGAATAACCGCTACAACAAAATAATCGATAGTAGCATCCATCCATCCATCCATCCATCCATCCATCCATCCATCCATCCATCCATCCATCCATCCATCCATCCATCCATCCATTCCTATGTATTTATACATCATTATTCATTGAGTATGGGATTTTATTTGAAACGCCAGTTATTACTCTCCTCCATTTAATGGTTACCATTTAAGATCTGTGCAGTTTAACTGTACACAAATGGATTATGCTTATGGATTTTTCCATAACAGAGCTATATGCCGGGCAATGCTATTAGTGATTATGCTACAATGCTGTGCGTACTGTAATTAGCTTGAGAATAATATCCCTATAAAAGCGTTTAGCTCCGGACGGCTTTTTATAGCTGTGACGCGGCATTAAGACAAGAGAAGTCCCATCGTGGATATCGAATACAATTTCAGGGCCATTTCCAAATTGTGTTGAAATTGTGTATGGATGCGGCGTCGCCTCCAACAACAAAAAAACATTAACCAATTCTTTCCTGACTAGATTCTAATTTCTGACGCTACATTCTCATTTCTGATGATAGATTATATTTTACGATGCTAAATTGTAGTACCTGGCGCTGGATTCTAGTTTCTGGTGCTAGATTCTAGTTTCTGGCGCTAGATTCTAGTTTCTGAAACTAGATTCTAATTAAAACAAACAAACAAAAAAGGACCCCCAGGATTAAATCTATTTGACCGCGGACCCCCACCTGAAAACATGTTCTAGAGATCCCCCAGAAGCAAAGATTTGAGTTAAAAATGTTTGCTTCTGAAATAATATATTCAAAGATCTGCGCCACATTTTCACGATATTTTTTAAAGAGAGGGTGCCGTGATTTTTGTATTTTTTCCAATTTTGTACATGTTTAAGAGGTGACAGTATGTAAATAGACCCCTTTCTGTGTTTTTATGTACAATGATGTCTTCCCTTTGTATTTAGGGTTTCTTCCTGGGGGTTGAACCTTTCCAGTCAAACTTGCCAATGAAAAAAACTTCAATATAGTGACATCATGTTCTCAGCCCCTCCCCCCAACTCCTCTGCCTTTATCATGCAACTAAAGCTGTGGGTGTAGCTTCAGTTCAGGTGGATCTCCACCCATCACCACCCACCAGGCAAACCAGGCATACTTAATGAACTGGCAGGGTGGAATCATAAAAATGACAGTTTAACAAACACTGTACACTTTTTTGGGGAAAAAATCTTACTTTTTATATAACATTAATACCTGATGATCAAGTTTTAGGGTAGAAAAAATCATGGCACCCCATCTTTAAAAAATAGCAGACCTACAAGCTCACAGCGCGCCACTCTGTGGCGCGCTGTGAGCTTGTAGATCTGATATTTTATCAATAGCTAAAGTATAACATAATGCTTGGAACACCAAAACTCGTTGCCGTGCAGAAGGCATTAAACAATAAAAGTGCTGGCCAGAGCAAATGGCGTTCTTCAAAGACAATTTCTTGCTTTGAAATGCTGTGCGCCTGCAGCGTCCAATAAACGAGGCTCCGCTGAGCACGGACACAACAATAACAATAAAAGTTATGAGGTGTGAGCTGTGTGGCTTAGACAGATAATGGTACAATGTGCACCCATAGAAAAGAACACCGCATACTGTACTGTATGTAGACCATTAGGACATTGGAATGACTGTGGATAAGAGGGTAGAGCAGGTCGTCCACTCATCCGCCTAGTGTTGGCGGTTTGAATCCCGGCTCTGAAGTTCAGAGCCGGGATTCAAACCGCCAACAGGCGGATTAATTAATTGAAATCGAATCGAATTTGGGGTTCACATGTTTGGGGTTCAGAGTCTGAACCCCAAACATGTGAACCCCAAATTCGATTCGATTTCAATTAATTTCAAAGGAGCTTTATTGGCATGAGAAAACAAACGTTTACATTGCCAAAGCAAGTGCCACAAAAACAATACAATAAAAACAGTTGAACATGGGGACAAATATATACAGTTGGAGGGGGGTGTATAGTTTTGTAAACAGTTAAGTTATCCATATTAAAGATGCAGTGCCAGGATTTTTTTCTACCCTAAAACATGATCATCAGGTATTAATGTTATATGAAAAGTAAGATTTTTTTCCCCCCAAAAGTGTACAGTATTTGTTAACACTGTACATTTTTTATGATTCCACCCAACCAGTTCATTAACTCATTGACCGCTAGGGGGACCTTCTTTGTTTCCTCTCCATTGCCGCGGCTCAAACCAGTTCGATCGGTAAAAAAGCCCTTATTTTGAAGCTCAGATCTCCTAAACAGGATGTGCTGTTTCTGTTATGCTGTGTCTGTTGTCTTGCCTAATCGATCATCTGGCGATGTACCCAAAAACATCCGGGTCACAAGTCAGGAAGAGCTGTGTAGCCCTGGCTGCTTAACCCATGCGCCAGCGACATTGAGGGGGCAAACCGGAGGAGAGCCGTTTGAATGCATTGGGTTGAACGCATGTCAATGGAGGGGAAAAAAAAAAGTTGTCCCCAATTCTGTCCCAAATGAAAGTCAGCAACGGGATAATCATCAGACGATGCGCACGGACTAATAGTTGGATTAAAGAATGAAATCTACATCTCGTCGTGATACGAGCCGTCCGCGTGACCGGCGGGGGGTCTCCACGGGATGTCCACGAGCAGCTCGCGAACGGCGCTTTAAGAATTAAGTATGCCTGGTTTGCCTGGTGGGTGGTGATCTACCTGAACTAAACGCAATGGGAGAAGAAGCCAATCAGCCAAAAATTGAAGTCCCAACCCTAATACATATACATTTGAATACTTCAGCTAAACTACATTTGAATACTGTGATGTGAAATTCAGGTCATGCTGCCACAGAGACGTACAGCACAGCAGTAAACGTTAAACAGGCAGAAGTGTTGTATACTGCCGTCTGTAACAATGTACAGAAGAAGAGAGACATCATAATAATATACCATAATCCCACCTAGTGCAGACTCCATCAATAAATAATAAGTACAGTATATATGTGCCTGATTTAGTACAGAGAGAGAGAGAGAGAGAGATAGAGATAGAGAGAGAGAGAGAGAGAGAGAGAGAGAGAGAGAGAGATGTAGCATAGGACAAAATACATCCCTCCTATAGATGGGTTTCTTCTTGTTTACATAGACTCAGGGCGGATGTAACATTTCCCAATTGAGGGGGGAGGAGAAAATGGTATGGGGGCGGCTTCATCGTCTGTGTCGCTTCGCGCCACGGGTGACATACCATTTTTGTTTACAGGACTTTTAGGCAAGTAAAGCGTCAATACTGTAATAACATCAGTTGTTGTTGAAGTTGCAACAGACACGCAGCATGCATAAAGCTAAAGGTCTGACTCAGAGAGTTTTCTGTTTTCAATGATGAAATGCTGTTGGTTTAGTGGTGCCACAGCTGTAGTTAGTTAGCAGTAGTAGTGTTTCAAATCATTGTAAATATAGGCACTTTTATTTGAAATACAGTATGTTGGGTCGTTTTGCATGCCATCGTGTTTGGTGGGGCAGACGGGGCATTTAGGAGGGCACTGCCCCCCCATGCCCATGCCTAGATTCCGCCCCTGCGGAGACTACATGCACCCCCCCCCCCCCCCCCACACACACACACACACACACACACACGCCGGCTTTGTGTAATCAATTCCCAACAGATTCCCGAACCTGTTGCTTTGTGGTTCGCTGGCTTCCGTTCAGTCCGACGTAGTACCATACGCACCTTAGTGAGACTGATATTATATACTGTATATAATATCACTCTGTGGCGCGCTATGAGACGTGAACACCTGCTATTTTTCGGGGAAAATCTTTTTCTTCTATGATCCTCAACAAGTGCTGAGTTAATTGAGAAAGTAAATGAGACTGAGTTGAGGAAGTAAAACAATTAGTTGCATTAATTTCTTATCACGGTGTGTGCAATATACCAGAGGGCCAGTTCTAATACTAATTCAATATCATCCCACGGGCCAAAGATAATCCATTCACCGGCCTGATTTGGCCCCCGGGCCTTGAGTTTGACATATATACTGTATACTGTACGTCAGATGTGCGATGGAACTGCTGTCATCATATTAGGGAGTGATCCCTCTGGAGGATCAGGACTTTGGGGGGGCAAAATGCTTTTAGAGTCGCTATTATTGTTTACACACTACATGCAGGTTGACATACATGATGATAAACCAAGATAGAGTGAGAGATCGCAGTGGTACATCAACCCTATAAGCAGGAGGGACGAAATCAATTTGCGGCAGGTGTCACGCCAGGCGTCGCGACACCCACTGAGCAAAGAGACGTCCCAATGACGTCATTTATGGGTCATTTTTCGACGTCCAATTTCGGTCAGTGGGGGGTCCAGAGTGAAAGGCTTTTCAACGTCTTTTTCTGACGTCTCCTGAACGTCAGTTCAGGAGACGACAACGACAACGACAACAGGGTTAATGAGGCCCGAGTCTAATCCAAATGTGGTCAATTGTTGACGTCTTTTCAACGTCTTTTTCTGATGTTCCCTGAAAGTCCAGTTTTGAATGTCAAATTTTGGTCAGTGGGCAGGCATAATGGTCGTGTTGGCAAAAACAGTTTGTGTCATCAGATTGGTCTGGAATAGCTTAATTGTACACCCATTTCCTACTCTAGAAAATTGGGATGGCCAATCAGGACACAGTATTTAAATACTATATTTGCATACCGTGTCCTCATTGGCCACCTCAAATTTCTGCAGTACAATTGGGAGTACAATTGAGCTATTCCAGACCAAACTGCTGACAGGCATTTTTTTTCTCCAAACAACTGATTCGGTCTGGCTTTAGCCAGGCTATAGGGTGAGGGTTTGGGTTTAGTCGTAAAACTACTGCGGCAGTTTTAGTAACTTTATTGATTTATACGGATTTATACCTGCCGCAACGCCTGCCGCGGTCACAAATTGATTCAGCTCTCTCCCTTTAATCCTTCTTCCACACTATGAGGAAAACAGCATCTGAAATCTGATGTAATGTATTTTTTTACACATCAGTGCTGCATATGACCTTGACGTTAATGAGCGATTAGGTTTTTCTTTTTCCCCCCGAACTTCACGCGCAATCCGTGCATGCAAGTGTGACGTTGTTGTCTGGAAATGCTCAGGGGCGGATGTAACATTTCCCAATTGGGGGTGGGAGCAGGAGAAAATGGTATGGGAGCAGCTTCAACACGGGCGATGAAGTCGCACCCATACCATTTTCAGTTACAGGACTTATATTAGTCAAGTAAAGCATCAATAATAACATCAGTTGTTGTTGAAGTTGCAACAGACACGCAGCATGCATAAAGCTAAAGGTCTGACTCAGAGAGTTCTCTGTTTTCAATAATGAAATGCTGTTGGTTTAGTGGTGACACAGCTGTAGTTAGTTAGTAGCAGTCGTAGTGTTTCACATCATTTTAAACATAAGCACTTTAATTTGAAATATCTTGGGTTGTTTTGCATGCCATCGTGTCTGGTGGGGCAGTCAGAGCATTTAGGGGGGCATGCATGCCCCCCTTCCATGCCCATGCCTAGATCCGCCCCTGGAAATACGTCTATACAGTCCGCTGAGGATTGTATCAGGCCAAAACGTGGCCATTTACTTGTCCACGAGAGTAAAAACAAACCATGTGTACATGTATTGTGTGCCGGATACTTCTTCATATTGCATTATTGAGACTTTAGTCTAATCTGGACCGCGCAGGCCTTTCTGCTCGTGCAGATATTCTTTCCCAAAGCCTTATAGTTATGATATCAGCAGCGCTGCACGCTGACTCAAAAAACACTACCAACTTTCTCCAACAATAATACATGGAGCTTACAGGCATGGGGCGTTTTTGCCATTAGGCAGACTAGGCAGTTGCCTAGGGCACCATGAGGAGGTGGGGGGGGCGACACCATACCTGCTTTAAAAGGATCCCTGACTAATAAGATAAACATCGCTGAAATCGCTTTCCCTATACAACTAAAATAAACAAATAAAAACACCAATGGCATCTTATTTCTTTCATAAATAGAGAATATTTCACTCAACAGGAACTGCTCCTTTAGTTTAAAAAAATAGTTCATATTTGTATCCTTTGGAGGGCGCCATTTTACTGTGCCTGTCATAGGTAGGAGTCACAGGAGATTTTCCCTGGAGCCCCCCCATTATCAAATGGACCCCTATGGGTTCATTTGGTCCAAATGGCCCAAATGGAGCCTTACGGGTCCATCTGGTGAGGGGGGCTCCAGGGAAAATCTTGCCTGGGGCTCCAAATCGCTTAGAAACGCCACTGCTTACAGCTATATGTTGCCATGATCCGTTTGCTTACTAATGCACATTTTTATTGCATGTTGTCGAATGAAGATCATTTTATGCCAGAGCTGGTCTGCATCCAGAGTCCAATTAATGTGAAAATAGGCGAGCAAAACAAACCAAAAAAAAGAAAGGAGATGCCTGGGTTTTTATAAGCAGGGCATTGAAAAGTGAGATTCTGTTGTTGAAATGCAAATCCAAGCAGGGGTTTTGTTCCAGAGG
Source organism: Benthosema pterotum (assembly GCA_039105355.1). Classification (NCBI taxonomy): domain Eukaryota; kingdom Metazoa; phylum Chordata; class Actinopteri; order Myctophiformes; family Myctophidae; genus Benthosema; species Benthosema pterotum. Next base: position 32,037,159 of record CM076984.1, on the reverse strand, counting down.
CACGCAGGGTGAAATTGGCCTTTAAAACACATTGGCATGCTAATGGCTGGAAGGTGCCCGCACCTTTAGGCTGCTTCAAAAATAATCACGGCTCTTATAATTGACTCCGTTGTTCACAATGGAAACGCCTGCATTCACACCAGATCAAATCTGACTTTGCATACGGGAAGGTGTGAAAGTGCGTGTGTGCGTGTGTGTATGCGCGAGAGTGTGTGTGTGTGTATGTCTGTGTGTGTGTAGTCATTGGAGCATAATGCTGACCACGGGTGATATCTGGTATACGGTACATGGGCATGCAGCAAGTGTGTGCACACGTGCATGTGTGTGAGTGCATGCCAGGGGCTTAGGCAGACATATAGCAGTTTCCTGGGGCACCATGAGCGGCCTCATATGGATAAATATGATTATACTTGTCCTCTAGGGATGTCCCGATACTTTATCAGTATCGGAAAAAGTATGGCATCGGCCCTTCTTTGGTCATATCGGTATAGCTAAATACTGTATGGCTGTCGGAAAAGTATCGGTTTCAACGCTTATTTGTCATTATCAGGTCATATTTGTATTGGCATTGAGGAGTCTGCTATTCATAGATCTTTCTTTCTTTTATATTATTGTATATATTCTTCTCTGGTATCGGTATTTGGTATCGGCATCAACTAACACAGAAATTTGGGTATCGGGATCGGATCGGAAATGACACCCCCCCCCCCATGCCCATACCTAGATCCGCCCCTGGTGTGTGTGGTTGTGTGCAATACCTGAATAAAGCAGGTATATTGCTATAGTGCACATATTGGCTGAATTCTCCACTGGTGTGGTCTCTCCTGCCTGTCAGCGTCTGTCTGTCTGTCTATCTGTCTGTCTGACGCAGAGCTGAACAGACAGGCAGTGCATGTCAACAAGCAGGACCACACACGCACACACAAGAACACACACACGTGCACACGCAGACACACGTGCTGCGTGCGTGCATGTGCATGTCAACAAGCAGGCACCACACACGCACACACAAGAACACACACACGTGCACACGCACACACACGTGTCTGCGTGCGTGCAAAATTATGCAAATGCATTCATATAACAGTTTCTACATGTCAGTCAGGTGTACAGAGGCTAACGCTGCACGTCAGTGCTCTGCTCTGCCTGCTTAACAAACAACTCCAGTCTTGTCAAAGGACAGATGCATTAAAGGGCCAAACCCGCACTCAAAGCTCCTAGTTAGAATAGAAGGACTGCCATTTCACCCGCTCTCAAAGAGACTTAAACTGATTCTGATCCCCCATTTACAACCAGCCTTTCTTCTTTCGCTTCCACTCCCTACACAGGCCTGTCGTGTGTGTATTCTGTGATGACATTGAATTCGGTCGTTATTTCTCATTGTCATGTTTATGAATTGAATACTTGAACAATAACAATATTGACAGCAAAGGTTGAATGTACTCTTTCACACTGAAAAAAAAAAAAAAAAAGAATCTGAACTAAGCAAGTCTTGTAATCTTAGATCTAAACAAACAAGCAAAATAATCTGTCTGTGGGGTAAGTGAATTGTCATATCATGGACTATAAATACTGGTTTATTTTTTGGAACCAGACCTTAAAAATCTCAAATCCATCAACAAGACATGCCCTATGCAGTAAAAATTGTGTTTGGCATTTTTTTTTAATTTTTTTTAAACAATGTTTTATCATATAGGAAAGCTATTGGTGGAGAGGTTTGTCTATCACATGTTTTGCTTAGCTGTGATTGGACCATAGCAGTTTGGGGAGGGCGTAGTGAGAGGTCTATTGGTACAAGTTGAGAGCCAGACCCGCCCCACTGTGTTTCAACACACAGGACAAAAGTAAATTTCTTTCAAAAGTCAGGAATGTTCCTTAATAGAAAGGTAAATGTAAAGATGAAACTGCATCCATTCAAAACTGTTTGCATTATTAAAGCTCAGTTTCCTGTTCTATGATCGTCACCAAGCACTGCTATAGTGAAATTAGAAAGTAAATCGATTGAATGGAGAAAGTAAAACAATTAGTTCCATTCATCGCCAGTGTCGCTTCGTGCCACAGGCAATGAGGTCGCACACATACAGATATTAGACTAAGCATCAATAATAACATCAGTTGTTGTTGAAGTTGCAACAGACACGCAGCATGCATAAAGCTAAAGGTCTGACTCAGAGAGTTTTCTGTTTTCAATGATGAAATACTGTTGGTTTAGTGGTGACACAGCTGTAGTTAGTTAATGTTTCAAATAATTTTAAATAAAAGCACATTAATTTGGAATATCTTTGAAATTCGGGGTGTTTACATGCCATCATGTTTGCTGGGGCAGTCTGGATATTTAAAGGGGGCATTGCCCCCCCATGCCCATGCCTAGATCCGCCCCTGGTATGTATTAGTATTTTATTATTCATTACACCTAGTCAGTCCAAGCGAAAACGATTAGATGATGTCTATACCTACTTTTACTTTCTATTATTTATTCTTCATAATATAATACTGTAATCTTAGTCGAATCCCTCGGCTCTTCTTACGCACGTGCCCTGCTGTTTTTCCCCGACTCTGTCTCTCTGTCTATTATATTTAAACAGCATTATATAATAGGAGTTGTATCTAATGACTGTTAGAGTAAATAGCTGCCAGCCAGAATAAGAAAAAGCTCCAATACGCCTGTTTGTTATCGGTACCGCGCGCTGAAGTGATACTTGACTGCAATGTGGAATGGGCGAAATGCGGCGAGACAAGAGCCGCGGCTCTCATGTTCAGATTTCCATATTTATTGTTTGGAATCCATAGGGAGTTCAACTGAATGCCAATCGCGGAAGGAAGGAAGCAGCGGCCGACTCGCCCAGACAAATATAGCATCATCCTCCAGCACCGTGCGGCACAATATGATAAAACCTGCACCCCGTGTGTAACCTCATTGATTAAAGCCCACCTTTCAAGCTAAACGTTTTCTGTACCTGACACAGCAGAGAGCTCCCTACTGTACTGTATGCCGCCGTGCCTATACGTCCACAATCCCTGCACCTCACCAGCGGGGGTTCTGAAAGTGGGGTCAGGGGACCCCTCATGTGTCCTTGAGGGGGGTCCCTGCAAAGTAGAACAATGTGGCAGTATAGCATTGATTGGTTGATTTATTGGTTGATTCAATGAATAGTTTATTAGAGAGACATGTAAACCTGCACCTCTCCATATCTAAATGCCTAATTTTCAACCTTTTACCGTTTTCATGGAATGAATGAGCCCCAGCTTGAATGAAAGTGTCCTAGGGTGGACAAGAAGGCGCGGCTTACCTAAAGGTCTATTGTTCTATTTTGGCCCGTCGTGTAGTTGAGTTTGACATCCCTGCTCTATAGGCCTCCTGCCTTGGCAGTTCAAACAGTGTTGCCAACTTGGCACATTTGTCACTATATTTAGCTTTTTTCCAGACCCCCCTAGTGCCAAAATTAGCGAAAAACTCCTGGCGGAAAATCTAGTGCTTTTTTGCTGGTGAGTTGGGGCGAAATTGGATGACAGGCACCAGAGATAAAACCCTTGTTTTTCACCATTTTTCCTCCTATGATAGAGTCCTCCTTCCTTCTTAGAAAGCACCATTGGTAACCAAATGGACCCTTATAGATCTGTAGCTCTTGAGAGCGTAAAATGAAACCAAACGGACCCTTTCGGGTCAGTTATTTCTCCTAAATCAGTCTGAGAGACTAAACTCAACATCACATGGTGGTCCTCCGAGGCTAAAATGCAGAATAAATAGTGGTCCCTGGTATGAAAATGGTTGAAATAAAACCACTGCTCTAGCGCATTCTAGTGCATAATGAAAGAAAGTTATATGCACTGTTATAATATGTTATAACCTGTTATAAAACAATGCAATGTAGCATAACTCTGTCTACAAAAATCTGTACCCCCTTCCAACTGTATATATTTGTCCCCATTTTCAACTGTTTTTTATTGTATCGTCTTGTGACTCTTGCTTTGGCAATGTAAACGTCTGTTTTCTCATGCCAATAAAGCTCCTTTGAATTGAATTGAAATTGCATTTTGGAAGTGCCACTAGTGCAGGGGTTTTCAACAGGTGGTCCGGGGACCACCAGTGGTCCTTAAGAAGGTTCCAGGTGGTCCCCAGGCTAAATGATGGAAAGTTGGTTAACCAGATGTAACTCTTGGGAATGTAAAAATGAAACCAAATGGACCCTTGCGGGTCCATTTGGTTTCATTTTCACACCCTCAAGAGTTAAAATATTCATCATCTGAATTAGCACCACTTAATTAGAACGTCTACACTGTTTTGTTCGCGAAATCCAGCATGGAATTGTGGACAAAACCAAAATAATTCTTTAATTTTAGGTCTTTGGTGTGAAAATGTAATCAAATGGTGGTCCGTGGCTCAAATGCTGAATAAATGGTGGAAAACCCCTGCACTAGTGCATTTGGGATTTTGGAAGTTGGCGACACTGCGTTGAAAACCTCAACCTGCTGCCGTTATGCTCCCTCTATCCCTCCTCCTGCACGTGTCTCCATCTCCACAACATCTGACATCTGTCATTCCTCATTCTATCCATCCTTGTTACTCCCCAAGTGAACCTCAACATGTTCAGGCTCCGCTACCTCCAGCTCTGCTGACTGTCTGATACTCAGTGCGGTTTAGTTTCTAAAAACCACACAACACAGCTGTTCACCACCACTTTCTACACGGCATTCCCTTTCATTCTTGCTGATACGTTCCTATCACACTTTTCTCCGCTCCCTAGCTCCAACATGCTTGCACTCATTTTTTCCCACTTTTCCACACTATACAGTACATTCCACACTCTACATTCCTCCTTTTTCAGACCAGGGCCCACTATTTGTTCTGCATTTTAGCCACGGACCACATTTGATGTTGGGTTTAGTCTCTCAAACTCAAAACCAAGGATTGTCTAGTTTTTGCCAACAATTTAGAGAGAAAATGGAGAATAATTGTTATTTTGACCAAAGTTTTGCCAGATCTTTTTGTTGACAAAAAACGTGAAAGTTCTTAGATTTGGGTGCAAGAAGCTAAACTCAAGATCACAAACTGTCACCTCAAACCCCAAATACTGTTTTCAAACATCGGCAATAGCATATACAGGAAAACCTTCCAATTCTCTCCCTCTATTTTGCATTATTCTTAAACACTACAACATTAAGTAGCACCATCATCACCACTATTACAAAGCTCAAACTTTCTAGGGGGCTTTGAAATGGATTTTCAGTAGTCTAACAAATCAAATTTTTGATGTGTAGATCTTGTTGAGCCGCTCATTTTGAAAGTAGTTCAAGTCAAAAAAGTGCGGGCACCCCTGGTCTACATCTTGCGTGTTTGTCTCAAAAATGTTGAACAGTTGGAATGAAATAAAAAAGGGGAAAAAAACACAACCCCAATTTGGCCTCTCAAACAGTCTGCTAAAGCAGCAAACTACAACCACCTCTCAGCCACTCATGCGAGTAATTGACAATATATAACGCACAACAACAACAACTTTGTGGAGGCAGTATTGCTTTGTTTTCAACTCAGACGATCGTCTTCATTTCCGGGAGAGAAAAATGTACTGTATATTTTTCATTTCTTGAAGAAAAAAAGATTGTCGGTTAGGTTTTTCCTAAACAGCAATGTGAAGGCTACAGTGGTATACACTTCAGTACTACTACTTCAGTACTACCACTGTAAAAATGAAACCAAATGGACCCGCAAGGGTCCATTTGGTTTCATTTTTACACTCAAGAGTTACATCTGGTTAACCAACTTAGCTGGGGACCACCTGGAACCCTGTCAAGACCACTAGCTGGTGGTCCCCGGACCACCGGTTGAAAACCTCTGGTACCGTATAGGCGGTGTGCAGTGGGAGGATGATGACGGATGAGGGAGGGTGACTATTAACTTGTCAACTCATGTGTCATGGAAGAGTGTTTTTGAGGAGCCGCTAGGCTTGATTTTTTCCCACTCCAGCTCTGGGCAAACTGGGGGAAAACCCCGCCCCCGATGCTCGGAATCCAATGAAAACACTGCAAACCAGCGGGGGGTTTGGGAAGGAGCGCTTGTTTTACCCTGCTGGCTACTACTAGTAGGACGGGGTGAAGCATACTTTTAATGAGGTCATGTTTAGGGTTAGTAACCGCATAAAGCACCGCCTAGCCTAACCCTAACCCTAACCTCAGTAAAACTAGGCTATGCCTAAATCTAAAGTAACCCTAACCCTGAACACAACCTTAGTAAAACTATGACTAAACCTAACCTAACCATAACCTCAGTAAAACTTCCTTCGCCCCGCCCTACTAGTAGTAGCCAGCAGGGTAAAACAAGCGCTCCCCTGCTGGTTTGCAGTGTTTTCATTGGGTTCCGAGCATCGGGGCGGGATTTCCCTCGGTTTGCCCAGAGCTGGAGTGGGGGGAAAAAAAATCAAGCAGCAGGCAGTCCTCCCAGTGGGGGCTCCTCGATGGCTGGCATGTGTGCCGGTAGGTAGAGGGACAACAGCAGGGGCCACACGCTGCAGAGATGTGTGGGAGGGAGTGGATAACAACACTGAGTAGAAAACAGGTAGCCTTCATGGTGCCATGTCATTATTCCGACCTCCCATTGCTGCGACCTCCCGTTGTTCCGAAACTAGGAGACACAAAACCCTCCCCTTCTCCAACCGTAACCCTAAATGCCAAGGAGATGTCGCTAGTAGCACAACATTTTATGGGACATGGAATTGAAGCAATGGAAGTGTGTGGATTAGAATCTAATCAAACATGGAGAGAGGGAGAGAGGAAGTTTGCGGAAAAACAATGGATTTTAAAACTTAATACAACATTTCCACAGGGTTTAAACCACTATGAAAGATAAGTAAGATTAGTTATCTCAGACATAGATAGACTCTCCTTCAACAAAGATGGCGAATGCAAACGTTCTCTGTATTGTGCGCATACACAATGTTGTAAGGTACAAAACATTGAAGTCTTATACCACAAACCTAAACCTCCGACCCTCCGGTCGGTGCATGGTTTAGGCTATTAGGGTTACGGTTGGAGAAGGGTAGGGTTTTGCTACAAACATGCCTAAAGCTTTCTCTAACCCTCATCCTCACCATAACCGCAAGCACGTCGCAGCTGATAGTGGATTTCCAGCGCAAAAAGTGCACTTTTACGGGCAGTGTTTGACGTCGCAGCGCTCCATTTATGGCATGCCCATGCACGCTGCTGCCATGTAGAGCATGTGCATGTGCATATCTTATTATCGGGGGAGCGGAGTTTTTTTTTTCCCAAATCACTCAATGCTCCTTTAAAGGAATATATGCTGATAGAAAGAGAATACAGAAACGAAAGAAAATATGCTGAGACAAAGACAAAAATGCATACAGAGCCATTCTAATTCCACATGCCACGTTCAAGGTGATTATACCTTGCAGTGAGCGTGAAATACCTACTATAGGCCTATAGTGTGCATGCCGGGGTGATATATAATGTTAGGCTAACCTACCTTGAGACACACACTCGTGCATGTTAGATCTAGCTGTATACTGCATGATAAAAACAGACTACCAGAGCCTGAGGCACCTCATGCGGTACAAAAATAGCTGCCAGTCCCTCTCTCTCTCTCTCTCTCCTCCCCTGTACACACTCACATGCTCTCTGGCCAAATCTGTTGTTTTCGCAGAAGAATTACTGTACAGCGCTATGCAGCCTAATGACTTCGTACGGCATGGCCTGGGAGCTGACTGTACACGTGGGATGGCTAACATTTTATTTTTCATCTTGCAAACATTGCAAGACTAAAAAAACGTGCGCATGCATGCAAACACACACACACGGACACACACGCAAACGCACACACACACGGACACACACACGGACACACACGCACACGCACACGCACACACACACACACACACACACACACACACACACACACACACACACACACACACACACACAAAACTCCAACACATAGTGAATAAAACATAGCCTAGTTTTATCCGAGATGCATGACAGTTGTAATAGACCTTTATCCGTAAGCTCCGCCTTCTCCCCAGTGTCCAACCATGACACTTTTCAGCCGGGCTCAAAGAAAACTACATTGGTGGCTATGATCTAGCTAAGATTTGTGCTGTAGGACAAAAAACAATGTTAATAATAAAAATAATAATACCCCCGTTTTTATTAATATCTTATCGACTAGTCAACTCGTAACAAAGACGTCGGCAAGTGGTTTTACTAGTCTACTAGTTGGTTAAAGCCCTAGTGGTCTGTGGCTCAAATGCTGAATAAATTGTAGTCCCTTGTATCAAAATGCTTGAAGACCACTGTAATAACGCAAAAGATGTAGCGACTATTGATACTGAATACACATTAACGATCACAATACAGGTTTTTAACCCTTTGTGTACTGAACAAGGTCTGGTCAAATCTTTGAATGTATATTCTTTCGCAAGCAACTATTTTGAACTAAAATCGTTGCTTCTGGGGGATCCCTACAACCGTTCTCAGATGGAGGGGTCCTCAGCCAAATATAGATAATTTTGGTGTGTCCTCGGAATGAAATATGTTGAGCATCACTGACACTGGAACATAGATTTTTCAGAGAAACTAGAATCTGTCAGAATCTAGCATCAGAAACAGAAACTAGTCAGAAACTAGAATCTAGTGTCAGAAACTACAAATAGCTGTCAAATAGAATATATTCTTAGATTTGCGCATCATTTTCACATTTTTCTCTAAAAATATCAGATCTACAAGCTCACAGCGTGCCACTCGGTGGCAACAACAACCCCGCCACAGCAGGCCTATACACCTGCTATTCTTGGCTGCTGTTGGCCCCTACAGATGTGGAAGCATGCCGCGGGTTCGAGTGCAGGTTAAGTGCTTAACAAGGCCATGCGCCAATCAGCCGCTGAGAGCCAATCACTTTACAAGTGGAGTGCTTCAAAACAGCACAGCTGTGGCTCCCTGCTGCAGCCAAGAACAACCCACTGGTTTCTCCACTGTTTTGTTTTTTATTAAAGGAGAATTCCACACCAGAAGACATTTGGCATCCCTTGATCACTGTGACATTGCATATATATACGGTAGGCCTATTGTATATTGGACTTGATTTTTGTCATAGATCCCCCTTTTTCTACATTCCCCCCTTGAGGTCCCTGTCCAGTTCAACAGTTTACATTGGTGCAGGTTGTCTTAATTCTGACGCAGGCATTTTAGTAGCTCCAAACTGTTTTTTTTTTCTCCTCACGCATAATTTTTTAATAGCATACTGATACTCATGCATATGTTTTACGTCACTCTGGCGCAACTTTTACATGTAATACCATAGGTAATCTATTTCTCCTCCTCTTCTCCCCTCCCTTCTGCCACTCTCCTCTCCAATCACTCCAGTTTGATGTGATATGAAAAAACATATATTTGCATCTATTAAAATACCCACATTAGAATAAAGACAACCTGCGACAATGCAAACTGCAAAAATCAAGGACATTATAACGTATCACGTCACAGCATCCAAAGTAGATGGATGCCCAATGTATTTTGGTGTGGAATTCTTCTTTAAATTGCCCGATTTTGCCCACTAGGTGGCAGCATAAGCACAGCCTTACCGCCCCCATACCATTTTTCTCTTGCCTCTCCAACATGTTATCTTGCCCCCCCCCCCCCCCCCCCCCCCCCCCCCCCCCAAATGGGACATGTTACATCCGCCCCTGTTCGAGAGATACAGGGCTTTGAAAAACTTGCTTTTTATGGATATATTTGAACCTGGATGTAAAAATCCCATAACTGGTGGGGGGCGCTACGTAGCAACTGTAGCAATGCTAGAATGTAAATTTACGTTCCATGCTTTCATATATTATATCCAGGTTGAAGGGTTGGCTTGGGGTTTATGGACATGTACGTAACTGGCACCTGCTCTACCATAGCCCCAGGGTACCATTATAGTCATATATTGGCAATAAAAGTGATTAACATGCCAACCTCAAAGTCAATGTGCAGCATAGTGCAGTGAAGGCAACGCGTCCAGGAAAACCCAAAGAACATCATTCATGAACATAACAAACTTGTCAGCAACAGCACACCGCCTACAAACAAATGTCACTGTGCTCTGAGCCCACGGTACAGTGACCCTTCTACCAGGGGTTCAAACAAGGGCGGATTGGCCATCTGGAGTACAGGGAGTTTTCCCAGTGGCCTGCGCCACCTAGTGGCCTGGACAGTTTTTTTTTTTTTTTTTGAAAAGTCCAGGGGAGGCCAGGGCACCAGGCCATATTCCCGTTCACTCCTGTGTGCCAGGGCGCTCGCGCTGCTGGAGCCAGTGTTGCCAACTGCCAAGATCTAAAATGCACTAGTGGCACTTCCAAAATGCACTAGAATGCGCTAGATTAAATGACCATTAATCTTCTACATTCTCTAGTTGTGTAGACTAAGTTGGACTAATTCACATGATGAATATTTTAACTCTTGAGGGTGTAAAAATGAAACCAAATGGACCCGCAAGGGTCCATTTGGTTTCATTTTTACGCTCTCAAAGAGTTACATCGCGTCCGAACCCGACCAGGACAGAACCCGAACAGTCCCAACCCGACATTTAGGGCCGGGCCTAAAATCTATGCTAACCAATATGGCCGGGTCAGGCCTCGGGCTCCATGAAAAGATAATATATACTTGAATTATTATATTATAGTAAAAATAGGTTATTTATCTGTATTTACCTATTATGAAGATGGTGCTGATTGGCATTTCACTTTTACTCTGTGGAGAATTCTCTAATTCTGCCCAAACCAGACAGTTTAGGGATGGGTAGGGCCCAAAATCTATTCCATTTAGTCGGGCCGGGCCTAGGGCCTGATCAGTTAGGGTCCAGTTAGGTCCGGGCCTTAATTTTCAGGCCCATTTAGATCTCTAACATTTTCGCTTCTAGCCCCGATCCCAGATGTGGGGCAAGTAGGGCAATAGGAGGAGGGCTCTCCACTATGGTTCAGCCTGCACATAGGGCAGGAGGTTCTATGTTGTTGTCCCTCTTAATAGCATCTGGAGGACACACATCATACCAAATTATGGTAATATTCACTTGTTTTATAATGCTGTTAGATTTGTGCATACGTAGTCTATAATGACAAGACAGGACAGGATATCACAGGGTCAAAAAGGTCAAGAGACTCCCCAGGCGAGTTTGGTGATCGATACATTTAGGGGGTGCGCACACACATCATTTGTGCTCAGCCACACTGACATGTATTTAAGTATGCACACCTGCACTGCTCAACATGCATGTGGACACACACAATGTCTAAAAGAATTATAAGAGATTCACTGTCTTGGTGGTAGTTGGAGAGAGACGTCTGCAGAGATGGTGTGAGACATGGGAGTAGGACAGGGGTTTTCAACCAGTGGTCCGGGGACCACCAGTGGTCCTTGAGAGAGTTCCAGGTGGTTCCCAGGCTAAATGACGGGCAGTTGACCAGTTAACCAGGTGTAACGCTTGACTCTCAAGAGTTAAAATATTCATCATGTGAACTAGCCCAAGTCTACACAACTAGAGAATGATGATGAAGATTAATGCTCATTTTGTCTTATGTTTGCGAAATCCATGTGGAATTGTGGACAGAAGCAAAACAAATCTATATAGTTTTGGGGGTCTGTGGGGGTGAGAATATTCTCAAATGGTGGTCCGTGGATCAAAGGCTGAATAAATAGTGGGCCCTGGGATCAAAATGGTTGAAAACTATTGGTCTAAAACTACACTTTAGTGGCTCAAAAACTAGCCTGCAGGTTGTTGGAAACAACTAATGCTTATACAGACTGTGTGTGGGAAATGATCTGTCAGTAATCAATGGAATGTACAGTAACATGTAAACAGTGTTGTAGTGGGACTTTTAGAAGTGGGGGGACACCTCTTAAAGGGGAATTCCACCCATTTTCAATTTCTTTCTGAGAGTGTAGCGGGTCCATTTGAGAGTGTACAAATGTGAACCAAATGGACCCTAGCGGGTTCCATTTGTACACTCTCAGATAAAAGGAGACTCATTAACATGGTGAAACACATCTTGATGATGTCATCAAGATTTATTTCACCATGCTAAGGATTTTTTTCAGACCTCCGTTTGTAGGAAACTGGGGGAACTTTTTATGAGCGAAATTCCCCTTTAAGACATGTGCATGCACACTTGCATTTGCATGCGCATTTGCGTGCACCAACACACAGACACGCTATTAAAACAAGTATAGCATATTGAGAAAGATTGTTTACAATGCCAAATTGTACCCATAAAAGTAAATGGCAAGACAAAAAGCCATGGGCCTACTTTTGCCCCCAAAATATTTTAGATGTGAGAAGTGAAGGGACGCCGTCCCCCCCCCCCCCCCCCCCCAACGCGTCCCCCCTCCACTACACCCCTGAACATAAATATTGAGGTATTTGGTCAAACATACGGTGATATTTGCCCATATATACAGTATCTCCTGCATGCTGTTTTGACTTTCATAGCCTACAGGTCCTGCAAGGTCATGCAGGGATTTATGATATTTATGACTTACTTCGATTAGAAGACCTCTGTGGTTCTTTATTTCTTCCTGCAAAAAAAAAGAAAACATCCTTCTTTAATAGGATCATTAATCCCTTTTGACTCCAGATATACAATTGACTGTATACCCCTATGCTAGACATTTGTGGACACAATAGTTTCTTTTGTCTTATTTTTGAAATATTCTCTATTTATGAAAGGAATAAGATGCCATTGGTGTTTTTTATATGATCATGTTTTAAGTTATATCCTGTTTATCTAATTAGTCAGGGATCCTTTTAAGGACACATCGACACTAACTCTGCGGGAGCCCGGGATCGAACCGGCAAACTAGTGGTTACCATCCGGTTACTCTACCCAATCAATCAATCAATCAATCAATCAATCAATCAATCAATCAATCAATCAATCAATCAATCAATCAATCAATCAATGGATCAATCCGTAGTGTTCTTGAACACAAAGCACAGCAACAATCTAATTTTAGTGTTCCCGTTTGGAGTAGGGCTATAAGTGGCTCCGTAAGTGATGTTTTAGCATGCATGACACCTGTTTAATGCACAGTCACACACGCTGATGTCTTAGGCTTTGCATCATCCCTCCTCCTTTCATCAGCCCATTTGATACTATTTGGCAATTCTAATCTAGGATCTGCCTGCATGCATCAAGTAGCATGGAAAAATAATAGTGATTTTAACAAGGCAATTTCACAATGTTGGATTATTGGTGCTGACGGGAATCAAATAAATTCACGGAGAAAACATATAGGCCTACCGGTATATAATGTATAGGCTATACACTGTAGTATTTGGGAAAGCATGCCAACATCTCTCTCTTTCTCCCATACCATTTTCAGTTACAGGACTTACATAAGGCGAGTAAAATTCAATAATAACATCAGTTGTTGTTGATGAAATGCTGCTGGTTTAGTGGTGCCACAACTAACGTAGTAGCCTAGCAGCTCGTGTTTGGGGCAGTCAGGGCATTTAGGCAGGGCATTGCCCCCCATGCCTAGATCCGCCCCTGGCACTTGGTTACCTAGTAACTCTCCACCCCTCCATTGGCTCTCTCTCTCTCTCTCTCTCTCTCTCTCTCTCTCTCTCTCTCTCTCTCTCTCTCTCTCTCTCTCTCTCTCTCTCTCTCTCTCTCTCTCTCTCTCTCTCCTCTCTCTCTCTCTCTCTCTCTCTCTCTCTCTCTCTCTCTCTCTCTCTCTCTCTCTCTCTCTCTCTCTCTCTCTCTCTCATATCCATCCATCCAGGCACGGCACGGCACGCACGCAGCCTAGCCTGCATGGACCGCGCACACTGCGCACTCCCGCCGCCCGCGAACGAACGAAAGAAAGCCCGTGTTGGTTGAGAGCAGGCCCGGATATAACATTTTCCTATGGGGGGGAAGGGGGGGCCTAAGGGCGGCATGAGTGCGCCCATTGCAGTTAAATTCTTTAGTTCTGTGACGTGACCCACAAGATGTTGCCTATATCTTGTACAGGTATTAGGCAAGTAAAGAATCAATAATAGCCTAACATCAGTTGTTGAAGTTGCAACAGACACGCAGCATGCAAAGCTAAAGGTCTAACTCTGAGAGTTTTCTGTTTCGAATGATGAACATGGTGTTGCTTTTGGCGTCACAATTCTAGTTAGTTAGTAGCAGAGTCCCCCCACCCCCACCCCACCCCCACCGCGCATGCCTAGATCCGGCCCTGGTTGAGAGAGAGAGAGAGAGAGAGAGAGAGAGAGAGAGAGAGAGAGAGAGAGAGAGAGAGAGAGAGAGAGAGCGCGAGCGGACGGACCCCAAAGAGAGTGGAGAGCGGAGCGTGTGAGCCAACACGCACCGTGCGGAGGAGAGGACCGACGGAGCGGAGGACTGACTGGAGGACTGGAGCAGGCAGCAGGCAGCAGGCAGCAGGCCTGGAGCAGGCAGCAGGCAGGCAGGCAGCAGCCACTGCACGGAGGAGAGCAGGAAAGCCACCCAAAGAAGCTGCTGCTCAGCTGCTGCTGTACTATGTCCCGTGTATGAGGATATTTGGGAATTAATGGGGAGAGAAAAACAGAAGCCGTCTTAGAACAAATCAAATCTAAGACGCGAGTGTTATCGTCGGAGTGAAGACTGGAGGAGGAGGAGATGCTCATGACGCCTCATGCTTTCTGCTGCTTCTTTCTATTCCCGGAGGATTGGAAGGTCATCCAGAAACAACAACAACACTACATAAAGACATAACGGATATTATTATTTTTTCCTTCTGGGATACTATTAATCTGCGGACCTTGTTTTTGCTGGCGAGAAGAGAGGGAGAAAAACAACATCGTAAAACACACTGACTGACTATACTGTATAGTCGCCCTGGTTTGGTTGTTCCATATCTCTAAAACTAGGGATGGGAGGATTATAGAATCTCTCGCCACGGCAGGTGAGTCACGGCATATCGTTTTTTATTAATACTGTTGTACTTAATGTTTCGTCGGAGTGGACTGGCTGGTGTTTGCTTGTTTGTTTTTTATTTTAATTTTTGGGTGACTTTACAGTTTATACCGGATAGACAGGGGGCGACGCGCGTGCACGCGCATACGCGTACGCACGCAGGCGCGTGCGCGTGCGCGCGCGCGCACACACACACACACACACACACACACACACACACACACACACACACACACACACACACACACACACACACAGAGTCTCTTTGGTTGGCAATTACAGCCGACGTGCCCGGCGCACTTATAATTATTTCTTCTTCTTTTTGGGGGAGCTAATTTGGTTTTATTTTTAATTTATTTTCATTTGTTTTTTACCCCCGATCAAATGTTATTGCGCATCAGAATGAATCAACATTACGCGCTGCTTGCTGTAAACCACCGGCATCATGATCACCATCATGTACCAATGCAGGAGGGAATTCATTTTGATTGTGTGTGACTGCCTGCGATCGAGACTCCGTCTACAAACATTATTATACCTATTAAAAAGCGACATGGAGGTGGTGCTGTTTTTAGTTGGGCTCTCTCTGTTCTGGCACTGACAGACAATAGGTTACTCGAGTTTATTACACCCAGGGTAAAAAAAAAACATACAGCATGAAAGTATAGAGGCATTTTGTCTGGGTTTCTGCTAATGTTCACGGCACTTGTTACTCGAACGAGTCGGACCAGCCAGCCAGCCAGCGCCGCTGACTGCTGCCGCTGTGTGTGTGTGTGTGCGCGTGTGGGGGTGTGTGTGTGTGTGTGTGTGTGTGTGTGTGTGTGTGTGTGTGTGTGTGTGTGTGTGTGTGTGTGTGTGTGTGTGTGTGTGTGTGTGTGTGTGCGCGCGCGCGCGCGTGGGGACCGTGTGTGTGTGTGTGTGTGTGTGTGTGTGTGTGTGCGCGTGTGGGCGCATTGTGACTGCGCCTTAATTTTTCCTGAACTGACAAATTATTCTAAATAACGTCTTATTAGTCTATAGCCTGAAAGGTCGGCGAATAATACCGAATATTATTTAGAATCAAAGTTTAAATTATTCGCACCTGTTAAAACAGTGACATCAGACCCCCCCCCCCCCCCCCCATACACACACAAACACGCGCACACACGCACACACGATGTGTCATCGGATGTCACATTTGGTGTATAGTTGGAGGATGTGAGTGTGACTGCACGCTGCACGCATGCATGCATGCAGGCTGCAGCAGCAGCAGCACTCACTCAGCCACTCAGGATGAATGCATGCAGGGAGGGTGCATGCGTACGATGCATCCATGCGGAGCGGCTTACCGTACATTATTTAATGCTTTTTAAGTTTTACACACATGAGTTGTACATGGTCGGTTCTGACTAAAACCATTCTGTAGGCCCTACTGTTTGTTGTTTTAAGTTTTATTGAAAAATAGCAGGTGTTCACGGCTCATAGCGTGCCACAGTGGCACGCTATGAGCCGTGCACACCTGATATTTTGGGGGAAGTCGTCAAAATGCTGCACAAATCTTTCAATATTAAATCAGCGCTAACGGCTTAAAATGCAGCCATGATTTTGTCAGGGGAAATTAGGGAAAATTTTGAATCTAATCTTCTAATCTGTTTTGTCTTTCGTTCTGCCTTAAAAAAATAAATAAAATACACATATTAAACTCTAAAGACATTTGAATTAGAACTCTAGTTTTCAGGCAGGCAGCCATGCATAGACTTGACCAGATTGCTCATCCATTTCTTTCTTTCTTTCTTTCTTCTCTCACTCCTTTTAGACTGTAGACTACCTCCATCTATCTTCATGGAATACCAAATTTAGGACATTGTAAGAGAAAAGTCAGAGAGACGAAAGCCTGCCATGCATCAAAAAGAAAGAAAGGGGGGAAAAAATCACCCCAAAACGTCTGATTCGATTCCTCGTCCCCAAACCTCAGGCCCTTTTAGTGCAGAGCCCCAGAGATAAATGGCTTCATTGTAGTCAGAAATCCGGACCAATAATTAGCCGGGAGACTTCTCTTCTCTTCGCTTCCGAAAATGGAATGAGGAGGGCTGGGAGGGGGACCGAAAAAAATGTCAAACTAGGGTAGTAGCCATGGTGATTGGTTGAACAAGCAATGCATCCCTAGAATCCTATTCAGGACATTATCCATCTCAGTTATAGAGTTGGCACACTTTTAATACCAGTGATGAAACCAGGGCCGGATCTAGGAATGGGTATGGGGGGGGGGGCATTTAGGGGGGCAATGCCCTTTAGGAGTGCTGCTACCACTTGCTGTACAAAGAACTAAACTTGACACTAGATTCGAGTTCCTGACATGAGATTCTATAGATTTTCTGGAGAAAATCTGTTTCTGTGCCAGTGATGCTCAACACATTTCATACCAAGGACCCCCAGAATTATATATATTTGGCTGCGGACCACCCTTCTGAAAACATGTTGCCCTAGGGATCCCAGAAGCAAAGATTTGAGTTTGCTTATGAATATATTCAACGATTTGCACCACATTATTCATGTTTTTTTTTAAACATCTTCATTGGAGATAATAACATCACCACACAGGCGTGCATGCACACACACACACACACACACACACACACACACACACACACACACACACACACACACACACACACACACACACACACACACACACACACACACACACAACACACACACACACACACACACACACATGCACGCACAAACACGCACACACGCACACACGCACACACGCACACACACACACACACACACACACACACACACACACTACAGTGGTTCTTTGTGGCAGTGCTGCTGCTACCACTTGCTGTACAAAGAACTAAACCTGCTTAGCATTTCTAATGTTTCTATAGCCGTGTTTTGATAAAAGGTACTATTTAGCACAAAAAGAGGTTCCTTCGCCCCTGACTATGTATGAGTATGAGCCAAAGATATACCTTTTTAGTGTTAACTTAAAATGGAACGATTTGTATTTTAATGTGAGCCACATAGAATATACAGCCCCCCCCCCCCCTTTTTCTTTGAATTTACAGTCACTATGAAATTTGATTAAGGAGGATACTTGGGGTTTAGATGCGAGTGAAAAGGCTAAATGAGTTCATTTGGAATGTCGCGCGTCCCCTCAAGGATCTGTGCGTCGTGCGTTTGTGTGAACGATTATGCAAGATGCCACACCGCCGCTTGTGAATTCTTTTTTTATTTATTTTTGACTAGTCTCTGTTCTGTTTGTATTTCACTCCTGTGAGGTGGAATGCTATTTCTCAAGTTCCCTGCTGCTTCAAATTAAATTCTCCGCTCTCTTGTTGTTGTGGAGAACACCTGCGCTCTCTCTCTCTCTCTTCACCACCACCAGCAGCAGCAGCAGCCGCACAGCGGAATTGAAGAGCTTTTATTTGTCATTCAACTAGTATAGGGGTCTGCGTGCAGCCAGGGAAATGTTTGTGTGGCGTGGCTTGTCCTCGAGTCAGGGCTAACAATACCATCCAAGTGGTTCGGGGACAATAATAATGCATGGCTGGTCCCTGGTCCCTGCACCATGGAGAGATATGGAGTGTTTTGTTTTTTGCGGAAGATCTACAGTTGTAGGTTGTATGTTGAGCGAAAAATTGACACCTGTGTGAAGTGAGTGAGCGCAACATCCAGCTCCCCAAGGAACGTCGTATATATGGAGGGGAGCGGCCTGCATCCGAAAGTGACTATATAGATGACAGAGTTACCTTGTAGTGGTGATGGGTATAGGCAGTGTTGTAGTGGGACTTTTAGAAGTGGGGGGACGCCTCTTAAAGGGAAATTCCACCCATTTTCATTTTTTTTCTGAGAGTGTACAAACAAGTGTGAACCAAATGGACGCTAGCGGGTCCATTTGGTTCCATTTGTACACTCTCAGAAAAAAGGAAACTCATTAACATGGTGAAACACATTTGATGATGTCATCAAGATGTATTTCACCATGCTAATGATTTTTTCAGACCTCCATTTCTAGGAAAAACAGAATGGGGGAACTTTTTTTTATCACATCCACACAACATCTCTAAGGCATATTAATGACATAGTAAAATATTGAAAATGAGTGGAATTCCCCTTAAGACAAATGCAAGTGTGCATGCACACTTGCATTTGCGTGCACCTGCGCAACACACACAGACACACTATTAAAACAAGTATAGCATATTGAGAAAGATTGTTTACAATGCCTAATTGTATCCATAAAAGTAAATGGCAAGACAAAAAACATAGGCCTATACTTTTGCCCAAAATATTTTAGATGTGAGAAGTGGGAGGACCCCCCCCCCCTCCACTACACCCCTGGGTATAGGTCCCCAGAAAAGATCCCAAATTCCCAGGGTCACATCTAAGAGGCGGCCCGTTTTCGGCCAGCCTTCGCCGCATACGGAATGGTCAAAACGTAATGACCAAGTTACTGTGTTGCAACTTTTCGTGCTCGGACATATAAAGACGCAGGGACAGATACTGTACATACAGTACATCGATACGTTAATTAATCCATGATTAATTCATTGTGTACTGAACGCATTTGGGTGTTTCAAGCATTAACTAGCTTTAACTATTGAAAAATAGCAGATCTACAAACTCATATCGCGCCACAGACTACAAATCTAACTACAAATCACTGGAGTCATCATGGGTGTTTCCAGCGTGTGTAACTAAACTGAAGAGGAATGATCCATATTTCTTCCCTTACCATTCTGTTGATAGTTGCACATGTACATTAGCAACTGCAAAGCTAAATATGACACATGATTATATGATCAAAACAGTTATCGTTTGCCAAGTCTCAATTATCCAGTTCCAATCATCAAGTGTAGCCATTTCTTTAATTAAATTAAAGCTGAATCAGCAGTATAACCAAATGCATTTTGCTAGTTAGAATGTCTATGTCTAAATATATATTTTATGGTGATAGTTAAATTAGTGTTGTAATTGCTAGGGGAGTTAAATAATCAACTGACTTGCAGCCCTAATACATACTGTACATACATTCAGTGCTATTTTAATGGATCGGTTCGGCACCGCTCAAAATGTTGCTGGATACCAATGATAAGTACCATGAAAGGGCAATGTAAACAAATTCCAATGTAATCCAACTATATAAGGTATATAGACCTGCTAGTCACCGCCCCGGTTCCGGAAGTGTTTTCCGCATTCATTTTTCTCATAGAGTTTTCGAAAATAATTCATATAAAGACGATTTCGCCGCGGACAAAGCCAACTCAGGTCGTGACAAATCTTGATGACACACACAATCTTTTGGGACGATCAAATAATTTCTAAGATGAAAAACGAAACAAAAAGTGTTGTATCCTGCCGTTTTCCACTCCTTGCTAATTCGATATTATATGGTGACATTGTGTGTGTCATCATGATTTGTCACGACCCGAGTTGGCGTGGTCCGCAGTGAAATCGTCTTTATATGAATTATTTTCGAAAAGTCTATGATAAAAAAAATGAATGGGGAAAACACTTCCGGAACCGGGATGGTGACGTCACTGCGCAGGTCTATACTGTATATTGGTATAAGTGACTATAATGACGGACGCCGGTAAACTAGACAAATTTCCACACAAAAAAAAGCTTTGATCTGATTGGGCCTGGCACTGACCAATCACAGCCCACTATTCAAAGATAACGCTTGTCTGTGATGTTGGAAAACTGTTTGTAGTTACTGTGTCTCCCTTGGAAATAAATCTTCCACACCAAAGTGGATCCCTTGACACGCAACCAGACAGTTCACTTTCACGACGTAGACATGTAGCCGTGCACACACACACACACACACACACACGCACACGCGCACGCCAGCAGCTCAATGTAAAAAGCGCCACGCGGGTCAAGACCGGTGTTCACCGTGTTGAATCTTCCATTACGGCTGGAGCAAAGAAAAAAGAGCTCAAATGAAATGAAACCGCGAGTGCTTTCTGCTACAAAAGGTCAGCGGGGCTTCATCATGACCTTAACGTACTCGCCAGATAGTGGATACACCTGCTGACATGAGATCAGTGCTCTCCACAGTGCTTACACACTCATTTAGCCTTCATTTTTCATTGTCTCTGAGCTCTTCTTCCTTCCAACCCCCTCCCTTGTTTACGCCCAGATGTACTATAGTGCTACTTTAATTTGACAGGTTGCTGCGTGTGTGTGTGGGGGTGTGTGCATGCATGTGTGTGTGTGTGTGTGTGTGTGTGTGTGTGTGTGTGTGTGTGTGTGTGTGTGTGTGTGTGTGTGTGTGTGTGTGTGTGTGTGTGTGTGTGTGTACGCCTGTGATAGAGAGTCACGGAGGCACGAATAAACACTGGATGATTGAAGAGGTGTGTTTGTGATTTCTAATGTTTTTTTTGTTTTGTTTTTCCGGGTCGTTGTTGTTGTCTTGAAACAAGGGGAGTGCAGGAACTAAATCATTTCCCAAAAGGCTGTCCCTGACCTTGTCTAAGAAGGTGTCTGGTAGCCATGTATCTCCACAGACTCACAGGGCGCTCTGCAGCCCTGTCCTTACCCTGGTGAGGAAAAAAAAAACAGGATTGCTTTATGTAGTGTTGTAGTGGGACTTTTAGAAGTGGGGGGACACCTCTTAACACTCTCAGTGGCCAGCACTTTTTTCATATTTTTCTAGGTAGCTAGTGCCATCGATTTTCATCTAAAAGTCATATTTCATTCATATTTCGGTCCATGTTTCCCGTCGGACAAGTTAGTTGGCGACACATTCCGGTTCCAGGTTGGTCCATCTCTTATTTTGGTCCGTTCTGAATGGAGGATGCGATCGTTGCTCGCTGCCGTTATCATTGGGATCGTATCAAACCGCCGACGGTGAGCGACATAGCGTGACGTAGATCAACCTAAATGGCATCGGTCATAACCATTATTTGATAATGATAAGCGTGACAGGTGCTCTAAAAACCACTGCTGTACGGCGCTCAATCTCCTCCTAATCTGCGATTTTTTCCCCAAATTTGTACCATAAAACCATACACTTGTAACGAGAAAGATTTGGCGTTTGGTGGGCTGTGTTTGGTCATAATAATGCAGATCATTACTGCCTCTGCACCGTGAACCACGTACTGTAGGTGCATTCAGGGGCGGATCTAGGCATGGGCATGGGGGCGGGGCAATGCCCCCCTAAATGCCCTGACTACCCCAAACATGATGGCATGTAAAACACCCCAAGATATTCAAATTAAAGTGCTTATATTTAAAATGATTTGACACACTACTACTACTACTAACTAACTACAACAGCATTTAATCATTGAAAACAGAAAACTCTCTGAGTCAGACCTTTAGCTTTATGCATGCTGCGTGTCTGTTGCAACTTCAACAACAACCGCGTTATTATTGATGCTTTACTTGCCTAATAAAAGTCCTGTAACCGAAAATGGTATGGGTGCGGCTTCACCGCGGATAAAGCCGCACCCATACCATTGTCTCCTTACATCCGCCCCTGCTGCACTGTGAACCACGTACGTACTGTGGGCGCATTACTATCAGCTCTGCAGAGAGCTGATTGTGAGCTAAGAAATGCAATTTAAGCGAAGTACAGGAACAGTTGCGATCTCTCCCCCAGCCGTCACACGCCTGCGACCAGAAGCATGAAGAGACAAAGAAAAGGATCATTTGCAGCCAGAGTACAATCTTTACATTACCACCACTTAAAATGTAAATGATCCTTAATGTTTTTAATGGCCCAGCAGGGCCAATCTCTGGCGCTCGGGAGGCAGGCAGCGAGTCTTGACAAAAAATGCTGACAAGGCAAAATAAATAAAAAAATAAAATTAAAATAAAGTCTTGGATCTTTTGAATCCACGTCAAGCAGTGATGCGCCTTCAAGACGCCCCTTTTGTGGAGGAACGACAAGCACTTCGCCGCATTTAAAGAGCCAATCTTTTCGAAATAATGAGCAAATCCACGGTATTTGTAAGTATATATACTGTGCAGGG
>CM076984.1:31934265-32009265 GCA_039105355.1 Benthosema pterotum | reverse complement strand
GATGGACAACCAGGGGTTAGTAACTGTGTCTGTGTGTGTGTGTGTGTGTGTGTGTGTGTGTGTGGGTGTGTGTGTGCGTGCGCGCGCGCGCGTGTGCGTGTGTGTGTGCATGCGAGCGTCGGAAATTCTCTATTAATCTCTGGCATTACCGCAGTCATTTCCACTCCCTTCATCATCGCCATGCAGCAGCAGCAGCGGCAGCATGTGTAGATCTGTGAGATTTAAAATATTTAAATGTGTAATCTGTCAGTGTTAGGAGGTTAACGCACCACCCAGAGGAGACCAACGTCCCATCAGTCACCGGGTGGGCGCATGTCCCCTCCATACACTACGCACCGCGACGTGACGCGACTACACTGCTGCTACGCGTATGTATAGTCTCTCTCTCTCTCTCTCTCTCTCTCTCTCTCTCTCTCTCTCTCTCTCTCTCTCTCTCTCTCTCTCTCTCTCTCTCTCTCTCTCTCTCTCTCTCTCTCTCTCTCTCGTAGTAGCAGTATAGTGCTATCTGTGGAAAAAAGGAGACAGAGATATGGCTGGCGGCTGTTAATTTTACCCGACAGCGGCGCGCAGGCATGCTATGCTGGACTCAGGAGAGAAATTAACACAAATGCATGGAGCCGAGAGCATGCAGGAGGAAAGGGGGAAAAAAAAACGAAGAAAACTATGACGGTACGAAGCCAGCCACAGCCGGTGCGCCGTCTAATTGTTTCCCCAGCGTATGTGACCTTAGTGACTCTTAGTTCTCTCCCCTTTTTTGTCTGTGGTCTTTTTTTCTTTTCTTTTTTTTTTTGTTACCGCGGGTAAACCACCATGCATTATTGATTCCTTCGGCATAGACTTGCTGTCTCGCTTTTTTTTACAAGATAGTATATGGGCGAGCCCCTAAATGCCGTGTCAGTTTCCCGCGTGGAGGCATTAATGCCCCCCAACCCTCCCCTCCCCTCCCTCCCTGCGCTGTCCTCCTGCCCCTCCGATCGAAGCAACGCCATCCGCCACCTGACAACCCGCGCCTTTCCCTCTAAAACTGTGAATTAATAAGCAACAATGAATAAATTGAATGCGATTACACGCCTGAACGACAGTGACCCATATATGGATATTAGGGGATGGTGGTGGTGGGGGGGGGGGGTGATGGAAGGCACTCCAATGCAGCCCATTTAGCGAGATCCATGTCATGTCTTCATATGGCAGGCTTTTACTAAGCTCCTTAAGAGCCTGCCCTGAGGGATCAATGGAAGGCTGGGGGTGTAGTGAGAGTGACTCAGGCCTTATCTCCACTAATTTTCCCCAGGAATTAGACGGCCCATCGTCTCTCTGAGTCCCTGCCTAGACCCACACGCTACAGTAACATGCCATCATGGCTATAGGCTCCACGTGAGTGGAAAAATCACCACGGGGGATGTAGAGAGAGAGGATGAGAGGAGAGAGATCCCTGCGAGAAAAATGGCAGAGAAGACACGTCCCTTTTCCCCCTGTACCTTCATGACAGCCGG
This sequence comes from Benthosema pterotum, assembly GCA_039105355.1. Taxonomy (NCBI): domain Eukaryota; kingdom Metazoa; phylum Chordata; class Actinopteri; order Myctophiformes; family Myctophidae; genus Benthosema; species Benthosema pterotum. The sequence goes on along the minus strand of CM076984.1, from coordinate 32,007,772 downwards.
GATTTGGACATGCGGGGTTCGTTCTTTCTCTCTCTCTCTCACTCCATTACGCTGTGCAGGGGCAGATCTAGCCATGGGCATGGGGGGGAGATGCCCCCCTAAACATGATGGCATGCAAAACAACCCAAGATACCCAAGAAATTAAAGTGCTTATATTTAAAATGATGTGAACACTACTACTGCTACTAACTAACTACAGCTGTGTCACCACTAAACCAACAGCATTTCATCATTGAAAACAGAAAACTCTCTGAGTCAGACCTTTAGCTTTATGCATGCTGCGTGTCTGTTGCAACTTCAACAACAACTGATGTTATTATCGATGCTTAATTGCGTAATAAAAGTCCTGGAACTGAAAATGGTACATACTATTTTCTCTTGCCCCTCCAACATGTTCTCTTGCTCCCCCCAAATGGGACATGTTACATCCGCCCCTGACGCTGTGTCTGTGAGGGTATGTGTGGGTGACAATTAAAAAAAAATCCTCTCCAATCTTTTGTGACAAATCGAAGGTTAAACTGAATAAATGAGCATGAGGATCGTAACGAAAAGCGGCGCTTCCGTGCGGTAGATACAGGTGTACAAAACTAAGCAATTCCATGCATAATCTGTGTTTTTTTCACGCCTTTTAATCCATTAATTGTCGCGGCATAACATGCCTTTGTTTTACTGTACACATAGATCTATATAAAGGCTAGATCGCCTGAGGCAGAGACTCTGACATACAGTAGTTCACCAACAGCCATCTTACTATACTTCAATAAGGTATGCTCTATGGCAGCTCAAACAAAAACAGATATAACTTGCAGGTATAGATTGTAAACGTATTTACAAATGGATTGCTTTATTGTAAACGTTATCTCCGTGGCGAGGATTTAGTATGCTTTTTTGCTTGATTTTATTTTTTATCTAAAATCGTCATATGATAGGCTCATATTTATGTAGACCTATCTGACGTTTACAGCAAACCAATCTGTTTGAAAATCGATGGAAAAATAAGCGAGTTATCGTCATTTAAAAAGATATGCTCATAGACACAATGTTATGGTATAGCCTGGTAAGATGGCCGCCACGTAACGTCACTCCCCATTGGCCATCAGTGCGGGCAAGCCATCTAGCTTTCTGGCGCGTTATGATGACATCACAGGAAACCAAGCATGCGCTACATTGCAATAGCTTCTGCGAGACTCAAAGTGAACAAGGGGGGAGGGAATATCTTGGCTATAAAACACGGATCAAGGAAGTGGTATTTTTTATCAGGTCAACAGCTAATGAAGGAAATGTTTTTTCAAGCGAATCTTCAAGGATCAAAAGCACAAATGCTTTGGCGTTTGCTCTAAAGATAACCAAACACTCCCGGCAATCTGGGCGCAGTGCCTTTTATCATAAATGATCATCACGACTAATGATTAGGTCATCCTACACATCGCTCTTTACTGTGGCACCCACACGCAGTACGTCATACAGTGTACGGTCGCATGGTGAGGTTTGATTGCCTGCTGAAAATAGCAGATCTACATGCTCACAACCCTTTGCAGTGGGACATGATGTGTGAGCTTGTGGATTGGCTATTTCCAGCCCACAATCAAGCGAAAAACCCGCCATTATGACGACATCAAGGCCCGCCGAAATACAATTGACTAATTCGCTAGACTGACACTAAAACATTCCAGATGATATTTTTATTTCCTTTCTTTTTGTTTAATAACCATAGAGTGTGCTGACCATATAAGGAGGTCCTCCATGTCCCCAAAGAGTTCCAGTTTTGGTTGCAGATGAAAAAGCCTTCATCCAATGAGGATGAGAGCAGGACTTCCAGGGTTATTATAGTTATGAATTTTTCATTTTAGTTTAGTTTTAGTTAGTTTTGACATTTTATTTTCTTATTCAGTTTGATAGTTATTATTTAGTTTTTTTGTGAAAATATTTAGTTTTAGTTAGTATTTTTTTTTGTGCTTTGGTTGTCAGGTATAGGATTAAACATGTGCCAAAGTAGGAAATGGTTGGTATTCAACCCGTGCTTTGAGTTTCTTATAGATTGGATGATTGCACTCTCCCACAAGAACACAATTTTACCCCCAGTGTTAGGAACTCACTAATGGATGGAAGATCTAGAAGCATCTCCTCCTCATGCTGGTCACCAACAAAGTTTGAATTTAAAAGCTTTATAAAAAAAAAACTAAAACTAAGGGTATTTTGGGTATAGTTTTAGTTAGTTTTCTGAACCCACATTACAGTTTTAGTTTAGTTATTGTTTTTGCATACATTTTCAGTTTTTATTAGTTTCAGTTAACTCAAATGTTTTTTGATTTTTTTTTAGTTAACTATTATAACCTTGCTTGGTGCACATGTTGTTGGCCTGTGTTGGACATCTTGTTACCATTTTTTTTGTCTTCCAAATCCCCCAACTCACTGAATGCTAAGTTGCATTGCGAAAGACTACTATGACTACATCTCTAGTGTGTGGTTGCATTCCGTGAGTCAGGGTTTGCCGTGTGCAGCAGGGGAGCGGAACTCGAACGAACGGTGTGTTCCTCCACGCGTGATAAGCCCTCCTGTTGAAACCCTCCTCGCTGTCAGGTGATCCAGGAAAAGATGTGGTTGTTCTCCCACCCCCATACCAACAGTGGCACTGGCACTGACAGGGACTGAACAGCATGGAGAGGAGGGATTGGCATTATGGCTAAATTGGACAGGGAAAAAAGAAGATGGCAAGAGGGGGGAAAAAAAGAGTGACTAGGAAGGAGGGAGAGTTCATAATTTGCATGGGGACGGATGGCAGGGGCGGATCTAGGCATGGGGGAGCAATACCCCCCTAAATGCCATGACTGCCCCATGCAAAACAACCCAAGATATTTCAAATTAAAGTGCTTATATTAAAAATGATTTGAGACACTACTACTGCTACTAACTAACTACAGTTGTGTCACCACTAAACCAACAGCATTTCATCATTGAAAACAGAAAACTCTCTGAGTCAGACCTTTAGCTTTATGCATGCTGCGTGTCTGTTGCAACTTCAACAACTGGTGTTATTATTGATGCTTTACTTGCCTGATAAAAAAGTCTTGTAACTGAAAATGGTATGGGGGGCGGCTATGGGGGGGGGGGGGGGGGGGGGGGGGGGGCCTTCATCACCCATGTCGCTTCGCACCACGGGCGATACCATTTTTCCTGCCCCCCCAATGGGAAATGTTACATCCGCCCCTGACGGATGACTGCGTGGCTTCAGTCACATCAGGACTCGCTCGGGCTGCATGGCTCGTGTTTCAATAATGTGTGACATCTGTATCTATCTGGATCTATATGGGCGAATGCGACATCATTAACTAAGGGGTTGTTGGGTGGTTGGCTCATGAGAGGCATCAGATGGCGAAATCGATTCATGTCGGTGCATCAGTGTGATATGTAAGGAGAGAGAGGGGAAAAAAAACATGCGCCGCTGTGATCAGGCTGTCAGCGAGAATGCTGGTAACTACACGGAGAGGCATGTCGCTGTACACGCTAGGACTGCGGCAAATAAGCACCTCGCATAGGCGACTTTAGGCTTTCTTATCGGGGGGCGGTTGGGGGGTTCATGGATCTGTAACTCTTGAGAGCGTGAAATGAAACCAAATGGACCCTTAAGGGTCCATTTGGTTTCATTTCACGCTCTCAAGAGCATAACTTGAGAGCGTACAATCAATTTTTTTTCTACCATAAAACATGATCATCAGGTATTACTGTTATATGTGTCCAGTGTCCAGTGTTTGTTAAACTGTCATTTTTATGATTCCACTCAACCAGTTTATTAAGTATGCCTGGTTTGCCTGGTGGGTGGTGATGGGTGGAGATCCACCTGAACTGAAGACACACCCACAGCTTTAGTGGACTGGCTTCCCTGCCTTTGGGGCCGTTTGTGCGGGTTGGAAATCCAATCCCAGCACGTGATTGGCCAACAGCGCTGTCAGTCACTTCGACCCCAACGTCGCCTGCTTTCCATATTTTCTTAGGGGTTCATACGAACCAATCACCGTTAAGACTGCTGCTTTGATAACGCCCATCCTAGAAACTGCTGTGGTAGAGAGGGACTTCAGTCTGAATAATGAAGTGAAACGAAATGACAATTCAGACTGAGGTTCAGGCTAAAATCACTCAACGCCCTCCTAAAAACGCCAATAGCGCCTCATTACAAAGACAAATGCAACGTGTGAGCTGTTGGGTTGGTGTAGTGGTGTAGTGCAACAACTGTAAAGGCAGTGGGTCTGCAGAGCTGTGGCAATGGGGGGTACAATGGGTACATCCTTCACCATATGCTCAGCAACAAGGGGGGGTGAGTGGTCCTCCGTACTGTGGTAGTGTTCCAGGGCGGATCTAGGTATGGGGGGGGGGGGGGGGGGGGGTCTGTTACAGCTTCAACAACAACTGAACTGTTATTATTGATGCTTAATTGCCTGATAAAAGTCTTGTAACCAAAATGGTATGAGTGTGGCTTCATCGCCGATGAGCCGGACCCATACCATTTTCTGCCCCCCCAAATGGGAAATGCTACATCCGCACCTGTAGTGTTCACTGGGAGATTTGGTACTGCAGCACATATGGTCTAGGGATGCTTGACCCGTCAGTGAGGCGGAGGTCCCTCCATCTCATATGCTGTTTGTTTCCCCCCCCAGCCATGTTTGTTTTTTTATATCGCAGTGGTTTTCAACCAGTGGTCCTTGAGAGGGGTTTCCAGGTGGTCCCCAGGCTAAATGATAGACAGTTGCTTAACCAGACGTACAGTAACTCTTAACACTCTCAAGAGTTAAAATATTCAACATGTGAATTATCCCCAAGTCTACACAACTAGAGAATGTAGAAGATTAATGGTCATTTGGATCTGTATGTTTGACTGTTTTGTTTATCAAATCCAGCCTGGAATTGTGGACAAAAGCAAAATAAATATTTTGCTTTTGTCCACACCGTATATAGGTGAAACTTACACCGGTCACATGACGGTAACCCACAGCCAATCGCAATCAAGTATTGGGGACAAAGCGTTTTGCAACCAGTGTTGTTTGTTTGAGAATATTTTGTCTTAGTCTTAGTCTTAGTCTTTTGAGTAACACATATTTCGTCTTTTAGTCCCATTTAGTCTTCTGAAATTCATTTTTTTAGTCTTAGTCTAGTCGACAAAATATCAACGTCGATTTAGTCTTAGTCTCAGTCTTAGTCTTTTTTTAGTCTTAGTCTTTCAGTCTTAGTCTTTGAGGTTTAGTCTTACTCTTGCAATTTTAGTCTTACTAGCTTTCAACATGCCATACAGATTATACAGGCACATTTAGTTTGCATGTTGCATGGAGGCAAACAGCAAGATTGGTTGTATAAACCAGTGGTTTTCAAAATTTGATACCAGGGCCCACTATTTATTCAGCATTTGAGCCACGGACCACCATTTGATGACATTTTAGCCCCCACAGACCCAAAACTAAAGATTTATTTTGCTTTGGTTTGAATGGTTCCATGGTTACGCTTTCAGAGATTTACATCTGGTTAAAAAAAAGCTGGGGACCACCTGGAATCCTCTCAGGGACCACTGGTGGTCCCCAGACCACCTGTTGAAAGCTCCTGGCATAAACAGACAAGTGTTCTGCGGGGCAGGGCTGTGGCACGCATTGGGAAACGTTTGTAGCCTATTTTTCAGAGCGCTGCGTTTCATTGGCATTGTTTGTTTGGCTGAACCATTTCGGTTGTTTTGCTCCGTGCAGCGCTGCTGTGGGAAGCCATAGCGGGCAGTTTAGAGTGCGGTCCGAGCGTGATTGTCATCGGCGGCGAGCAGCTGCCGGCTCAGTCTATGTCCGTCTACAGCAGCAGAAGCTCCGCTGCTTCTGAGTCTGAGGGGCGGCGCGCAGCGCGTTGTACCAGCGCTATACGGACATGGACGGAGCCAGTGGCGGCTGCTGCTGCTGCTGCTGCCGGGTGCGCTCTGACTGCCTGCTGTGGCTTCTCGCGGCGGGGCTGTATCGAGTGAGATGGCCAGCACGGTTCAGCTAGACAATAGTGTTGATGAAACGACGTGGCGTTCTGGGGAGTAGGCTCTTAGGCTGCGGGTGTTTCCTCCGTAGTAAAGTAGTAAAAACTCCTGGTGCGTGCCACAGTTTCGCATCGTGGAAGAATTGTTTGTTTGTGCAACCAATCGTGAGCTTTTCCTCCATCCAACATGCTGACGATCAACCTAACTTGATAACGCATTGGGAAGCGTTCTGATTGGATGTCTTCCCAACTAGTCCCACAAAAAGAAAAGTTGTGATTGGATCTCATTTCCGTTCGTCCCGCCCTAACATTTTCGTCTCGTCTGATTCGTTGACGAACGTGTCCATTACAGTACGTCTTCAAGTTCGTCTTTAGAGGATACTTTTCGTTTAGTCTTTGGATCGTCTTCGTCTTGGAAAAAGCTTCGTTGACGAGCATTTTCGTCTTAGTCTTAGTCAACGAAAACAACACTGTTTGCAACATCCTTTTCATCAAAGATCAATCAGTTGTGATTGTACTTCCTGAGGGCATCAAAAATAATGTCACGGTCGGCAATCACCCCAGAATAGATTACCCACCCCTGGTGTTAGAATGTCCAACACACACCTATGAAAAACGCATTAAAAAAGAAGGCTATTGTAGTGGTACTTTTAGAAGTGGGGGGGACTCCTCTTAAAGGGAAATTTTCTTTTTTTTTCTGAGACTGTACAAATGTGAACCAAATGGACCCTAGCGGGTCCATTTGGTTCCATTTGTACACTCTCAGAAAAAAGGAAACTCATTAACATGGTGAAATACATCTTGATGATGTCATCAAGATGTATTTCACCATGCTAATGATTTTTTTCAGACCTTCATTTAAAAAAAATATTTTAGATGTGAGAAGTGGGGGACGCCGTCCCCCCGCGCCCCCCCTCCACTACACCCTGTATATAAAATATTTTAGATGTGAGAAGTGGGGGGACGCCGTCCCCCCGCGTCCCCCCTCCACTACACCCCTGGCTATGACTGAAGAATGAAGCGCTGATTAAACTCTGTAATTTACGTCACAGCCTGGTGTCTTCAAAGTTATCCAGGCCAAGCAAGGACAATTTCATTGTTTCTCTTCGTGGGCGGATGAAACATTTCCCAATTGGGGGGGCAGGAGAAAATGGTATGAGGGCGGCTTCATCGCCTGTGTCACTTCACGCCACGGGCGATGAAGCCGCACCCATACCATTTTCGGTTACAGGAGTTTTATTAGTCAAGTAAAGCATCAATAATAACATCAGTTGTTGTTGAAGTTGCAACAGACACGCAGCATGCATAAAGCTAAAGGTCTGACTCAGAGAGTTTTTTGTTTTCAATGAAGAATGAAATGGTTTAGTGGTGACACAGCTGTAGTTAGTTAGTAGCAGTAGTAGTGTTTCAAATCAGATTTAAGCTCTTTAATTTGAAATATCTTGGGTTGTTTTGCATGCCATCATGTTTGGTGGTGGGGCAGACTGGGCATTTAGGGGGGCATTGCCCCCCCATGACCATATCTATATCCGCCCTGTTTCTTTGTAGGAACCTTTCCATGCGACTACACAAAGCCTTTTAGGTTCGTCTCGGCTTTTCGGTCCATTTCGATTTTTGTTAGAATAAATGATTTATTTATAGCTCCTTCCTATTTTTCCCTATTTGGCACAGCGTTTGGATAGCCTTTGGAGAACAGAGAAAGTTCTCCACACACACACACACACACACACACACACACACACACACACACACACACACACACACACACACACACACACACACACACACACACACACACACACACACACACACACACAGAGCCGGGACCATCTGTGCCCATTATGTCTACCCGAAAAAGAAAAAAAAAAGCGTCCCTCTCAATTATAACTTTTCCCCCGAATGATAGCATCTATCTGTCTGTAAGAACAGGGCTTCAGGAAATTGACTTGATATTAATCAGACACAATTACCCAGAAAGGAAGGGCGGCAGGGGCGGATGTAACATTTCCCAATTGGGGGTGGCTGGAGAAAATGGCATGGCATGGCCAAGGTCTGACTCAGAGAGTTTTCTGTTTTCAATGATGAAATGCTGTTTGTTTAGTGGTGACACAGCTGTAGTTAGTTAGTAGTAATAGTAGTGTTTCATAATCATTTTAAATTTAACCACTTTAATTTGAAATATCTTAGTGGGGCAGTCAGGGCATTTAGGGGGCGTTGCCCCCACCCCATGCCTAGATCCGCCCCTGAACGGCGGTGGAACTGGCACTGTTTTGAAGACGAAACAGACAATCTGTTTGAAGCTCACAATGTTGGTCTATATTACTTAGGAAAGTAACTTCTTTACTTTACTCGTTACCCCTTAGACAAAGTAATATCATTACTTTACTTATTACTGGATTTGAAGAGTAATATATTACATATTACATTATTACTTTCCCAAGTTCTCAACACCGCTTTGAAAAATTAGAGAAGTACAACATAATCCATTTATTAAAAAATAAAGCAGCAATGCGATTTGTAGTGTACATAACTGCGCAGGATGCAGCGTGTGGACTGGATCTACAATCTACTGCACATCTCTGTTGTTACAGTACCTGTCAATAGCTTGTACATCTGTTCTATTTTTGCATGCAACAACAAGCTCATTTTAAAAAAAGTAACTTGGCGTTACTTGCAAAGTAATGCGTTACTTATTACCCATTTTTGCAGAGTAATCTCGTTACTTTACTTTTTGGAGCAAAAGTAATAATATTACAGTAATATGTAATCTAAAATTAGTTACTGCCCAACACTGTTTGAAGCTCAGGTCTCAACAATGGACCGTTTATCTATTGATTACATTAAGTATCACCACAACACTATATACACTTCTGAACGTTCCAAGATCCGAGGCTAAATAGAGTTGGTTTTGGGATCTGACCCATTTGGCATCATGTTGCAGTTCCAAGAGTTACATTATTAGTCTAGCCTGGTCCAAACCCATCGATGCAACCCAGTGTACTGAGTCTCTTGGTCTGGCCTTCTATCGTCTACCTACATTTACTTCGGTACCAAGAGTGTATTGATCCAATGAGAGTCAGAGTTGGGGGTTGGTCTAACGACAAATCGCGGCCGTATCATTCTGTCCATTAAACCAACCAATGATAAATAGTTTCTTTAAAAAAGGTTGGGGTGTACAAACACTCTAACCAAACTCAACATGTTTTACTGCTTTTGTTCCAGTGCAGTCTCACAGATGGTACTACACTATACACTGAATGCCACCTACGAATTGCGAGCATACACTGTGAGTTAAAGCAAAAATCCGTGAACACATACTTGGGCGTGTTTTTCCACAAACCAGAAGTGGCTGGTTGGGGGTGGGGCAGTTTGGGTTTTGTAATATTTACTATTCTGTCCCTAACACATCGCAACTCGGACGCGGCTGAGTCGGCTGCGCTCCGTCATTTTCAGTGGAAAGACAAGTATGCACAGATTTATTGTAAGCGAATATGCACAGATTTTTGCCTATTCTAGGCGAGTATGCACATAATGGGACCCGTGCATAACGTGCATATTCGCCTAAACCTCATGAGACTGGGTTGTTTGTTCACATGCTAGTAGCCTGCGTTTGTTTGCTTGGCAAACAGACTAGCCCATTAGCCGCATGATAGACATCAACCCTCAACCTTGAAATCTCACAGAGAGCGGACGATTTCAGACTCAAGCTTCAGGAGGCTGAACTATAGTCTGATAATCAGGCTAATATATTCTTTAGTTTTGGGCTCTGCCAGGCTAAATGTCAGCAAATGGTGGTTCCGTGGTTCATGCATAATAAATAGCGGGCCTTGATATGAAATAGGGCTGGAAATCACTGCTCTCCAAAGTGTTCCCTTGACTTGCCACGGCTGACGTTGATTCAGTTCCACATTCACCTGAAAACTCTATCTGGGTCATTACTGAAATAGCTTCACGGCTCACTCTCTCAACATGGCAGCTCTGTAGGTCACTATAACAATGGCAGTGCTGTACTGTAAAGTGACTAATAGTTAAAGGAAGACTTCACCACTTTCCAACGTATCTTCATACAATAGGTCCTCACTAATGTACATGATGATATACCACTATTTTATCCTACTGGGCAGGGGTGGATGTAACATTTCCCATTGGGGGGGAGGGTGGCATTTTGTCATGTACATCAGTGAGGACCTATTATATGAACAAACATTGAAAAGTGTTCCTTTAATTCCATTTAGTAGTACTGCACTTCTACCGTTATCAAGCGATAATTCCCAGTAGGCTGCTTATCAGCATCATTTTATCGATGCTAGCATGTTGTCTGGGAGCCTACTCACTGATAAGTTGACAACTGCGATCTTATCCACTGATAACAGTCAAATCTGCTTGCGGTTAGGTTTAGCGGTAGGTTTAGAGAAGGGTGTAGCAATGTTTATAGCAAAACCCCTAGCCCCCTCCAACCGTAACCCTAAGCCTAAATCCCTGACGCTCAACCAGCTCACAGGCCGTCAGGTCTGTGAGGTTATTTTGAGGGTCAGGCACTTAGGATCAGTGATGGGGATAACGGCGTTATTGATAACTTCGTTACGTAATCAGATTAGTTTTATTAGTAACGGAGTAACCTAACGAGTTATTTTTGCAATTTAGTAGTTAGTTACTTAGTTACATTTCCAAAAAAGTAACTCGTTACTATAGTTCGTCGCAATTCATTTTCTTGAGATTGCCCGGTGTTGTAGCGTATATTCCTCCTTCCGTTAGGGTAGAATAAGCCGACTGCACGTTGTGGCTTCATCCTTCTGCGAGTGATGTGCGTAGTTTACATTTTCTGTCTGCACATCCTGTAAATCCGCCTAAGAAATAATAGTAAACCTACTGTCTAGCTGGTGTGTAGTTATACTCTAGTATGAATCTTTTATTTTGAAAAGGAAGAAAGAGGAAGTCCGCTGGCTGCTTGCGTAGTGAAGCAGCTACTGTAGGCGCGACTTGCTAAAAGTCTTGTAAACAATGACGCCGTACACTGTTGGATTAACTTTTGGATTAACACGCGCACTCTCGATTGGGAATCGGCTATAAACTCTGGCTGCGTTATTAGGTGAGTAATGTTTAATTCATTGTTTGGCCGCCGTGCCTTGTCTTATATAGACTACTGTAGTTCATAGGCTGGGTTATGATGGTCAGTTGAAAAGCCTGCAGGAGTTGCCGCCGTGAAGCATGGAGAGGGCATCATCATGCTATCTGTCTGGTTGTACCGCGTACAGCATAATATTGTCTGTGCGCCTACTGTGGATCTGACATCGCCTACTTTGTACCAACCTAGTTCATAGTGGGTGACATGGTGTCACTGTTGTTGTCGTTGTTGTTGTTGGTGATGATGGTTTTCATGTGTGCAACATGGAGTGCGACTGATGCACTGGTAATACAATGCAACTAAATTGTGCATACCGTTACATTAAAACAAAGAGAAAAGGAGTATTTTAATTGTGTTCAGGAACGGAAAATAACGGAAAATAATCTATTACGTTACTTTTTATAGAAAGTAACTTGTAACTTAACGAGATTAGTTTTAGGGGCAGTAGTCCAATAACCTAACGTCGTTAGTTTATAAAGTAACGATACCCAACACTGCTTAGGATTAGGGTTACGGTTGGAGGGGTCTAGGGGTTTTGCGTCTCGGAACAATGGCAGTAGGCAGAGCATGGCCATTCTGAGATGAAAAACTCCTGCTGATGACAACGTGATGACTGCGATCTTATCTACTGATACGTATACATCAGTATACTTGAAGAGGTATTTGTAGTTCACTGGACTCATGTGAAATTTCAGTTTGATTTTGATTACTATTATAAAACACTAACCACATCCCCATTATATATATGTATAGGGCCATTTGAAGCAATTTATACTTGTAAAATCTGTACTGTTTTCAAAATACATTTTTATAGGTCTTATATACTGGAATGTGAAGTCTACTTTATATGCACTTGCCCTGCATTCCGATGCCAATTTACTTTTTTGCATCCCAGACTGCTTGTTAAAACCAGTCCTATTAAGAATTAAAATATGTGTAGTGCGTTCCAGCAGTGCTGGCATACAGAGAGCTGAGGGTTTGCGTGCAGCATCACCAACTCAACTTGGCCGTCTCAAACGGAGGCCTTAAGATAAAGTTTCAGTTCGGGTTTCGCCAGGAGTTTGCTGATGTGGTTGTGGGCGAGCAGTGCACTGCACACGGCCGCCCCGAGGCTAGCTAGCCCTGGGCGCTCTCGTAATCCTTTAAGTAGCATCGACTTGAGGGCTCTGCTCAAACTACCCACATGGTGTGCATGTGTGTGTGTGTGTGTGTGTGTGTGTGTGTGTGTGTGTGTGTGTGTGTGTGTGTGTGTGTGTGTGTGTGTGTATACCGAAATCCATAATCACTTGCATAATATCAGTAGGATAAGCTTTAGAAATTAAATAATTAAGTGCTATATACTGTAGGTAAGTAGATAAAAAAGTGATTCATCCAGTGTGTTATGAAGACAGTCAGGAGGAACTGACTGACTGACTGACTGGCCTCTGTCGTACTTGTAGGCCGCCATATTATCACCTTTACTGCGTTATTATGAGATTATGAGAAGTTATAACTTCCCCGTCACTGTTATGGCTCATTTCATTTCAACATCGTGCTGAAAATACTGCCATCGTTGCCTCCACCGTAAGGTGGCGACTATAATTCGTACCCTGTCCGTCCGCCCACCCATGTCCGTCAGAGATGCACGGCTCAGGTTTGCACAGTTCAGGCCTGAGCCAGGCGGTGGAGACCTATGCCCTTGGGGCACAGGGCTTGTTGGTTACTAAGTCGTCAAATAAGTCGCTACTGTGATGCAAATCTATATTATCGCAGAACGGAGCAGGAGGGGGCGAAATCAATTCGCGACTGTGGTATACGTTGCGACATACTAATACTAATTAGTCGTGAATATTTGGCCACCCGCCGTGATTGTCGACCGCTGCCCCAGTGGTCGGAGTTAAGGTTAGGCTTAGGCATATGTTTTACTGAGGTTTTTGTTAATTGGGCCAACGGACACGACCGGTAGTAAAACTGTGTTTTTTTACAAGTCGTAACTATTTTACAGCGGTCGCATTCGCAACTAATTTATAACGGCCGTCGCGACCGATCATGAATCCCTGTTTATTTGCATGAACCTCCGTTTCTCAGAAGCCTGCGGTGATAGGTCGATTTCTGGTTACAGAAAACGAATGTTTAATCCTTACGAAAGGATTAAAGATATAAGACAAAAGGTGTGATGTCACCATAAACTGTCATCCTCATCACAACTTTGGCGACAAAAGGATTAAACATCAGCCATAAAAGGTGAGTTTAGCAGATTCGGGAATCGGGGAAAGACAATGGGGAAAATGGTTTAGTGCAGGGGTTTTCAACCTTTTTCATCCCAGGGCCTGGTCTGTGGCTCAAATGAAGAATAAATAATTGACCTTGATATGAATATTCTTGAAAAACACTCATTTAAGGTATATTTAGAACTCATAAAAATATGCGATTAAATTGCGATTAATCAAAGATTAACTATGGGCAATCATGCGATTAATCGCAAATACATTTTTAATCGATTGACAGCTCTAAGTGTTTCAAATCATTATAAATGATCTGGGTTGTTATCTTGGGTTGTTTTGCATGACATTGTGTTTGGTAGGGCAGACTGGGTATTTAGGGGGGCATTGCCCCCCCATACCCATGCTTAGATCCGCCCCTGACAGAGAGGATCAGAGAGGATAAGAGCAAGGAGGGAATGAAGAGATGAGAATGGAGAAGAAAAAAAGAAAGAAACAAGAGAGGGAAACGGTTTGGGTGGAGAATAGGTAAGCCAGGATGAGCCATTTGACAGTGAAGAATCACTACGGAGTCTGTCAAACACAATTCGTTTGATTCATTCTTTTGGACAACTACTGTTTTATTTTTATTTATTTTTTGATGCAGATGTTTCTTTCCCATCTTTCCTCTTTTGTATTCAATTTCAAGGAGAATACTAATGGCACTGAAGTCTAAAAACGAAGTGAAAAATGTTTCCCTCTCGTGCAACATGGCGGTTTGCCTTTTCATCGGAAAGTTTTGTGATTTGACTGCGTTCAGTACGTCTCTCTGCCTTGTTGGAAATTGCTAAACGATTCATCATTCTCTGGCACGCTCCAAATTACTGACAATCTCATCTCCCATTCTCTTTAATCAGAGGCTCTTTCATTATCAACCTGCTTTACACAAATTTGGTGCATTTTGAACACCTCGCGGTATCCCGGCTTCAAAGCCAGGAAAAAGGCTGACAATATCCATTTGTTGTCGAGTATTTTTTTTGAAAGCCTGATTCTTGATAATATGCAAAATAATGTGCATGTCCAATGGAGATATTTGCTCTTCTTGTCAGTCAAATTTGAATAATAATTCTTCAAACGGGATGCAGAATTCTTCAGCATCTTATTGAGTATGTTGTGGGACCCAAATATCAGCATCAAGTCGACACAGGTTGCAACTGTATGTAGTGAACTATTTGGACCATGATATTATCGTTTTGAGACATCGGGTTGGGTGTCAGAGCACGGCCAATCAGCTGCTGTAGTCAGATTTTCAACTAATATTCACAGCCAGACCTGAATCCCCAGGGAAAATAATTTACGGTGGTGATTCAATGCTGGAACCAGGCAAGAAGATGCGTGCTATGACACCCAACCCAGACAGCCCTGTTGCTCAACAGTATCAAACAACAAAACATGGCTCCTCCACAATGCTTCTTTAAAAATCTTCTGTGTACTAATGATGCCGGCCGAAGATGGAAAATTGTCACTGGAATGTTTTTGCTATTTTATATTATGAGGATGAGTGGCAAGATTGTTAACACTATCTATTCAACTATCATTTTGTTTCACTGCATTATTCAGTCTGAAAGCCTTCCCCACCACAGCAGATTATGGGATGGGCGTTGTCAAAGTGGCAGTTTTCAGTGATTGGGTACTTAGCAACCAATCAGAATAGTGGGGGTAGTGGCGTCCGCCATTTTTGTTGTTTGACACCGATGAGTGACAGGGCTGTCGGCCAATCAGGTGCTGTAGTGGGATTTTCAACTAATACTGAGAGCCCTATAGACCTCATCAACAGACCTGGATCCCCAGGGAAAATACTTTAAGGTGGTGATTTAGGGCTAGGCCCATGCAGGCAAGCGAGGTTGTCTTTCAGCTTTGTATCTGAGTCAAGGTTTTCTTGCTAGTAGCTCTAGATTTTTTTTCGTAGGCTGGAGACAATAAATTAACCAAGAATTCACCCAAACCCTCCTCTTGGTAAACACTGACCTGAGTTACTTTGCCACACTTTGTTTGAATCACATTGTTTTCCCTCCCTTCTATCCATCAAGAGATAAGAAAGGTTAATGCACCGACAAAAGTAGGTTCCACAAACCTCTTCTTTGCGGGAAATGTCAGCCGTTTTACAAGCTGAGCTGAGCTTCTAGATCAGCTAGTTTGGGGGTGGGGGGGGTGAATGAACGTTCCCCCCCAGAATAGACATGCCTGCCTGAGGTCAAGCGTTCAAACATTTACAGTCTCATCACATCACGGTTAGGATATTTTACACTGTGTGTGTACAAGTGCGGGGAGAGCTCTGATCTCAAGGCTTAATATGGGAAGGGCATTTTTTTTTGAGTGGTCGGAATCCCACATACATCTCACGCAGCCCCCAACCCCACCGGGATGGGATTTTCACTCTCTCTATCAATATCCGTAGCGACGGGCCGGTCGGCCGGCTGGAAGATTTGGTAGCGCTGGGCGCGCGGGGCTGTAAATCTCGGCCAGAGGTTGTGTGGGCTGCCCAGATAAATGGGACAGGGCTTTGTTTTATTGCTGCATTGCTTGTCTTAACTTTCAGCGCCCTGTACCAGGGATTTAGAGAATGTGCTACTGTCCTTGGGCCCCCGATGCTCCCGAAACAGCCACTCTGAGTCCGGGGTTGAAGCAGCCCTGGTGCCCCAAGATTACATAAATATCCCTCTATGAGCCATCCGGCCCCGTATCAATGCCCCCACCGCTTCCGCTGCCTTTTTATCTTTCAGCTCGCTGTATTGTTTTTGTGGGTGTTTGGGGTGCAAGTCTCAGATTAAAGTGGGAAACAGAGAGCTCAGTTTGATGGCTTCTTTCACACTGTGTTGAGCAATTCAATACGAAAAACACTCAACAAGCCTCAGTGGGGGGGTGAGGGGGGGAGTGAGTGAGGGGGTTTGCAGTCACCAAAGTCCTCCGGCCCCAGAACCTTTTCGCTAATGCATTTGAGTGGACGGAAGTCTAAGTCTGCTGTAGTGTTTTTGTTGAATTGCGTGCACAATGCGAAAAGCGGGCCAACACGAAAAGGCACAATAAGGCGCCTGCATGCAGACCAATCATCCTCCAGGAAATGTGTCACATTATTAGCGTCTACGTTGTAATAACGCTCACAATTTGTTGCTTTTTTCCCCACTCTCTCTCTCCCCCGCTTCCGGACTCAAAATACCCAGCAGGGAAACAAACAGTCTGTATTACGTTCGTGTTTTCACACACTGTCCAGAGCAGGTCAGTTGGAAAACATCCACAGTGAGTCATTGGAATCAAACCAGAGGAAGATGGGGAGAAGTCATCCTTCCATTTCTTATTTGCCACTAACTGAAGAATGTGCGTAGTCTGACACTAGTCTTGGGCAGTATTGATTTTTTTTAATATCGGTATTGATAACGTGTTAATTAGCTCGGTATTCGACATTACCGGTATTGACCACTAGATGGCAATTGCGTGCAATCAGAGTCGGACACGTTCCACCAGTCACCTAGTTCTCAGAATTGCGACATTTAGGGGTCAGAAACTGAGCGCTAAATCCCTAAATAGGGACAAACTGAGGGGGGAATACATTGTTTCCAAAAAGCCTAGCCCAAATAAAGGCTATTTTGTAACATGTGTGTAACATGAAAATTGTTTGTATAGTTACAATTAAGTGTCATTGCTCATATTTTAATAGGATACAGTATAATGTCGGTATTTGACGATATTCGTTATTCAATATTTTTTATAGACCCAAAGATATTACTCGGTATTGATCGACCCGTAGGGGGGCCGGTGGTATCACCATCATCATCAACCTTTTTGATCCCAGGGCCCACTATTTATTGCGAATTTTTAGCCACGGAAGACCACCATTTGATGACATCCTAGCCCCAACAGACCCCAAAACTAAAGATTTACTTTTCTTTTTGGTCCACAAGTCCAGGCTGGATTTGGAAAGAAAAAGAGTCAAAATATACAGATCAAAATGACCATTACTTTTCTACATTTTGTAATTAGACTTTGGACAATTTAGATGAATATTTTAACAGGAAACCAAAAGGACCCGTACGGGTCCATTTGTTTTCATTTTGTACATTACATCTGGTTACCCAATTTTCCATCATTTAGCCTGGGGACCACCTGGCACCACCTGTTGAAAACCCCTGGTATAAACAGTTCAGCTGTTAAGACTGACAACTGCAATTGGAGTAAGAATGAGCACAGCAATGAGACAGAGAAATGCATAACAACGCATATGTTTGGCAGTCGATTTGGCATTCTAAGATATCACTTTGCATTTTGCACCTGGAAGTTGAGCTCAGTTGTAGCTTTTTGCAGCAGCTACCAGGGGCGGATGTAACATGTACCATTTGGGGGGGGGGGGGGGGCAAGAGAACATGTTGGAGGGGCAAAAGAAAACGGTATGGGTGCAGCGCTTCGCGCCACGGGCGATGAAGCGGCACCCATACCATTTTCATTTAGAGGACTTTTATTCGGCAATTAAGCAGAGATAATAACATCAGTTGTTGTTGAAGTTGCAACAGACACGCAGCATGCATAAAGCTAAAGGTCTGACTCAGAGAGTTTTCTGTTTTCAATGATGAAATGCTGTTGGTTTAGTGGTGACACAGCTGAAGTTAGTTAGTAGTAGTGTTTCAAATCATTTTAATTATGAGCACTTTAATTTCTTGGGTAGCTTGGGTTGTTTTGGATGCCATCATGTTTGGTGAGGCAGACTGGGAATTTAGGGACTGGGGAATTTGCCCCCCCATGCCCATGCCTAGATCCGTCCATGGCAGCTACAAATGTCGGATGCAAATTAATTTATAAAGGCCCATATGTCTATCTTTGTTTAGCCAGGTAGACAGTACAACCAGCATACTGTCTTGTTTTACTCACTGTTTTGTTGACTTTGATGGTGGATGACATGACGATGACGGCTTGATAATGATTCCTGCAGGGGTTGTGTTTTATTGTCTCATGTGAAAAGGGTTTCAAAACAAATGGGGTGGAAACTAAAACAACAAAAAACAGGCTCCAGACAAGACTAAATAAAAGTTTAAAACAAAACAAAACACGTGCAGGGGGTTCAAATAAACAAAACAAAGTTTCTTTATTTTCTTTCTTTCAAACTGTGCGTTTTTTTTTGTGTGCTTCTATGCTGTTGAAAATCTGTAGCTCTGACTGGCATCTCTGCACACACAGCTGCGAGCCTGTGGAACAATCAAAGGGGACCTATGGCAGAGCCATCTAGTAGAAAAGTTGCGACATTGAAGGGCCAGAAAACAGCCTGGTCACATTGCTTCATGTACTCGCGTGAGCCCATAGACTCATGCATTTAGTAACTTCTGGCTGCCACTGTTCGTTCAACTCCCAGTTGTCACTATTCTACATCCATTTAGGTCAGGGGTTTTCAACAGGTGGCCCGGGGACCACCAGTGTTCCTTGAGAGGGTTCCAGGTGGTCCCCAGGCTAAATGATGGAAAGTTGGTTAACCAGATGTAACTCTGGAGTTACATCTGGTAAAAATGAAACCAAATTGACCCTTGCAAAATCCAGCCCGGAATTGTGAACAAAACCAAAAGAATTCCTTAGTTTTATTTCTTTGGGGCTAAAATAAAATCAAATGGTGGTCTGTGGCACAAATCCTGAATAAATGGTGGTCCCTGGGATGAAAAAGGTTGAAAACCACTGATTTATATAGAAGAGCCGCCTTGGACTGGAGTTGGTGCAACTCTGTGTATTTCTAAGGCTCTGAACTACGGTGCCCTTCTGAAAGGCGACCGATGGGGGCGCCATTTAGTAAAAGAATATTATATTAAATGATTTAGCTCCTACACCTATCTTTGCATCACGAATGGTCGTCTGTATCGCCGTGTCACCGGGGCATAAAGCGCAAAGCAATGATTCTCAGCTCACAGCATTTCAGGAAAACCACTTCGATAATATGAATTTGCTTCATCAGTGGTTACATTGATTTTAAATACTCCCCTCCTGCACTTTATAGCGTTATCTACTGTATACCTTTAGTGCAGGGGTTTCCAACAGGTGGTCCGGGGACCACCAGTGGTCCTAGAGAGGGTTCCAGGTTAAATGATGGAAAGTTGGTTAGCCAGATGTAACTCTTGAGAATGTAAAAATGAAACCAAATGGACCCTTGCGGGTCCATTTGGTTTCATTTTCACACTCTCAAGAGTTAAAATATTCATCTGAATTAGCACTATTTACCGTATTGTCCCGAATATAAGACGACTCGTTTATAAGACGACCCTCATTTTTCAAGACCCATTTACAGAAAAAAGTACATTGAATGTCAAATAGTATAGTCCCTGATTATAAGACGACTCCATTTTGTGGGATATTTCCATTGGGAAAAAAGACATAGTCTTATATTCAGGCCAATAGGGTAATTAAGAAGTCTGACACTGTTTTGTTTGCAAAATCCAGCCTGGAATTGTCAACAAAACCAAAAGAATTCTTTAGTTTGAGGTCTGTGGGGCTAAAATGTCGTCATCAAATGGTGGTCCGTGGCTCAAATGCTGAATAAATGGTGATCCCTGGTATCAAAAGGGTTGAAAACCACTGCTTTAGTGCAAAGTGCCTGCACTTGGTAGCTATTCTAGTGCGTGGTGGCGTATGTCGGGAGTAGTGTTTGTGTGTGTGAGGAAGCCAGGTCTTTGATGAACGCTTTTACGCTCAGGAGACTCAACATGGCTGCAGTTCCATCAAAGTGTGTGTAGAGAAGGGGGACGGATGGTGTGGGGGGCTAGGATGGGGGGATGGGGGGATGGAGGGAGGGCGGTAGACTGTTTGAAAACAATAGATACAAGCCCTCTCTCATCATCGGATCTAAAGCACTTAAGCCTTGCACACAGACCGATGGATCTCCCCGCCTCACACACACACACACGGACTGAAGAGCTTTTATTTTCGATCCAGTACGCATGGATTTTTCCCCTTTCTTTCTCTGGGCGGTCCAGTATGTACATGTGTCTACATACCAAGTGGAGGAGGAGGAGGGCTGTGACCTCAGCATTACAGCCAGCTCAGAGCAGAACCATAGATATGCCTGCATTTGTAGATCGCTGAATGTTGATGATTCTCTGTCTCTCGAGGGGGTCGACCCTCAGATGGATAATTATGTATTAGGTCAGTGGAGCTCAAACCTTCTATCATTGCATTAAATTCATTTAAATGAATTGGATTAGTATTTTAACAGTTTGGGAGAATGACAGTACACTTAAAGTAGGGGTTTTCAACAGGTGGCCCGGGGACCACCAGGGGTCCCTGAGAAGATTCCAGGTGGTACTCAGCTAAATGATGGAAAGTTGGTTAACCAGATGTAACTGATGAAAAAATGAAAAAAACAAAACAAAAAAAAAAAAAAAAACAAAAAACAAAAAAAAAAAAAAAACAAAAAACAAAAAAAAAAAAAGTTGGTTAAAAAAAAAAACACGTTCAACAACACATTCGTGTTGTTGAACTCCCTCTGGTTTTGTATGAGTAGGGATCATGCAGGGATCACAGCGAATCAGGCTGGAACCAAGCAGGCAAATTTGGGCCAAGGACCCCCGTCCATTGTTAATTAAAGTATGAGAGTGTACACACAGGCCTGCTAACAGTGACGTGATGCCATTCAGCTGAACACAAAGCCACTAGAGATCAAATGTTTTCCTCCTGCCATTTCATGGCGTACTTCAGGGGTGCCCACACTTAGCTACTTTCAAAATGACCGGCTCAACAAGATCTACACATCAACAATAAATAAATAAATACATTTCAAGGCCCCCAAGAAAGTTTGACTTTGAAATAGTGGTGATGGTGTTACTTACTGTTATAGTGTTTAAGAATAATGCACTTATAATGAAAGGAGAATTGGAAGGTTTTCTGGTATATGCTACTACTAACGTTTGAAAACACCATTTGGGGTTTGTGTTGACAGTTTGTGATGTTGAATTTAGTAAAAAAAAAAAAAAAAAAAAACATTGGTCAAAATTTAGTAATAAAACATTGGTCAACATAACAGTTATTCACCATTTTCTAATTGTGTGGATGCTTGAAATCACATAATTCGGATGTTTAAATATAATCTAACTCTTGAGAGTGTAAAATGAAACCAAATGGACCCTCATGGGTCCATTTGGTCACCATCCACCTTTTGGGCAGAAACCTGTCTAGCACTTTAGCCACATTTATGACAACAATGTCGTCTACTTTCCCCCAATATTCTGATTGGTTGGTATGAACCAATCAACGAGGACTGCCGCTTTGACAACGCTCATCCCATACACTGCTGTTGTTGAGAGGGCTTTGAGACTGAATAATTAAGCGAAACAAAATGAGAATTCAGACTTGAGTGTCAGGCGAGGCGTACTTGTCTTTTAAATGTCACTTGGCGTTGCTTACACAACATGCCACAGACGAGCCGAACATGTGCTGCGTATGTCAGTTTGCTGCACATTGCATCATGCACTCTTCAGTCCATCTGGATAGAATTTGCTCCTACACTTTTCAGAGTTAAATTATTGGTAGGTGCTGTAACACCGAGGGTTTTTTAGTGTGCACTAGTGTGGTGGTGTGGGTGGAGATGAGAGAGAGGTTGTCAGAGATATCCTCCTGCACAACCAGGATCCACGCAGGAGATTTGGCTGTCATCCCACCAGGGGCGGATCTATCTAGGCATGGGGCATTTAGGTGGGCAATGCCCCGGCCCCCTAAATGCCCAGACTGCCCCACCAAACATGATGGCATGCAAAACAACCCAAAATATTTCAGTGCTTATATTTAAAATGATTTGAAACACTACTACTGCTACTAACTAACTACAGCTGTGGCACCACTAAACCAACAGCATTTCATCATTGAAAACAGAAAACTCTCTGAGTCAGACCTTTAGCTTTATGCAGGCTGCGTGTCTGTTGCAGCTTCAACAACTACTGATGTTATTATTGATGCTTTACTTGCGCAATAAAAGTCCTGTAACTGAAAATTGTATGGGGGCGGTATGGGGGTGATGAAGCTGCCCCCCCATTGGGAATTGTTACATCCGCCCTTGCATCCCGCTACTAGCACAGTGGTTTTCAGCCCTTCTCAATATCAAGGCCTGTTATTTATTCTGCATCCAGTCTGCCCCAGGCAGACACATGGATGAGGTGTAGCCTATCAGGCCCAAAACAAAAGAATGTTTCAATGTCCTTGGATGAGATTTTGTCCGTAATTCTACCGCTGTTGGCCAAAGTTGATCAAAATAAGAATAAATAAAATAATAATAATGCTTCGTTATTCTCTAATTGCGTAGGCTTCTTTAAATAAAGTTATGCAGTTTATTGTTTAACAATAAATTAGCTATTGAGAGCGTGAAACAAAGTCAAATGGACCTGTATCCATTTGGCTTCATTTTGCACTCTCAAGAGTTAAGAGTCTAGTTATAAACCAAATAGACCCTAAGAGACCCTAAGACCCTAAGAGATCCAACTTTTTAGGCAAAAATCAAATTGCAAAAACACTGTTTGTACGCACTAAAGTTACCCCTATTACCTTTAACTCTTGATGTCAGTCAGTTGGGGACCACCTGAAACCTCCTCAAGGACCACCGTGGTCCCCAGACCACTAGTTGAATACCTCTGCACAAGCAGCATAACCAGAATAGTGTTGACACTGTCCGTTATGCTATAGGACCGAGCTTACCAGCACTCCACTCGCCCCAGACTATTCATAACTACAGTGCCTTGGGTCTACAGGCATAATATCTTCACATATGGTACTATCACATTATTCAGGTAACAGTTAATAGTAAAATGCATTATTCAGGCACTAATCTAACTAGGTGTAGTCTAACTAGTCTAAGTCAAGACACGTCACTCACAGGTCTATTCTAGTTTGTGAATACCTCACGCTGGGGGATGAGAGAAGAGAGTGAGTGAAGGACGAAGAGCTCAAAGCTAAGTCAATCTACTAGGTAATAAATCTAGGGATGGAATAATAACTCTTAGGTATGTGTGCTGCATATTTTCATATTTTCATATTTAGAAAACATTTCAGATAAATAATTATGTGAGCTTCATAGAAACTGTTACCACAAAGAATATTTAGGAAAAGACTGTTTTATTATTTTTTATATATTATATAGTCGTGAAAATGTGATTTCACTCCCGAGTTAAAACAAATCTTTACAAATCAATTACACACTTATAATTCTTGGGGTGCATGGCATGCAATACGGGTCCATTTCGTTTCATTTTACGCTCTCAAGAGTTAAATTATATTATATTTTATCTGAATTACCTAATTACCTTTTACCCGAATTACCTCATTTTCAAGAATGTACACAATTATAACATAATAATTGTTATTTTGACCAACATTTTTGCCAGTTATATTTCCTAAATTGTGGACCAAAACTTGAAAAATCCTTATGTTTGGATCAGACAGACTGAATTCAACTTCAAATGGTGGTCCTCCATGGCTAAAATGCAGAAAAGAATATTGGGTCCTGGTATGAAAAAGGGTGAAAAACACTAGTCTAGAGCAGGGCTGCCCAAAAGGTAGATGGTGATCTACCAGTAGATCACACAGGCCATGCAGGTAGATCACATGACAGTCCCCCAGCACTTGGACCATTATAGATCTGTAACTCTTGAGAGCGTTTAAATGAAACCAAATGGACCCTCACGGGTCCATTTGGTTTCATTTTACACTCTCAAGAGTTAAATTATATTTAAACATCTGAATTACGTAATTTTCAAGAGTCCACACAATTAGAAAATTTTGAATTATTGTTATTTTGACCAACGTTTTGCCAGTTCTCTTTCCCCATTGTGGACAAAAACGTGAAAGTTCTTACTTTTGGGTGCAAGAGACTGAACTCAACACAAACTGTCAACTCAAACCCCAAATACTGTTTTCATACATAAGTAGTAGCACATACAAGAAAACCTTTCAATTCTCTCCCTCTATTTTTCATTATAGGTGCATTATTCTTAAACTCTTAAACAGTAAGTAACACCATCTCCACTATTTCAAAGTCAAACTTTGAAATGGATTTTCAGTAATGGAACAATCACATTTTTGATGTGTAGATCTTGTTGAGCTGGTCATTTTGCAAGTAGCTCTCAAGTCAAAAAAGTGTGGGCACCTCTGGTGTAGAGGGTTTTTAGGTTGTTGTTTTTTCATGATTTCAAGAAGGTTTTTTTTTTTTTTTCTTTTTTTGTAGAATGTGCTCTCACTTCTAAATGGGTTAATAGTCCATCTGGACCCCCAGGTGGTGGTCCCCGGACCAGACGTTGAGTATCAGCATGATAGATAATAGTCATTAAGACAAACGCAGCCTATATACAGAATGTCCTCTCACTGCGATGTGCTGTCAGGGTGCAGGAATGCACAGTGTGAACCCATATATACCGTATAGCTATTAAAAATAAAATAAGAAACTAGGGCAATATTTGTTATGCCATCGAAAAAGGCATCAAGGACTGAAATTGTGGAGTGAGAGAGAGTGCATTAAGTAGTAGTAATAATAACAACCAGAAGATGCTTTTTGTTTTCACTATAAACCTAAAGCGGTTTTGCAGTTTGATACTGTTGCCTTGAATTAAGATAAAAAAAACACAAGCTCATCCTCACTGTACCGTGTGAAAAGGTTTCCCTTCAGGGGCGGATCTAGGCATGGGCATGGGGGGGGGTGGGGGGTAATGCCCCCCTAAATACCCAGTCTGCCCCACCAAACACAATGGCATGCAAAACAACCCAAGATATTTCAAATTTAAAATGATTTGAAACACTACTACTGCTACTAACTAACTACACCAATCGTCTCACCACTAAACCAACAGCATTTCATCATTGAAAACAGAAAACTCTCTGAGTCAGACCTTTAGCTTTATGCATGCTGCGTGTCTGTTGCAACTTCTAACTGATGTTAATATTGATGCTTTACTTGACTAATAAAAGTTCTGTAACCGGAAATGTTATGGGTGCGGCTTCATCGCCCATGGCCCCATACCATTTTCTCTTGCCCCTCCAACATGTTCTCTTGCCCCCCCTCTTGTGTGTGAGTGTGTGTGTGTGTGTGTGTGTGTGTGTGTGTGTTTGTGTGTGTGTGTGTGTGTGTGTGTGTGTGTGTGTGTGTGTGTGCGTGTGTGCGTGCGTGTGTGCACGCAAGGGCTATAATGCAAGCAGCCAAGAATGCATGCACAGACACACACACACACATACTGTACGTGCACATACTGCACACCCACGCAGCAGAGCCAGAGCACATACACGGATGCGGTGGAGACTTGTTTATGTACTCTGTGGGGTAAATAATGATAATAGGTGACATGGCATTCTGACATTGGAGGTTATGCCTGAGCGCTGCCTGTAGCCTATGAGAATAGTAGGACCTTGTAATGCACCGTAGGCACATCATCATGCATTGTTTATAGAGGCTGTACTGTACAGTACATAAGGAGACATGCTCATTGTTGCAGCACTGGGTCTAAAAAACACACCAGGGACAGAAGCAGACTCATTATATAGACTGAGTTTGCCTTCCCCAAAGATATTAGTGTACTACAATTATTTTGAAAATGTGAGTTACCAGATGTGTTAACCACATCTAACCAGCCCTAATCATTTGGTCCATTTGAAAATAGCCAGTCTACAAGCTAACCATGCGATTATTTGAGATCATCTCTCAGGAAAAAGGGGTCTGAAAGAAAAAATCATTAACACGGTAAAATACATCTTGGTGATGTCATCAGATGTATTTCACCATGTTAATGTTTTTTTTTTTTTTTTTTTTTTTCCCGGAACCTCCATTTTTAGGAAATACAGAATTGGGGGAACTTTTTTTAATCATGTCCACACAACATCTCTAAGGTGTATTAATGACGTATTAAAATGTTGATGGAGTTTAAGTTAAGACATGCGCATAGTGTTTCCACCACTGCATCAGGGTAACATCAACATTCTCACTCCTCTGCTTCTCTGTGTATTCAGACATACTAACAGTGTTGTGACACTGCTAGGGCTGCAGTCATATCAGCCCACGGTTTCAGACGCTTCAGAGGATGTCACAGTTCACTTTAAAAGCCTCGTTTGGATGTTGACGACGGCGGCAAAAAAGATGAATGAAAAATATGTTACCCCTCGGGTTCCATTTCCCATCATGCCGCTGCGGGACGCGCCGTTCTGACGATGCTCAGGATGATGATGATGTTCAGTTACAACTGTCACGGTGCTGAGAAATGTTACTTGGCATTTTAATTGTCACGCAAATCATCCGCAATTAACGATTTAGTTGTGTTTCGGGCATTCAATGGTGGAATAGAAATTAGTGTGCATTTCTGTTTGTTGAAATTGCACAGGGCAGAGATAACAACTGAATTCAGTACCAATAAAGGACTGTACCGATAACGAGAAAAGAATGGCAGACTTAGTAGCTTTATACTTTCAACTAAGGCTGTTGAAAATTACGAGTTAATGGGATTCAATTATCAATTGTTGATTGTTGATTAATAATTATTGTTGATTAATCTGATTAAAATTTTTAATGCAATTAATGTGCACTCATTGAAAAAATGGGTATAGCAGGGTTTTACATATGAGACATATAGCTGTTTGTCTCCCTGTAACCAGAGCCATAGAGTATAGGTGGGGGGATCCACAAGAAATGGGGGCTTGTAGATCACCTATTTTGATAAATATTTAAAAGACAAAAGATCTTTTTTTCTCCCCCCAGTTTCTGTTTCTTTTTTAAATGTTCAAATCCCGTACAGGAAAACATGTCGTATCTTGGGCATAGTTTGAATGGTGATTAATGATGATTAAATTTGATTAAAATTTTCATTCATCATTTTCATTTCATCAAACAAACAGCCACCTACAAGCTTACAATGCAACACAATGGGACACACCGTTTTTTTTTTTTTTTTTTTTTTTTTTTTGTTTTTTTTTTTTTTTTTGAGAGGTTTGCATGAAAATGTGATACTTTTACTCTGGAAAAACGATTATGAAATCCAAAACGAGCGTCATTATCACAATTAATTGCGATTAGGCAGATTGCGTGATATTTTGCGACAGGCCTAAAATTTTTTAGGCCTGTCACAATTATTAACGTCAGCGAGCAAGATGAATAAGTAATATTCCCCCCTGAAGTCACGTTTGATGCTGCTAGAATGTCATCAGATGTGACATTTGGAGTGCCAGCCTCCAGATGTTATAGACACGTCTTCTGAAATGAACACACGTTCGATAGATATGCCTCAGTAGGCTCTGCCTGGGAACAAAAATATGTCTATTTAGGGGCTGGGGGGTTTGGAGCTGTTGGGCTGTACTGCTGCTGCTGCTCCAGCAAATATATATGCTTTTAAATGGGAAAAAGAGTAATCAGAAGAGTACAGCTTTGTTATAGGTCAGTGAGTTTTCAACCCTTTTCGTATCAAAGTCCATTATTTATTTGGCATTTGAGCCAGGGACCACTGTTTGATGAGGTTCTGCCTGGCAGACCAAAGGCTTGGAATGTTTGTTGTTGTTGTTGTTGTTAGAAAAGAGTCTGTCCACAATTCCTTGCAGTATTGATGTGGTATTATAGCATAGGAGAGATAACAGACCAACGTCGATGAAAAATTCATATTCTTCTACTTTCTCTAATTGTGTATAGACTTCGGTGTTGCAGAAGTCAGCATTGTTTTGTTTTTTTTTTAGCTACTGCCAGCGATTTTCATGTAAAAATCATGCTTCATATTTCGGTCTATGTTTTCTGGCGCGCCTAATGTTACTTCCGGTCCGTCTCTTATTCGGGTCCCCCAGCTGGCAGGAGGCGGCTAGCACCATAGATTTATAAAAGAGAGCTAGATGGCTTGAGGCGGAGCCTCCCGACGTCGTTCACGGCAGCCATCTTGTGAGAGGTACTCAATACACTATGCTCTATGGCAGCACAAACAAAAACAGCTAGAACTCACTCAAAACTTGACGGATTTACAAACGAATTCCATTATTATGAACGTTATCGACGTGGCTATGTTTTTTGCTATTTTTTTTTCTGAAAAATATCATATAATGGCTCTATGTATGCGGGCGTCTCTGACGTTTACAACAAACCAATCCGTTTGAAAATCGGTTGAAAAATAAGCGAGTTATCGTCATTTAAAAGGTATATGCTCATAGACACAATGTTATGCTGTCCTCTCACAAGATGGCCGCCGTGAACGACGACGCTCCGGATTGGCCAGCAGCGAGGGCGAGACATCTAGCTTTATTATATATATATATCTATACCCTCAGCTGGCAAAAGGCGGCTAGCGCTGCTCACAGCCGCTACCATCAGGATCGTATCAAACAATATAGCGGCATTAATCAAATATCGCTGCAGATCTTTAGCAATGGCCATAACTCTGATAAGAGTAGATCTATGGCAGTGGTTTTCATCAACAGGTGGTCTGCGGACCACCAGTGGTCCTTGAGAAGGTTCCAGGTGGTCTCCAGGCTAAATGATGGAAAGTTGGTTAACCAGATGTAACTCTTGAGAATTGTGGATAAAATCAGAAGAATTCTTTAACTTTAGGTCTTTGGT
Organism: Benthosema pterotum; assembly: GCA_039105355.1. Taxonomy (NCBI): domain Eukaryota; kingdom Metazoa; phylum Chordata; class Actinopteri; order Myctophiformes; family Myctophidae; genus Benthosema; species Benthosema pterotum. Next base: position 31,978,899 of record CM076984.1, on the reverse strand, counting down.
GTGAAATGTGATCAAATGGTGGTCCGTGGCTCAACTGCTGAATAAATGGTGGTCCCTGGAGTCAAAAAGGTTTAAAACCACTGACACGTTACATCCGCCCTTGAGAGAGAGAGAGAGATGGTCTTAGTGCATCTCTTTGCTTGTGTAGTCTTTTAAGAGGTATAGCAATAGCAGGAAAACGGTTAACAATAATTCAACTATTTGAGTGTGCACAATGAAACCAATATGATGCAGTGATAATTAAGGTTCCATTTGGTTACCAACTCTCAGCGGTTTCATTTACCCGCGGGGCCCACCTGGAGCCCCCTCAAGGACCACTGGCGGTGGTCCCCGGACCACTCTTTGACCAGCACTGTTGGTGAGCATGGGGGCAAAGATAAAGTGCTTTATTTTCCTAAGCAGCGGGCCAAACATCGTAGGTTGTTTGGAATATGTTGTGCATTATCATCAGCACTGTGTGTGTGTGTGTGTGTGTGTGTGTGTGTGTGGTGTGTGTGTGTGTGTGTGTGTGTGTGTGTGTGTGTGTGTGTGTGTGTGTGTGTGTGTGTGTGTGTGTGCGTGTGTGTGCGTGTGGGTGTGATACAGAGAGAGAAATAGTGAGCATAATCAGAATTACAGAATGAATAAGTGAATGCACATTGTACGGCAAGAGGAGAGTATACTGGCCTTGATCCCTGTGGGCGATGCTGTTGCTGTGCAGAGAGATAGAGAGACACAGAGACACAGAGAGAGAGAGCAGGGGCGGATCTAGGCATGGGCACGGGAGGGGGGCAATGCCCCCCTAAATACCCAGTCTGCCCCCCGCAAACACGATGCCATGCAAAGCAACCCAAGATATTTCAAATTAAAGTGCTTATATTTAAAATCATTTGAAACACTACTACTGCTGCTAACTAACTACAGCTGTGTCACCACTAAACCAACAGCATTTCATCATTGAAAACAGAAAACTCTCTGAGTCAGACCTTTAGCTTTATGCATGCTGCGTGTCTGTTGCAACTTCAACAACAACAACTAATGTTATTTTTGATGCTTTACTTGCTCAATAAAAGTCCTGTAACTGAAAATGGTATGTGCAGCTTCATCGCGGGCGATGAAGCCGCACCCTTGCCCCTCCAACATGTTCTCTTGCCCCCCCCTCCAATGGGACATGTTACATCCGCCCCTGAGAGAGAGAGAGAGAGAGAGAGAGAGAGAGAGAGAGAGAGAGAGAGATGGTCTTAGTGTGCATCTCTTTGTGTGTGTAGTCTTTTAAGAGGTGCAGACGCAACCGTAATGTGCCTGTAGTGTTCTTTCCCTCTTCTTCTCCAACGTGCGCATGGCCTACTTTTTCCGAGCGTCCAATCATTAACGTGGTCTTCCTGCACTATCTGGTCTCTCTCTCTCTCCTCTCTCTCTCCTCTCCTCTCGCCTCTCTTCTCTCTCTCTATCTCTCTCTCTCTCTCTCTCTCCCTCTCTCTCTCTCTCTCTCTCTCCTCCCCTCTCTCTTCTTCTATCTATCTCTCTGCTCCTCTCTCTCCTCTCTCTCCTATCTCTCTCTCTCTCCTCCCATCTCTCTCTCTCTCTCTCTCTCTCCTCTCCTCTACTCCCTCTCTTCTACTCCCCTTCTCCTCATCTCACTCCCCTTCTCTCTTCCTCGCTCCTTCCTCATCCTCGATCTCCTCTCTCACCTCGCTCCCAATCTCCTCCTCCTTCTCCCGTCACTCTCTCTCTCTCTCATCTCTCTCTCTCTCTCTCTCTCTCTCTCTCTCCTCTCTCTCTCTCTCTCTCTCTCTCTCTCCTCTATCTCTCTCTCTCTCTCTCTCTCTCTCCTAAGTAAACACATGCTATTTGAAGTTATTCCCTCAGTTCAATCACTCCACCACTCACTCTCCGCCATGTCCTGCTACAGTCCCTACGTTTTTTTTTCTTCTTACGATTACGTGCGGTTATTTGAACTCTTCTTTGGGGGGGTGGAGGAGGCTATTTCAGTTCATAGCAAGGTCCATTATTTATTTGGCATTTGAGCGCTTCAACGGTCCACCATTCGGTGAGATTTAGCCCAGGGGTTTTCAACCTTTTTCATACCAAGGCCACGGACCACTACTGTATTTGATGACATTTCATCCCTCGCATAATCCAAAACTAAAGATTTATTTTCTTTTGTCCACAATTCCAGGCTAGATTTCAGAGACAAAACAGTCAAACATGCAGATCAAAATGACCATTAATCAGCTACATTCTCTAGTTGTGTAGACTTGGGGCTAATTCAGATCGAGTTTAGTCTCTCGCACCCAAAACTAAGGATTTTTTATGTTCGTGACCACAATTTAGGAGAGATAAACTGGCAAAACGTTGGTCAAAATAACAATTCTTCCACATTTTCTAATTGTGTAGATTCTTGACAATGAAGTAATCAGAAGTGTAAATAGTTACAATTAAAAGTCTCATTGCTCATATTTTAGTATATTATAGAATACAGTATAATGTCGGTATTCGATATTTTTTTATACTCGGTATTGATTTCCAATATCGCGATAAACGGTAATACCGGTATATTGCCCAAGACTATTTACAACATATTCATAGTGAAATGGCTTCCATTAGCTAAACAAACCAGAAGAATTTCACTTTGTTATCAATTTTTCTTTATCCAACCAGCCAACTCTCGCAAAATTTGCGACGAGTCAGGAAGTCTCTTTGTAATCTGTAATGTGAAATACAACAGATAGGAGGCTCTGAGAGGGATCTGAGAGTAGAATTTAGGAGACCATAGGCTTTGTAGTCCATGTCGCCTATAGTGGCGCCAATGGAAGGTTGCAGATCTTCGTACATAGGGCTCCATTTTCGTCACCGCTAAACCCCTTAACTTGTTTGCCTTTTTACACTATTAAAACGGAACATTTTCAATAGTTTAAATGGCCAGTCTACAAGCTCACAACGTGTCAATAGATTTGCATGGTGAACTATTCAAAAAAGTCTTTCAAAATAGTAAAAAAAAAAAAAATGATAAGGGGTTTAGGATAAGGGGTTTAGATGGTAACGAAAATGGAGCCCATAGAGTATCTTTGTCTCTCGCCACGCGAGGCAACATGGCTGCCGACCGAGCCGCCATGGACCCTTTGTTTGTGTCCACTTCTGAGAGGCTGCAGCTGCTGCTGCTGCTGCTGCTGCTGCTGCTGCTGCTGCTGCTGCTGCGCTCGTCTCCACTCAGTGCACTCTCAGAGCAAGACATGCAGCACTCAGGATATTAACCACGGACAGCGCATGCATGCAGGGAACAGACGATGCGCTGCGGCGCGCATAAAGGTTTAAGGGGGGTGGGGGGGGGTGGCTAGTGCACGCGGGGGAACCGCTGACGCCTTTCCATCCCCGGTGTGCGACCTTGAGTGACCTCGTTAAAGGTCGCATGATCGTCCCCGAGTAAATGTGTGCGTTGTGTTCGCTTTACCGTAGCAGTATAGTGGACGACGGCTCATGCATGTGCAAGTGTATGAGTGAGTGTGTGGGTCTGCGTGTGTGTCGTGTGTGTGTGTGTGTGTGTGTGTGTGTGTGTGTGTGTGTGTGTGTGTGTGTGTGTGTGTGTGTGTGTGTGTGTGAGTGAATAATGTCCTGCAGGAGACACCGTAAGTGCAATGTCTAGGACTCAGGCGTCAGCAGTAATACCAGGCAGCCTCTCCTCTCTCCCCCTCTCTCTCCAGGGGCGGATGTTACATTTCACAATTTGGGGGGGGGGGGGGGGGGGGGGGGGGGGTGGTATGCGCACCCATGCCGCACCCATTTTCGATCACAGGACTTTTATTTTGCAAGTATAAGCATCAATAACAACATCAGTTGTTGTTGAAGTTGCAACAAACACGCAGCATGCATAAAGCCAAAGGTCTGACTCAGAGAGTTTTCTGTTTTCAATGATGAAATGCTGTTGGTTTAGTGGTAAGGACAACCATAGTTTAGTTAGTAGCATTAGTAGTGTTTCACATCATTTTAATCATGAGCATTTTAATTTGAAATATCTTCGAAATTTGCGTTGTTTTGCATGCAGTCGTGTTTGGTGTGGCAGACAAGGCATTTAGCGGGGCATTGCCCCCCCCCATGCCCATGCCTAGATCCGCCCCTGTCTCTCCCTCTCCCCCTCTCTCCCCCTCTCTCTCTCTTCCCCCAGCCAGCCCAGCGTGTGTAGCCAGCGGCCGCCGCGAGGCAAGCGATATCACAGCATTAGAACGCATGAATTATAGGCCTGCCATTAGGCTCAATGTCAGGATGTGTGATGGACAACGCTGGACCCGATATGTATACCCACAGCAGGCTGGCTGGTCCCTCCTTACATACTGAGCCGCTTCCACCTCTATCCATGGACTGAATAGAGCAGGGGTTTTCAACAGGTGGTCCGGGGACCACCAGTGGTCCTTGAGAGGGTTCCAGGTGGTCCTCAGCTAAGTTGGTAAACCAAATGTAACTCTTTGAGAACGTAAAAATGAAACCAAATGGACCCTTGCGGGTCCATTTGGTTTCATTTTTACACTCTCAAGAGTTAAAATATTCATCATCTGAATTAGCCCAAGTATACACAACTAGAAGATAAATGGTTACCGTATTTTGGTCTGCATGTTTTGCCTGTTTTGCTTCCCAAATCCAGCCTGGTACGTATTGTGGACAAAAGCAAAAGAAATCTTTAGTTTTGGGGGTCTCGGTCTAAAATGTCCTCAAATGGTGGTCCGTGGCTCAAATGCTGAATAAATGGTGGGCCCTGGTATCAAAAAGGTTGAAAACCACTGGAATAGAGCATAATCACGAGTAATCGCACAATGGAATACAACGAGTAGACGCAGATAACACATACCCGCCGGGCAGGTAGATATTTTGTATTCATTGCATCGGTGGATCACGGCTGCTACTAGTAGGGCGGGGCGAAGTATAGTTTTACTGAGGTTATGGTTAGGGTTAGTAACCACATAAAGCACCGTCTAACCCTAACCCTATAGCCTAACCCTAAACCCTAAACATAACCTTAATAAAACTAGGCTATGCATAGACCTAACCCCAACCCTAAACTTAACCTCAGTATACATCTTGATGATGTCATCAGATGTATTTCACCATGTTAATGAGTTTTCTCAGACCTCCACTTTTAGGAAATACAGAATTGGGGAACTTTTTTATCATGTCCACATACACAACATCAACATCACAACAGGTATATTAATGGTGGAGTTCCCCTTTAAAAGCACATCCCTCTCTCAGCCTGTTTGGTGCACATATTAGGCTACTCTTGGATTTGACTGATATACCTTTTAATCCGACCACTGCTTCTTTTGTTTTTTCTTATACCCATGCAGAATGCAGAATGCAGAACAGCCAGATTGAATTAGGAATGCACGTTATTTATTTATTATTCTTTTTTTTTTTGCCAGGAAGTGCTGTTGAAAAAAAGCTTAAGGCTGCATGTGTCACTGTTGTTGTTGTGATGAACAGAGGCCCAAGCTGTCACACACACTGTATGGACGCACGCACACACACACGCACACGCACACACGCACACACACACGCACGCGCACACACACGCACACACACGGAAATGTTAAAGGGGAACTCCACTGATTTTCAACATTTTAATATGTCATGAATATACCTTAGAGATGTTGTGTGGACATGATAAAAAAGTACCCCCAATTGTGTATTTCCTAAAAATGGAGGTCTGAAAAAATCATTAACATGGTGAAATACATCTGATGGCATCATCAAGATGTATTTCACCATGTTAATGAGTTTTCTTTGAGACCCCTTTTTTCCTGAGAGGGTACAAATGGAACCAAATGGACTGGTTCACATTTGTACCCTCTCAGGAAATTTTTGAAAATGGGTGGAATTTCCCTTTAAGTTGTATAAGAAAAAAAAGATATAGGATATATGGTTGGGGTGGGTAGGGGGGCGGTTGGGAGGAGGGGGGAAGGGCAAAACGACCAACTGGTGTGCGATGACAAAGGAATGCATTACCTAATAGATTTGGCAGAAGTACAGGGGTCCGGGGCAGCGCGATAAAGCCCAGGGTTACACTACTTTAATCAATCAACCCTGCATGGAGGGAAGAGGAACAGCAGCCAATTCAAGGAGAGAGAGAGAGAGAGAGAGAGAGAGAGAGAGAGAGAGAGAGAGAGAGAGAGAGAGAGAGAGAGAGAGAGAGAGAGACGGGGGGGGGGCATCCCAGATAGGGGCTTTCAGACAGGATTAGAAATAGTGAATAGAGGGAGTCGTCACATCTGCCAAAAGAAAGGAAAGTCTTTGGCCAGCCTATATAGGAGAGGAGAGAGGAACCTCTGTCAGGTCACTGTGTCCCCTCACTCCCCTCCCCACCCACCCACCCACCCACCCCCAACATAGCCTCCATCTCCAGGCTTACATCCGCACTGCAGGGGCGGATCTATAGGCATGGTCAGACTGGCCCACCAAACACGATGACATGCAAAACAACCCCAAGATATTTCAAATTAAAGTGCTTATATTTAAAACTACAGTTGTGTCACCACTAAACCAACAGCATTTCATCATTGAAAACAGAAAACTCTCTGAGTCAGGCCTTTAGCTTTATGCATGCTGCGTGTCTGTTGCAACTTCAACAACAACTGATGTTATTATTCTGGCTTTACATGACTAATAAAAATCCTGTAACTGCAGGAGAAAATGCTCAACCTAGGTAGAGCATAGGTTGAGGGTCGGGGGTTTAGGCTCTTAGGGTTACGGTTGGAGAAGGGTAGGGAATTGCGTCTCGTAGTTCCGGAACAATGGGAGGTCGGAATAATGACATGGCACCGCCCCCAACATGCCCATGCGCCGTTCCTTCGTTCCCGTGTGGAAGGCACGAGGCACGGCTGGTGCGGTACACACACACACACACACACACACACACACACACACACACACACAACACACACACACACACACACACACACACACACACACACACACACACACACACACACACACACACACACACACACACCGCCACCATCATCCACAGCAGCAGCTGGCCCTCCAATCCGTTACTAAACCATTCTTCCCAGTCTCTTTAATTTGTCCCCTTAGCCACGGCGGCCGTCTGGTTGAATGCTGATGAGATGTTAGTAACGCCTGCACAACGAGGCGCTCTGCGGCCCGTGGTCCCCCCCCCCCGCTGTGAGGGGGCCGCGGCCGCTGTGAGGACGTCCCCCGGAGCTCATCATGGTCGTCTGGACGCACGGCGTGGGCCTGCTGCTGCTTAATAAGATATACAGCAGCCAGGGCCGGATTTAGCCCTACTAGCAGGGGTGTAGTGGAGGGGGGATGCGGGGGGACGGCGTCCCCTCACTTCTCACATCTAAAATATTTTTGGGTCTGAAAAGAAATCCTTAGCATGGTGAAATACATCTTGATGACATCATCAAGATGTGTTTCACCATGTTAAGGGACTGTTCGTAATTTACCGGGGGGGGGGGCTGGTGCGTAGGGGGGGGAGGGCCATGATGAAAAAAATTGAGGTGAGGGGAGGGCCATGGCAAAAACAATCGAGTGGAGGGGAGGGCCATGGGGAAAAAAGGAGACGGAGCTTTAGAGTATAGACTGAGTTACGTTTACTCATAGAGCTAGTAGACCAATGGCGATTCTTCTACATTGACTTCAACTGCAGTTTGTCCCTATTCAGGCCATTTGAACAGCGCTCAAGCGCTCAGTTTCTGACTCCTCAATGTCGTGACTCCGGGTGGACTGCTGGAAGAGTAGGAAAGAGTACTAGTTTTGCCATTTGCACAGAATAGGACAGGAAACGGATCTGCAGCATGGACCCTCCTCCCTCCATGCAGTTGAGCGAGATCCTGTCATGGCGTCCACCGCTCTTTGTTTACAACACACGTAGGGAAAAGAAAACTTTGCCTTTTACCAAGGACTGCGTTCGGTTTGATAAATAATGACAGCAGAGCCGTTTTCTAAAGCCCGATACGGGCGGATGCATGGCTTATAAAGCAGCACGTCGAGCTGTGGTGAGTAGCCTCAAATGAGCTGTTTGTTGTCCCCTTTGCTCCATGAAGTGAACGGTGTCTGCATTGCTCTGTCTATACTCCAGGCTTACATAGCTACTCTACCCAGGCTGCGCTGGGTAGAATCATGCCATCTAGTAGAGTTGCGACATTGGGGGGTCAGAAACCGAACGTGCTGATGGTATTTTCTGTTGCGCGACCACTGCAGACAGCATTGCCATCGAAGCTGAGAGATCGCACAACGGGGCTATAGTTTTCAAATAGGCCAGCGCAAATAAGTAAAAGCCCTTTTTAGACACGTGTAAAACATGACAACTATTGGGAAATCAATGCTGATAGTTTAAGTGGCCATTCTGATGGTCTACTCTAGTGTCATGTTTGCAAGACTAGTTTTTCAGAGACACTGACAAACTATATTTTTCATTTTATTTATTTTATGGTAGTGCTTTGTCGTAGTGCAATCGTGTTTCATGACTGTATGTTTATTTGTTCTGTTGAGTATAATATAGTCTTTATTTGCTGTATAATTGGAGCACATACATGTAGCCATTTTCTCCAATTAGTGTGTTTTTTGAGCATGTGAGTGTGTGCTTAATATGCAACTTTGGTGGGGAAACTATGAAAAATATTGCCCCCCCTGAAAACATGAATGCCCCACCACTGATAATTTCCTGGCTACGGCAGTGATGCTCACGACAGCTGGCATGCTCATTGAACTGAAGAAAAAATCTCAAAGTAAATGGCGGGCAATTTTGTACCTGTAGGGGGAGGGCCATGGGAAAACAACATTGAAGTGGGGGGAGGGCCATGGGGAAAAATTGAGGTGGGGGGGGGGGGGGGGCATGATTATTTTTTTTTTACCGGACTTCCAGCGCACCAGCCCCCCCCCCCCCCCCGGTAAATAACGTACAGTCCCTAATGAGTTTCCTTTTTTCTGAGAGCGTACAAATGGAACCAAATGGACCCGCTAGGTCCATTTGGTTCACATTTGTACGCTCTCAGAAAAAAAAATCCCCTTTCAGAGGCATCCCCCCACTTCTAAAAGTACCACTACAACACTGGCTATGGGCTGGAAGAATGGCAGGGTGGGCAACTCCAAAGTTTTTCATATGAAGCAGTGTTTTTCAACCTTTTTGACAGCAGGGCCCACTATTTATTCAGCATTTGAGCCACAGAGGACCTTTCTTTTATCCCCACAGACCCCAAAACTATAGATTTATTTTTGCTTTTGACCACATTTCCAGGCTGGATTTGGGGAAACAAAACAGTCAAAAATACGGATACATATCAAAATGACCATTCATCTTCTATATTCTCTAGTTGTGTAGAGTTGGGCTAATTCAGATGGTGAATATCTTGAGAGTGTAAAAATAAAACCAAATGGACCCGTAAGGGTCCATTTGGTTTTATTTTATGGACCCGCAAGGGTCCATTTGGTCTCATTTTTACACTCTCAACGCTCTCTTATTTTTACGCTCTCACCCGAGACGGTGCACACATGCGCCCCGAAGGGTCTAGTCCAAGGTCTAGTTTTAACATGCATCTCAAAGGGTGAGAGAGGAGTAGGTGGCGGATATAGCGAAGGGTCCATTTTGTATCTTTCATTGGGAGATTGACCGGTTGGGTGAAACCCAAACCCAATCGGTTCAGCTGAGCAGGTGTTAAATTTGGAAGATTATGCCCCAACCTGACTTTTTTTTTTTAAATGCTTTATGAATTAACACTTTCCATTTAATCCTGGCCTGCGGATCAATCCATAAACACCAGGCAGCAATCCAGATGCTGGGCAAACGCTTGGAGTAATAGGTTTTAATAGGGGAATGATATGACTCCATCAGCCCTCACTGAGGGGAAGGAATATTCAAGGTGCAGGAGATGAGCTCGCATGCAGCTCACCGATTGGTCAGATTGGCTGAATCTTTACCCCTCGGGTGTTATGTGGACCAATCAACTGGCAGCGTGCTTCAGGGGTTACGGTACGAGAAGTATACATTGCAGTGGTGTTTCTAATCAATTTGGAGCCCCAGGCAAGATTTTCCCTGTGACGTTATACAGTACCTACAGTATGACAGGCATAGTAAAACGGCACCCCCCAAGGGATAAAAATACAAACTATTTTTAAACTAAAGAACATATTATGTGTGTTTTGGTGTGTAGAATACATTAGAGAGGCTAAAAACACAACACATCTTCGAAAAATGTTGATTTCATAGTGGAGGTTGTTTAAAAAAAAATTGACTGTGCAGTCATATTTTGACATTAGCAAGTGTCTTCTCTGTCTAAGTAGCCTATTGGACAGTGTTATATGTTGATATTGATTTTGTATTCATCCTTAGAAAGCATGAATGACATGAGTGCAGTTATATTATTATGACAGCAGTCATAATTTGCACTCAGTATTAGGACGGTGACATGCATTTTGGATGTACTGTAACTCTTTGAGAGCGTAAACATTTACGCTCTCAAGAGTTAAATATTCATCATGTGAATTAGCCCAAGTCTACACAACTACAGAATGTAGAAAAGTAATGGTCATGTTGTTTTATTGGTTTGTTTCCAATCCAGCCTGGAATTGTGGACAAAATAAATCTTTAGTTTTGGGGTCTGTGGGGGCTAAAATGTCCTCAAATGGTGGTCCTCTGTGGCTCAAATGCTGAATAAATAGTGGGCCCTGCTATCAAAATGGTTGAAAAACCCCTGCCACACATCACTGCATTGATATTATTATTTTGCACTCAGTATGGTGATATTCATTTTGTATTCATACATCATAGCCCTTGTTAGCGGAATACAGGTTGCTCCCACCAGGGGCGGATCTAGGTATGGGGGGGCAATGCCCCCCTATACCCAGTCTGCCCCCCAAACACGATGCAAAACAACCAAGATATTTCAAACTAAAGTGCTTATATTTAAAATGATTTTGAAACACTACTACTGCTACTAATAACTACAGCTGTGTTACCACTAAACCAACAGCATTTCATCATTGAAAACAGAAAACTCTCTGAGTCAGACCTTTAGCTTTATGCATGCTGTGTGTCTGTTGCAACTTCAAACAACAAACTGATGTTATTATTGATGCTTTACTTGACTAATAAAGTCCTGTAACCGAAAATGGTTTATGGGTGCGGCTTCATCGCCCGTGACGCGAAGCGACACGATTATTACTTTACTAATAAAAGTTCTTCTTGCCCTCCAACATTTTCTCTTGCCCCCCCCCACCAAATGGGACATGTTACATCCGCCCCTGCCTCCCACTTCCTGTGCCAACTCTTCCCCCATGCAGGCTTTTCTCTTTAGAGCCGGAATTGGAAGGAAAAATACTAACAACAGCCTGGTGGTGCAGTGGGTTCCTCTGCTACCGAGGCTAATGCTGGTCCAACAACACAATGTGACAAGGTTGGGAGGGAGAAATGTGTACCCTTTGAGGTTGATTGAGGTCTGTGGAAAAAAAAAAAAAACTCAACCACACACACACACACACACACACACACACACACACACACAACACACACACCCACACACACACACCACACACCACACACACACACAACACACACACACACACCACACACGCTGCCAGGAAATCCTATTGTGAGGCGTGCTACTGTAACTTCTCATTTTGCCACAGCAGTTTTCTTGGCTTCTTAAGCCACACAGCAGACATAACGTCAACCCAACTTGGCAGCAGCACTGTGTCGGCAACAAGAGCGCCAGCGAAGTGGTGGCGCGTGACACGGCTTTGACTCACAGTGATTACTAACATTAAACTAGCATTGATTGCTGTTCTAATTACGCTAATTATACTGTTTGTTAAGGGAGGATTCATCTGTGATTTGGGATCATTTGGGGAAAAAAAAACACTCTCTCTGTTAGCAAGATGTGCACATGCACACACTCTACATGGGGGGGGGGTGTCCTTATATGTTCAGCAGCACACTTTATAACAGGAAGGATTATCAAAAAAAGAAAAAAAATAGGGCTGGGACTTTAACTGATTAATTGAGATTAATTACAGAAACAATAACAGGATTAAAAAAATAACTCATTTTTAATCGCGCATAAATATTTCACCAAGAACCTTTTTTTCACTGACGGATTTCACGCATATACCGAATCATACGGTGGACGCGATGGGGAGAAGACGCCGATCAGGGTAACCAATAAGGAGCCGATCAGGGTAACCAATAAGGAGCCGATCAGGGTAACCAATAAGGAGCCGATCAGGGTAACCAATAAGGAGACAATCTGACACCAGATTATACAGTATAGTTTCCTGACACCAGATTATAGCTGCAGGCTTTTGACGCTATAGATTCTACAGTAGTTTCCAACACTAGAAGTTATTCACACCTAAACTATAGTTTCTGATACTAGAATCTAGTTTTTGACACTAGATTCTAGCTTTTCTGAAAAATCTATGTTTCTGTGTCAAGCCAAGGACCACCAGAATTATCCATATTTGGCCGCAGACCCCCATCTGAAAACATGTTGTTGTAGGGATCCCCCAGAAGCAAAGATTTGAGTTAAAAAATGTTTGCTTCCCAAATAACGCATTCAGAGATTTGCACCACATTTTCACAATTTTTCAAAAATAGCAGAACTACAAGCTCACATCGCGCCACTCGGTGGCGCGATGTGAGCTTGTAGATCTGCTATTTTTCAATAGCTAAAACACCAAAACGTGTTCTGTACATTTGGAAGCATGAACACATGTGAGCACTTGTACCAGCAGCACTAGATTACACAGCATAATGTTACACAGTAGGCCTATATGTTGGAACGTTCAGGTTTGCTGTGAGTTAATTGAGGTCTGTGGCAGATGTAATTATAGCAGGGAGTTGTGAGCTCTGCACAGTAAACTAACATAAGCACGGTCTCCTCCAGCTACCACTGACTCTACTGGAGCTGTAGGTTAAACACTACAGTACATGCAGCCGTCCTTGGCCTAAATAGAAGCATTTCTGAACGCAGGTATAATGCTGAATGCAGATTTGGACCTATACTGGGGTTTCCCGGGTCTGGCTCAGCAAGCAAGGGCATGCGGCCATAGCAACTATATATAGCATCTCACAAAACCCACCCCTCACATTTCTAGAAATATTTAATTATATCTTTGCCATGACTCGCTCAAATCTTGATGGATTTATAAACAGATTGGTTTATTGCAAACGCTAACAAGTTGGCTATGATTGCGGATGTTTATGCTGCTTTATAATAATACATTTTTTTATATGAACACCATATAAAAGCACATAACGATGCAGAGGTCTTGTTTACAGAAAGCCAAACCATAACAAATAGAGCCTACATAATGTCCGATAGACACAATGTTATGCTGATCTGAGGTATGATGGCCACTGTGCAGCAACATCACTCTCCATTGGCCAGCAGCACAGCAGGGGCGGATCTAGGCATGGGCATGGGGGGGCAATGCCCCCCTAAATGCCCTGACTGCCCCACCAAGCATGATGGCATGCAAAACAACCCAAGATATTTCAAATTAATGTGCTTATAATTAAAATGATTTGAAAAACTACTACTGCTACTAACTAACTACAGCTGTGGCACCACTAAACCAACAGCATTTCATCATTGAAAACAGAAAACTCTCTGAGTCAGACCTTTAGCTTTCTTTATGCATGCTGCGTGTCTGTTGCAACTTCAACAACATCTGATGTTAATGTTGATGCTGATACTTGCCTAATAAAAGTCCTGTAACCAAAAGCGGTAAAGGTGCGACTTCATCAGCCGTGGCACAAAGCGACATGGGCGATGAAGTCGCCCCCCACTACCATTTTCTCCTGCCCCCCCAATTGGGAAATGCTACATCCCCCCCTACAGCACAGGCGAGTCATCCAGCCTTTCTTATAGCCTATACTATATATATCTATGGTCACAAAGGTTTCCAAAGCCAAATCGAACCTGACCCAAATCTCCTGAGATTGAGCCGCGTCTAAAACAGTGGATATCCAGGTCGTAAAGCAAATCCCAGACCTATACTGTACGTTACACAGTGGTGGTTATCACACCTTTTAAGGATCATGCCACACACACAGACATACATCAAGTCAATGGCCAGCAGGTTAAGAGCATGTATATTTACGATGATCAATTGATCGATCGATCGCGTGCAGCTGGATCAATGGAGCTGTCGTGTAAACATTGAGTTACTATGAGTGTTTATGGGTGGCACGATGAAAACTCATTCATCAGGGCTTTACTGAAGTATAGATTGGTAATCACATTGTTTTCCACTGTTATTTATAAGGGGATTCATTTTGTGTACCCCCAAAGTCCTAAACCATCATGATATGGTACATTACTGCAAGTGTTTGCATTTATTTGGCTTAGTTGTTTTGGCTGTTTACCATTTTCAAGCAACCCCTTGCTGTAAATCATGCTGAAATTATGTGAATATCGCACGCCTATATGTCATAACTCAGCTTCAGTGGCCTTGTTGTTAGAGTGTCCGCCCTGAGACTGGGAGGTTGGGGTTCCATTCATACCAAAGACAAGCCCTGTCTCCACCATCCGGGCTCAGGACTGAACTGTGCAAACCTGAGCCGTGCATCCGATGACGTCATCATGACGTCATCAGACCTGACGGAGATATACTGACTACTGACAGCTCCATATATGGAGGTATTCTGACTACTGACAGCTCCAGATGGGCGGACGGACAGGGTACGAATTATAGTCACCACCAATATACGGTGGAGACAACAAAGAATAAAATGGTTTAACCCAACCTCATGAAGTGAGGCCTGCAAGGCTACTTAGTTACTTAGTTACTTAGTTACAACTTCAGCAACATCAGTTGTTGGAAGTTGAACAGACGCAGCATGCATAAAGCTAAAGGTCTGACTCAGAGAGTTTTCTGTTTTCAATGATGAAATGCTGCTAGTTAGTAGCAGCAGTAGTGTTTCACATCATTTTAAATATAAGCACTTTAATTTGAAATATCCTTGGTTGTTTTGCATGCCATCATGTTTGGTCGGGCAGTCAGGGCATTTAGGGGGGTATTGCCCCCCCCCCTGCTGCTTGGAAATCTCTCATGACCCAGTACAACCTTAGATGTCCCTCATTGAGTATGTACGATTTTAACCCTCATTGAGTATGTACGATTTAAATTAGTCTCTCTTTGAGCCAGCCGAGCTGAAATTATAAACTGATTAATGCACGATTATGACGAAATTATGTCTGTAAAGAGCATTGAGCATGCATTTTCTATTCGGCAGATATTCTGCTGCATGTGGCTAATTCATAACGTGAGAAATAATTCCACGGCATATTAAAGTTAAACATTTGAACCGACGAATCCGAGGACGGAGAGCCCGAAAAGGGAATAGCGGCGGCGTAGTAAATTATTTCTTGCTTGCTAATGTTCCTACAGTAAAACATGCAAAGCCAGGCCTTTTGAAGATGTGATTGCTCTAAGGACAACGCTTACTGTAGC
Organism: Benthosema pterotum; assembly: GCA_039105355.1. NCBI lineage: Eukaryota > Metazoa > Chordata > Actinopteri > Myctophiformes > Myctophidae > Benthosema > Benthosema pterotum. Next base: position 31,963,455 of record CM076984.1, on the reverse strand, counting down.
TAACCACCATTTCAAAACGCATTCATGTTTCGGCTGAGTGAATATAATTCACTCACTTTTATCTGCCTTGCCTTTTGAGTTGTGTTTCCTACAGACAAAGATGAGAAATGAAAATGTATATCACTTTAGCCCAGAAGAATATGAAATTAATGTAATTCTTTTACAATAACATGAGGGCCTTGGGGAGAGGGGGGGGGGGGGGGTATAAGCACAATGAAATGCAATGTGCTTATACTTTGGCTGACTGTCTGTGCGTACAGTATGAACATGTACTGGGAAATTGGGTCTTTCCACGGTTTAATAAGCCCAATGACAGCTATAATTTCAGGTAAGTGGGTTGCAGTGCCCAGTGAAATTTGTGAGAAACTATAGCCCCTGAAAAAAAAAAAAAAAAAAAAAAAAAAAACGTAACCGCGAGAGTACTGACACATTTGAATAATTATTACTGGGGGGGAAAGAAGGGAGGGAAAAAAAGAGAACAGAACCATGACCCAGATGTTAACAGTAAAATTATAAAGCTAATTATAGCGGCGAGGATCCTTGGCATTTGCAGCCATCCTCACAGTTTGCAGTAACACTAGATCTGCTCTTTCAGTTCTTCCTTTTATAATGCTGTCCAGCATAGTGATGTTCCTGTATTAGGGGGGCAATGCCCCCCTAATACCCAGTCTGCCCCCCCCCCCCCCAAACACGATGCCATGCAAAACAACCCAAGATATTTCAAATTAAAGTGCTTATATTTAAAATTTGATTTGAAACACTCTCTGAGTCAGACCTTTAGTTAGTTCTGTAACCAAAATGGTATGGGGGCGATGAAGCCGCCCCCATACCATTTTCTCTTGCCCCTCCAACATGTTCTCTTGCCCCCCCCCCCCCCCCCCCCCCCTATGGGACCTGTTACATCCGCCCCTGTTGTGTGTATGTGTGTTTGTGTGTGTGTGTGTGTGTGTGTGTGTGTGTGTGTGTGTGTGTGTGTGTGTGTGTGTGTGTGTGTGTGTGTGTGTGTGTGTGTATGAGAAACCCCTCATTTCAACTCGTTCCCACAGCCCAAAAAACATTCCAAACCTTGGCAGTGCATTACTACCATCATCAGACAAATGTTGTACTTCCACTACAATCCTTTGAAAATAGTTACTAATTAGTTTGTGGATTTGTGGAATTTTATATTTACAAAACATAGAACTATAACCACAACAGCTCTGTAGACATTTATGCCATTTGACTAACAGCCGATCTGCAAGGACATGATGTGTTTCCAGACATTGTGAGTTTGTAGATCTGCTATTTTGAAAATACTAGAACTGTATTTGCTCTAACGGACTTGATAACGATGGAACTACTGATAATAACAACCATATTGGCTACCATTTTATCTGTCTGTGTCCATTTGGTGCCCTTGGCCTACTGTATATGAAGATGTCTCTCTGTCTGTCTGTCTGTCTGAAGAGTGCTGCAGACTATGAAAAGCGGAATGATTAAGTAATGAATTATAGTAAGCATTTATAGTTCAGTGGCCTTGTGGTTACAGTGTCCGCCCTGAGACTGGAAGGTTGGGAAGTTGGGTCCTGGCCCAGGGGCGGATTGGCCATCTGGAGTACAGGGAGTTTTCCCGGTGGCCTGTGCCACCTAGTGGCCTGGGCATTTTTTTTTTTTTTTAATCCAGGGCAGGCCAGGGTGCCAGGCCCAGGCCAGGCAAACTAGTGTGCTCGCGCTGCTGGAGGCAGTGTTGCCAACTGCCAAGACCCAAAATGCACTAGTGGCACTTCCAAAATAAACTAGAATGTGCTAGATGCTCGCCTGGAACATACAGCAGTTTCTAGGATGGGCGTTATCAAAGCAGCAGTCTTAACTCTGATTGGTTCATATGAACCCCTGAGAATATTGGGAAAGCAGAGATGACGTTGGGAACTAATTGAGTGACAGGGCTGCTGGCCAATCAGGTGCTGGGATTGGATTTCCAACCAGCACAAACGTCCCCAAAGGCAGTGAAGCCAGTCCCTGATCACAGGCAAAAGAATGAGCTATAGTATTTTTTTTTAAGGTGCTGATTCGGGGCTGAGCCAGGCTATCCCTGCTTGACACTCAGCATCAAAGGTTGGACTGGGGTTAAGTCCCTGCAACATACTGGCATCATGTCCAGGTTGTGTACTTCCTACGTCAAGCTACCCAGTGTTGTAGTGGTAGAGTTTTAGAAGTGGGGGGATGCCTCTTAAAGGGGCATTCTACCCATTTTTTTTTTTTTTTTTTTTTTTTTTTACAAATTTGAACCAAATGGACCCTAGTGGGTCTATTTGGTTCCATTTGTACACCCTGAGGAAAAAGCAAAATCATTAACATGGTGAAACACATCTTGATGATGTCATCAAGATGTATTGCAACGTGAGACTGATGACATATTGAAGCTGTGCCACTGCTCTAATGTAAACAACAACCTAACAACACTACAATTCCAAATTATTTTGGATATATCATATTTTTGTTCTGCTGTTGTCCCACACGGTTTCTGTTTGAGAGTTCCCAGATCAAGGTAGGATGAGGGGACTTGTGAACTACTACTATCGCTATCTGGCAGAGTCATGTTAGGCTAGTGGTCCAGAGGCTATATTTCGAGGCCTTTCGGGTGCCTTTGGAACACACAGGTGAATGAGTTAACATTGCAGCGGTGGTGGTAGTATTATCAGACCCCGGCCCTAGAGCTCTGCTATTTGATATTTCCATTTTCCACAGTACATGACTCCAGCAGCCGGTCGGTCCTTTCCCCCCATTCAGAACGGGACACAAAAGGCACAGCGGCAGAATGATGCTATTTACATGCAAATGCCCAGCAGTGTGGTTGCAGAGAGGGGAAGTGAGCTCTGCCAAAATCTATCTCTCTGTGACAAACATGTTGTTTTTTTCCCCCTTACCCTTCCCTCCCAATAGAAACAACAACGACGACGACTCTGAGATGAGATGTGTGTAGCGTATACAGTATACGTGGATGCACTTCAGGAGCGGATGTAACATGTCCCATTTGGGGGGGGGGGGGGGGGGGGGGGGGGCAAGAGAACATGTTGGAGGGGCAAGAGAAAATGGTATGGGGGTGGCTTCATCGCCCGTGTCGCGAAGTCACACCCATACCATTTTCATTTAAACAGCTTCATATTTGGATATACCTGACAAACAGCTCCCATACGATTATCAGTTAAAGGACTTTTATTAGTCAAGTAAAGCATCAATAATAACATCAGTTGTTGTTGAAGTTGCAGCAGACACGCAGCATGCATAAAGCTAAAGGTCTGACTCTGAGAGTTTTCTGTTTTCAATTATGAAATGCTGTTGGTTTAGTGTTGCCAAAATTGTAGTTAGTAGCAGTAGACCGTAGTGTTTCAAATCATTTTTAAATAAAAGCACTTTAATTTGAAATATATTGGGTTGTTTTGCATGGCATCGTGTTTGGGGGGGGGGCGACTGGGTATTTAGCGGGGCATTGCCCCCCCATGCCCATGACTAGATCCGCCCCTGATGCGCTTGACACAGCGGGGGGAAAAAAGCCACATACTGTATACGCGGCATATGTTGTTCATGTATAAATGTAATAAACGTATAATTGAATCACGCGGCACTGTGGCGCGGGGTCCTGCTCTCGTGTGTATGTACGGCAGGCGGACGACTCATAGCGGCCGCTGCTTAATGACGGCGGATTTGAAAACGAGCTCTTGTTGCGTCCGTCCGCTTGCCATTCGATGCCCGCCGGAGTTTCATGGGAGCATAATTAAGTTTGGGAACCCACGAGCCCAGACGCCGGAATGCTTTTAACTAAAGGTCACCCGAGTGATCAAGGGGTTTCAATGTTAATATGGCCCTTTCAGCAAAATGGCGTGGCCCGGCGCAGCCCGTGATTACTATGTATATCACAACGACGCCGACCACGCTACTAATGAGGCTGTGACCTTCGTCTTTCCAGCGACAACAAACCTCCCGAAATGCAACGCTCTCTCTCTCTCTCTAACAACAACACGCTCTCTCACAACGGATCAAACCGTTAATGAGGCGGTATTCCCGATGACATCGCCAAGAGTCCTTCAGCGTTGTACAGAGGAGAGGAGGAGGAGGGAAGGGGTGGATGTAACATTTCCCAATTCGGGGGGGGATGAGAAAATGGTATGGGTGCACCCATGCCATTTTCAATTAGGAGTTATATTAGGCAAGTAAAGCATCAATAATAACATCATTTGTTCTTGCAGTTGCAACAGACACGCAGCATGCATAAAGCTAAAGGTCTGACTCAGAGAGTTTTCTGTTTTCAATGATGAAAGGCTGTTGGTTTAGTGGTGACACAGCTGTAGTTAGTTAGTAGCAGTAGTAGTGTTTCCAATACTTTTAACTATAGGCACTTTCATTTTAATTATCTTAGGTTGTTTTGCATGCCGTCATGTTTAGTGGGGCAGACTGGGCATTTAGGGGGGCATTGCCCCCCCATGCCCATGCCTAGATCCGCCCCTGAGGAGGAGAGGGAGTCTCTGGAAACTCGATTGCAGCCTGGCATTTGAGAGCAAGTGCAAGTGTTTTTCGAGACGTATGCATATACATATATTCCTTGGCGGTCTCGATCTCAGTGGAGAATAATGTGTGTTGTTGTGCTTTGATTACTGCATCGGCGTGCAGGGGGGGGCGTAGGGGGGAGAGGGGGGCGGCGGCGGTAAACCTTTACTCTGCGATCGAACGCCAAAGTTATGGCGTCGGGTGAATAGACCTGTGTTGACCATAAACATCTTAAATGTCAACTTAACTCGGCCTGCGTGTAAAGTCCACCGGCCATGAATTACCAACAGACCGGAGGAGGGATGGAGGGAGTGCCATGGGGGTAGCCTGGCCAGTGGCTATGGCCCTGAATCGTCACCTTAAATAATACTACCCTTTTTTAAATAATACTACCCTCTTTAAATAATACTATACCCTTTTTTAAACAAAGTGAAATGAAATGGCAATTCAGAAGGGTGTGTGTGTGCGTGTGTGTGCGTGTGTGTGCGTGTGCGTGTGTGTCAATCTTAAAAGGGAAATCCACCCCAAAAGGGTTTCTTAACAGCAGTTGGTTTATTTCTAAAAAAAAGTGCTCCAGTTATTATTTTGTGAAAACACTCCCACTGAAAACAACATGCATTTTGCTGTATATTGTCTCTCCACCATGTCAATAGTATGTTGAACACCCATTAGCCTAGCCATCCTATGATTATTGTGGAGTAGGGAAAACAGTAGCCTGGCCTCTGATTGTATCAGACCAACATGCTGTCAGCCCCGGCCCCTCCCCCTACCACCCCTCCACTGCTGTGCTATTATACGTCACATCATTTGGAGCCACGCCCACCCTGAAAGGTTGACTCCTCCCACTCCTAGGCCACTGTGAGTAACAAATTAGTCCAGGCTTTCCGTTTTCGCACAACACAATGAAAGCCTGGGTGTCGAGGCTACAGGGAAACGGCCATTAAATTGTTGTTAAATTGTTTACACTAACAATTGGACCACATTTTTGGGAAATAAATATTGCGAATAAAGTTGTAAGAAAGCCTTTTGGGGTGGAATTCTCCATTAATTCATCCCTTTAAACCCGAAACAGGCAGCAGCAGCCAGGTGGATTTAGAGAAGATGTGCAGGGAGGGATTAGCGGAGGCTGATATCAATCACCCCCGCTGTTGAACCCAGGGCCTTATCCTTGGCCATCACACCGAGCCTCGGTCCGGCCCGGCCCAGCCTTCCAGCTCATTGATCCACCCACGGTCAGGCGTAGTTCACTACAGAGCAGAGGAGGGCAGACCTCGCTGGTTCAGGGGGGATCTAGGCATGGGCATGGGGGGGTGGGGGCATGCCCATGGGGGCCCCCCTAAATGCCCACATGATGGCATACAAAACAACCCAAGATATCTCAAATTAAAGTGCTTATATTGCAAATGAGACACTACTACTGCTACTAACCAACTACAGCTCGTGTCACCATGAACTAAACCAACGGCATTTCATCATTGAAAACATAAAACTCTCTGAGTCAGACCTTTAGCTTTATGCATGCTGCGTGTCTGTTGCAACTTCAACAACAACCGATGTTATTATTGATGCTTTACTTTAATAAAAGTCCTGTAACTTAAAATGGTATGGGGGCGGCGTCATGCCGCACCCATAGCATTTTTCTCCTGCCCCCCCAATTGGGAAATGTTACATCTGCCCCTGCACTGGCTGCGCATCTGCAGAGAGCGGAAACCCGCGGCATGAAGGAAGAAAGACTTGGCTAATCTTAAATTAATACGTCCAGCACACAATGTCTAGTCTGGCCTGGCCTGGTCTGGTATTCAGGCTACGGGGGTTATCAGGGGCGGATTGGCACATATTTTCCCACCGGCACAATTTTGCCTTGGCCAGGCCACCCTGGGGGAGGAAGGGGGGGGGGGGGGGGCAGCAGGTTAACCAGATGCGGGTCCATTTGGTTTCATTTTTACACCCTCAAGAGTTAAAATATTCATCATGTGAATTAGCCCAACTTAGTCTACACAACTAGAGAATGTAGAAGATTAATGGTCATTTTGATCTGTATGTTCCAGGCGAGCATCTAGCGCATTCTAGTGCATTTTGGAAGTGCCACTAGTGCATTTTGGATCTTGGCAGTTGGCAACACTGCCTCCAGCAGCGCGAGCACACTAGTTTTCCTGGCCTGGGCCTGGCACCCTGGATGGCCTGCCCTGGACTTAAACAAACAAACAAAAAAAAACTGTCCAGGCCACTAGGTGGCACAGGCCACCGGGAAAACTCCCTGTACTCCAGATGGCCAATCCGCCCCTGGGGGTTATGATAATAATAATAGGAGGATGGGGGAAGCGGACGAGACAGAAAGCAGGAACCACAGATTTGACAGGGACGGAAATAAATGGAATTGGGGGAATTACTCCTTCTATCAGTCTGCCAGGTTTAGGGAGGGATGGGGGGGGGGGGGGGGGGGTTAACTACCCAACAACAACAACAACAACAACAACAACAACAACACATCCAGGGCCGGATATAGCCAGCCCTACTGGGGTGGGCTAGAAGAATGGCAGGGTAGTCAGCTACAAAGTTTTCATATGAAGCTGTGGTTTTCAACCTTTTTCATACCATGCAGGGTCCACTATTTATTCGGCATTTAAGCCACAGAGGCCAAAACTACAGACCCCACAGACCACAAACTAAAGATTTATTTTTGTTTTTGTCCACAATTCCAGGCTGGATATGGGAAACCAAATGCAGTCAAACATACAGATCAAAATGACCATTAATCTTCTACATTCTCTAGTTGTGTAGACTTGGGCTAATTCACATGATGAAGATTTTAACTCTTGAGAGTGTAAACATGATTCCAAATAGGGTAGACTAGACAGAGATATATACTTTCATCAGTCTGTCAAACAACTGCCCTTTCCAGAACACGAATGCAGTATTTACTATGAAAGAAATGCATGATGTCACTGCTTTCGATGTCATAATATCGCAGGACAGCATTCAGGACAATAGGCCTTTCAGTGCAGCCCTCCCCAAACTGCTATTGTCCAATCACATAACGCAACAGATTTGAAACAAAGTGCTGTACATGTAGCAGGTGGCTACAACCTCTAGTCTAATATCTGCCCCCGGACCAGGGTGATGTCCCTTTGGTCTAGTGGTTAAGATATTCGACTTTCATGCGGGAGACCCGGGTTCGCATCCCAGGCGTTACATACATACATACATACATACATACATACATACATACATACATACATACATACATACATACATACATACATACATACATACATACATACATACATACATACATACGCTAAAATACCAAGCGAATGTGAAGCAACAATACATAAAATGGGACAACATAAAAAAGATAAAACAGCAACTCTTCATCGACATGTTTGAACGCCAGGGAGTGCCAGTGAGTTTCTAGACGTCAGTCTGAGCTACTAATATAGACTAATTAACTCATTAAGCTACTAATAGAGTCATTAAAAGCAAGTCATGCTTGCATGTTTGGAAATCGATACCATATCAGCATTCTGATGTTATTATCCTGCGGGCCAGATTAAGTGGAGGTTCAGGTTGGCTGCACGTGCCCCCCCCCCCCCAGTGTGCCCCTGTTTGCTCCGGAACATCTGACTTCAAATGAAGTGAGTCATTCATCCCTCAACCTGGGAGACAGGCAGCGTATAATCGCTGATTACAAATGCGGTTTTGGTGCTTTCGTTGCTTCGGGACGTGAAGGCGATGGGATTTGCTGTGTTACATAATAAAACGGGGCCAAGGAAAGAACGATGAGACCGGGAGAAAAAAAACAGACGCAGGTCTTCGGGGGGTTACACGCACTGACCTCGTTAAAATGCCAAGGACCAAGTTGTAAAAAAAAAAGAAAGAAGTTAATTTGGTTTCACCTTCCGTGTTCAGGGCTGTGAGAATCCAGGAGATTGTGCACTTGCGGATTTGTCATAGGGCAGGGGTTTTCAACAGGTGGTCTGGGGACCACCAGTGGTCATTGAGAGGGTTCCAGGTAGGTGGTCCCCAGGCTAAATGAGTTTGACCTTGCGGGTCCATTTTGTGTTATCAAAGCGGCAGTCTTAGCGGTGATTGTTAGGAACTAAGTGAGTGACAGGGCTGTTGGCCAATCAGGTGCTGGGATTGGATGACGACTGTGGGGAACGAAGTGAGTGACAGGGCTGTTGGCCAATCAGGTGCTGGGATTGGATTTCAACCGGCACAAACGGCCCCAAAGGCAGGGAAGCCAGTCCTTGAATCACAGGGAAAAAAGCTAGTATTTTTTAAGGCAGGGTCGGATTGACCATTGGGCGTTCAGGGAGGTCTCCCGGTGGGCCACGACCCGTAGGGGGCCGGTGGTATCACGGTATGAATAAAAGCACTGGTTTTCAACCTTTTTGATCCCATGGCCCACTATTCAATTAGAATTTTGAGCTACGGAGGACCACAATTTGATGACATTTTAGCCTCAACAGACCCCAAAACTAAAGATTTATTTAGCTTTTTGGTCCACAATTCCAGGCTGGATTTTGGGGAAATAAAACAGTCAAACATACAGATCAAAATGAGCATTAATCTTCTACATTTTCTAATTAGACTTGGGACAATTTAGGTGAATATTTTAACTCTTGAGAGTGTTAACATGAAACCAAATGGACCCGCAAGGGTCCATTTGTTACATGCAGTGTTGGGCAGTAACTAATTTTAGATTACATATTACTGTAATATTATTACTTTTGCTCCAAAAAGTAAAGTAACGAGATTACTCTGCAAAAATGGGTAATAAGTAACGCATTACTTTGCAAGTAACGCCAAGTTACTTTTTAAAATGAGCTTCTTGTTGCATGCAAAAATAGAACAGATTTACAAGCTAACGACAGGTACTGTAACAACAGAGATGTGCAGTAGATTGTAAGCAAATCGCTTGCTGCTTTATTTTGTTTATTTTTTTTTAAATACAAGACTTCAACTGCCTTGACTTTTTAAACTTTCACAATTGTTTTCAAAGAGACAGATTTTGTTAGCTTTGTTTTCAGGTGCAGTTTGTGGGATTGGAGACTATTATTATTCCAATAAATTGGATTCAGTTATAAAAGGAGCTTGCTAAACAGATTATGTTGTACATCTCTATTTTTTCAAAGGTTGGTGTTGAGAATTTGGGGAAAGTAATAACGTAATATGTAATATATTACTCTTCGATTCCAGTAATAAGTAAAGTAATGATATTACTTTGTCTTACTGGTAACGAGTAAGTAAAGAAGTTACTTTCCTAAGTAATATTGACCAACACTGGTTACATGTTTATGCTCTCAAAGAGTTACATCTTGTTAACCAACTATACCAAGTAGAATAGGTCCATCACACGCTGGTTGTGGTGGGCCGGTCTAGGCCAAATCGCGCTAACAATGTCCATTGTCCAGGCCCGATTTTTTCTCCTAGTCCACCACTCTTTTAAGGTGCTGATTCAGGGCTGCTGAGCCATGCATGCTACAATTTTGTATGTTTCAGAAAGTATTCTTGCAGTATACCTTTCTGAGCCTGTATACTTACAGTACAGTGTAATAATGACACACGCAGGCTTGTTTCTTTCCTCCTCCGCCGACGGGCCAAACAAGGATTTCACTGTGAATCAATAAGGGATGTGTGAGTCGTTGGGTACACAGCGGCTCGCCTTTTTATTTCCCAGCGTGCCCTTTATACATAAGCCGCTGATGATGGGCATGACGAGCAACGACACGGCGCATTAAATCACGGGCATGCATGACTGGCACGCATCAGATACAACATTCAAGGGAAATGTCAAAAGCAAATGGAGGTTTTTTTAGGGATGGGGATGGCGAGAGAAAAAAAAAAATCTCCTGCTGGCCGGGGCGGGTCATCTGATCCCCCTTTCTCCCCCGCCCAGGGGCGGATTGGCACATATTTTCCCACCGGGACAATTTTGCCTTTGCCAGGCCACCTGGGGGGGGGGGGGGGGGGGGGGGGGCTTTGCAGCTGCACCAGATGTAACTCTTTGAGAGCGTAAAAATGAAACCAAATGGGTTGGTTTCATTTTTACACCCTCAAGAGTTAAAATATTCATCATGTGAATTAGCCCAACTTAGTCTACACAACTACAGAATGTAGAAGATTATAATGGTCATTTTGATCTGTATATGTTCCAGGCGAGCATCTAGCGCATTCTAGTGCATTTTGGAAGCGCCACTAGTGCATTTAGGATCTTGTCCAGGCCACTAGGTGGCGCAGGCCACCGGGAAAACTCCCTGTACTCCAGATGGCCAATCCGGCCCTTTCTCCCCCTCCTCTCCTCTGGATGGTGCGGCCCATCCGACACACAGAGCCCATTCAGTCATTATTACTTTAGGAGACCTGGCATCTTATCAAGGACAACGAGAGACAACGCAGTCTGGCTGCTAATCACCGCTGCACGGCCATGCTGACACGTTTATTTTTTTTAAGAAGCAGAGGAGAGATGATGCCGCAGCTGCCTCTTAGCTTGCTTATACCCCCACAACCCCCCCAACCCCCCCAACCCCCTTCCCGCCCGCCCCCAGGCCTGGGCCAGCGGATAAACGCTGCCATGATCCGCGAAGGCCAAGCCCAGACACGGTTCCAAATAAAGACAGATTCCGACAGTTAAGGCCCCTCACTGGGCCAGGGTCCCGGACGACCAACTGTGAGGCATAAATAGTTGATCCGAGCGCTGACAGTGCTCGGATCAACAATGTTTGTTTTGTTGTTTGTGTGTTTCCTGACTGAAGTGATGGGAGCAGTTTTGGTGTATAGTTGTTGTTGTTGTTGTTATGCCGTCAGTGGAGAGAGAGGTTCTGACACTGTGCCAGCTCCTATGATTTCTACACATCTCCTGTACATCTTTATTATTATATCTCTGCATGGCTTCATCTCCAGCTCTGCTGGAAAGTATTTCCGATGTTCACTATACCTTTACTTCTCAGGGCCGGATTTAGCCCAGCCCAATTTAAGCAGAATTTACGATACAGTTTACAATACAATTTAAACACTAAAAGGATTGTAGTACATTTGACATACCTATAGTATAAGTTATAACTCCTATCCATGTAGCTAATGTACTGTAGGGGCGGCAGTGGCTCAGAGTTACCGGATGGTAACCACAAGGTTGCCGGTTCGATCCCGGGCTCCTGCAGAGTTAATGTTGAAGTGTCCTTGAGCAAGACACTGAACCCCTAATTGCTCTTGATGTGCTAGTAGGTCCTTGCATGGTTTCCACTGCCATCAGTGGATGAATCTGTGTGCATGGGAGAATGTGCATGGGAATGTGCACAATCTATGTAAAGCGCCTTGGATAAAGGCGCTTTATAAATGCACCATTTACCATTTATTTAGACTTTACAAGTGCTATGGGCTGAGATGGAATAGAGAGTAGAGTCTACAATTATAGCAAAAGTTTTGTTAATGTGGTTAATTTGGAAATTTAGGTTTATATGAGATTTTGAGATTTTGAGAAGCTGATAGTGCACCCACCACAGAGTGGTACTTGTATTGTGTATTTATTTCCACAATGCTGAATTCATACTTTTACACGAGTAAAGTCCTTTTCACACCAAAGGGTCAAGACGGTTGTAGCGCTATCTCTGCTGTGTGAAACGTATGTCTTGTTGCGCGTTGACCCGCGTTGACACATGACGTCCCAAGCGATTCGACGCATGGGATTCAATGGGCTGTATTGCACCGAAGGAGTCAAGGCTGTTTCAACGTTAAAGGAGAATTCCACACCAAAACACATGGCCATCAATCTACCTTGATTCCTGTGACATGATACATAATGTCCTTGATTTTTGTCACAGATGTCCCCTTTTCTACATTTCACCATGAGGTCGCTGTCCCAACATCACCGCAAGGTTGTCTTTATTCTAATGCAGGTATTTCTGTAACTCCAAACTTATTTTTTTTCCACACATCATATTTCAATAGTATACTGATACTCACGCTTGAATTTTATGCCACTCTGGGGCAGCCTTTACATGTAATCCCAGAGGTAATCTATTCCTCCTCCTCTCCTCCCTCCTTTTGCCACTCTCCTCTCCAATCAAAAACTCAATAAAAACTCATAGTGGTCCAATTATCTTGTGTGTAGTTTGATGTGATGTGTGAAGATAAAAACACTTTTAAGAACACTTTTCTGTATAATATGTGGTTTTGGAAATCTTAGATTTTAGAGACGTGCCTTTGTAGTCATCAACCCCACTTCCTGGACTACAATTCCCATAATGGCTTGGTGCAGTCCTCGTCCTTGTGGATAGGGGGAGGGGCTGTCTTACCGAGACAACATGTAGAGTGTCCCTTTAAGTCTTAAAGTAAGTCCGAAACCCGCTATACTCTTAAAGTTTAAGAGTATAGCGGATTTCGGACTTACGAGGTTTCCCGGGCCGCGACGGCGATTGACAAAAATAGAAAATTCCTGGGCGGCAGCTCATCATTCTGACTGCTATTGATCGTTAGGCTCCCACAAGACCCTCTTAAACAATATTCTAAGGAGCCAATCACTCAGCGCAGACCCACAGGGACCCACAGGGGAAACCACAGGGGCCAGCATGGGATCCGCTTTGTAATCTAGCCCTATGTAAACACATTAAAGCTTCACATGTGGCATACAGTACTTATTAACCAGGTCCCCCCTCATGTGTTTGTTGTTTTTTTGCGTTCGTGGCGTGCATCGTATGGTGTTGTTGTCTCGACAAAGCACGCAGCTGCGATCTTAAACAAAGTGCAAACGAGGTGTGACGCTCGCATTTCCGTGTGAAGTGCCGTGGCAAGTGGCTTCTGTTTGATTCGTATTTGTTTAAACTTGAATTTATCAGGTTGTCACTTGAAGATGATCAATGGTTTGTTTGTTTTTTCAAGGGAAAATGTGGTCATACATGCTGTGTATGAGCGGAGGGAGAGGGGAGAGGGGGTTCTAGCATAGATTATTTTAAATGGAAAATATCAGATCTACAGCTCGAGCTATGAATAAAGCTTTGAATTTGAACTTGAAGTTTAGTTTTTGGGGGGTCTGTGGGGCTAAAATGTCATCAAATGGTGGTCCGTGGCTCAAATTCTGAATTAATTGTGGGCCCTAGTATGAAAAAAGGTTGAAAACCACTGCACTGTTGGCATGGCCTGGAATCCTACCTGCTGGCAGGGGCGGATCTAGACATGGGCATGGGGGGGTGGGGGGGGGGGGGGGTTGCATGCCACCAAACATGATGGCATGCAAACCAACCCAAGATATGATATATACTACTACACTACTACTGCTACTAACTACAGTTGTGTCACCACTAAACCAACAGCATTTCATCACTGATAACAGAAAACTCTCTGAGTCAGACCTTTAGCTTTATGCATGCTGCGTATCTGTTGCAACTTCAACAACTGAGGTTATTATTGATGCTTTACTTGACTTGTCACTTCGCACCACGAGCGATGAAGTCGCACCCATACCATTTTCTCCCCCCCCCCAGGGGTGGACTGGGAGCTCAAAACGTACCGGGCAATTTTGTCTCAGAGCGGCCCTCTGAAGACCTTATAATGTTAGTTAGTTAGTTTTAGTTAACTATAAAAACCCTGCAATAGGCAGTTTCATTTGAAGAGGACAGAGGGCCGCCAGCACTGATTCGTGGGCCGGTTTTGTGCAGTTTTTTTTTTTTTTTTTTTTTTTTTTAAAATTAAAACACGACATTAACGGCCCCCGGGGGGTCGGCCCACGGGAGCCAGGGAAAAATGCCCCTGTATGCCAGACTGTCAGTCCACCCCTGCCCCCCCAATTGGAAAATGTGTTACAACCGCCCCTGCCTGCTGGGACCACCAGGAGCCCCATGGCTCCCAGGGGGTATCAGTACAACCCTAGGGGGTTCTTTGTAGCACCCACCCAGCCATGATCCAGCTGCAGCAGCCCTGCCAGCAGCCAGCCTCATGGATCAGAAGCTACAGTACATGTGTTCACCTTCATTCTCCCATTGGAAATGAATAGATTCAATATTCTTCTGGTATCCTATAATAAACCTGCGCCCTTCACATAGATCAGTGGTTTTCAACCTTTTTCATCACAGGGCCCACTATATTATTCTGCATTTTAGCCAGATGTTGAGTTTAGTCTCTCGGAACTAAAACTATTTGAGTTTGTGTCCACAATTTAGCAGAGATAAACTGGCAAAACGATCAAAATAAAAATTCTAACAATTCTTCTACATTTTCTGTGACTCAGTGACTCAGATTTTTAAATATAAATGGGGGTTTCCACCTCAGCCTTATAAGGTGAGGTTGAGAGTTAGATTCTGTTTTTAAACACAGTGTTTTTACACACTAAAGTCACCTGTATTACCGTATTTTCCGGACTATAAGGCACACCGGATTATAATGTGCACCTTCAATGAATGGCCCATTTTAGAACTCTTTTCATAAGGCGCTGCAGGCGCACTGGATTATAAGGCGCACAGAATAGAAGCTACTGCAGTCAACATAGGATAGAAGCTACTGCAGTCAAATGATCCACAGTATAAGGTGCACTGGATTATAAGGTGCACTGTTGTTTTCAGAGAAAATGAAAGGCTTTTAAGTGCGCCTTATAGTCCGGAAAATATGGTACCTTTAAACAAATAGCAGGTTTAGTGTCTTTTAGGTATTTTAATCCATATTCCACTACTTCACTGAACAGCTCTATAGCATGGCCATAACTCCACGATTTATACAGGAACTATCCCTCAACGAAACACGGGCGATTTCCTTCAGTGAACTTTCATTTTACATCATCGATTATGGGGTTCCCACTGCGTGTCTGTGCTGATAAAAAACAGCACAAGGTCTCTGTATTAAAAGGTCATATAACGCTAAAGCCACAACATTACATTATCCAGTATATTATACAGCAGACAGCCCATAAACCACAGGACAGGACCAACCTCATAAAACATGGTGCTGTTACTTTACCTTTTCCTTCTCTAAACACTGCATGCTGCTATAGGCTTTATAGGGGGTCCCTGTTGGAAAACACAACCCACAGACAAACCCACAAAAAAAAAAAAAAAAAAAAAAAAAAAAAAAAAAAATCATATGTTGATGTTGTCTATCGTATCGGGGGTCTATGGTGGTCCTATTCAGGGGGGATGTAACATTTCCCAATTGGGGAGGGGGGCATCAGAAAATGGTATGGGTGCGGCTTCATCGTCCGTGTCGCTTTGCGCCACAGGCGATGAAGCCGCACCCATACCATTTTCTGTTACAAGACTTGTATTAGTCAAGTAAAGCATCAATAATAACATCAGTTGTTGTTGAAGTTGCAACAGACACGCAGCATGCATAAAGCTAAAGGTCTGACTCAGAGAGTTTTCTGTTTTCAATGATGAAATGCTGTTGGTTTAGTGGTGACACAGCTGTAGTTAGTTAGTAGCAGTAGTAGAGTTTCAAATCATTTTAAATATAAACACTTTAATTTGAAATACCTTGGGTCTTTTTGCATGCCATCAAGTTTGGTGGGGCAGTTTGGGCATTTAGGGGGGCATTGCCCCACCATACTCATGCTTAGATCCGCCCCTGGTCCTATTGTATTTTTTCGTGCACGGTGCACACTACTAGCTGTTACAGTGTTTTTTTTTAATGTTTATGTGGTGGCAATAGTGCTGAAGAGTTGGATTGGTATTTGTTTGTCTGTGTCACTGTTCACAATGTGTCTTGAATAAGTTGGTTTACTGCTTACTGCTTTCTTACGTTGGTTTAAGAAAGCAGTTTGCCTGTACTACTGTCAATGCAACTGTATCACTGCATGGCCATATCAGCACAAAATCGTAGAAAAGAAAAAAAGAATAGCTACTCAAAATTTAAACTTGATAATATAGTCATGTGTCATATTTGGCTTTGTAATTGCACATGTTAACATGCATGTACAACCAGTGGCGTCGTTGGGTGGGGAAAAGTTTAGACAGTTTTGGGGGGGGGGGGGGGGGGGGGGGAAAAGTTTTAGGGGGGGCCCACAGCCACTTGGGGTCCCAAAAAGCTCAGATTAATAGGTTGGTGAGTGTATTTATACTGCAAAGCTGCACAGTGGGGGGCCCAGTGATTTTGAAATTTTGCAGGGGGCCCAACATTTTCTTTTTTTTTTTTTTTTTTTTTTTTTTTGATGGGCCTGTGTGCAACTATCAGCAGATCGTGTGGGAAGAAATATGGATCACTCCTCTTCAGTGTATTTACACATAACATGTTACTGTTACTTTACCTTGCAATTCTCTAAACACTGCTGCTAAGCTAGGGGGTCCTTGTTGGAAAACACAACCCACAGACAAACCAGCAAAAGCAAAAGAAAGATGAGTCAGAGAAGTGCTTCAGCAGTGCTTCTTTTACGTTCTTTTTTTAAAGATTTATTTCAGGCCTTTTATGCTTTAGATAGCAGTCTGACAGGAAATGGGAGTGACACGCAGCAGTAGAGGCCGTCGGGATCCAGACTTGAGCCTGCGACACACTGTCAGGTTACTGACAGATAGCTATTGTATTATACAGACTACTGGAAATTCCATGAACCCAGAAATGGTGATTAATGTCAACTTGTATAGATAGAAATGTCATGTCAGTTATTAGCAGAATAGAATATGTGACCATACCATTCACATCCCATATACCGGTAATGCAGAACACATAGCCTACGTTTAAAGGACAAGACTTTCAACCTGAGTGATTGGAGAGGAGAGTGGCAGAAGGGAGGGCAGGAGGAGGAGGATGGAGAATAAATTACATGTAAAGGCTGCCACAGAGTGACGTAAAATGCATGCATTTGTATCAGTATACTGTTAAAATATGACGTGTGGTGGAACAAAAAAAGCTTGAAGCTACTAATATGCCCGCATTAGAAGACAGAAGAAACTGCAATGCAAACTGTTAGATAGGAGGGAGATCTCATTTTTTTTTCTCCTGAGAAGTAGATTTGGTATGTCTCAGGTGGAGCTGTACATGAGATCTAAACTTCTCAAATTTTGCTTTCCTTCATCGCCCGTGTCGCTTCGCGCCACAGGCGATGAAGCCGCACCATACCATTTTCGATTACAGGACTTTTATTAGTCAAGTAGCCTAAAGCATCAATAATGACATCAGTTGTTGTTGAAGTTGCAACAGACACGCAGCATGCATAAAGCTAAAGGTCTGACTCAGAGAGTTTTCTGTTTTCAATGATGAGTGATGCCAAAATTGTAGTTAGTAGCAGTAGTAGTGTTTCAAATCATTTTAAATATAAGCACTTTAATTTGAAATATCTTGAGTTGTTTTTCATGGCATCATGTTTGGAGGGTGGCAGACTGGGTATTCAGGGGGGCATTGCCCCCCCATGCCCATCTGCCCCTGTAGTCACCCCGAGCGCTGTTTTAAATTTTGAAAGTTGGTCGAAGAAGAAGAAGATGTTGTTATACTTTTTTCTCTACATGGCCTCTTGTTTGCCTTCCTCCCACCCTGTCGATTGGCCAGTCATCTCATATATATATTACAGTGCTAGCCAGGCATTGGATTGGACTCCGGCTGTGGCTCTCGTCAAATATTATTGAATTCCTGCAGAGATATACAAACACACACACACGCGCACAGAACACACACAACACACACCACACACACACCACACACACACAACACACACACACCACACACACACACACACACGCACACACACACACAGTGTTACACTACCAGAGGCGGATGTAACATTTCCCAATGGGGGGGGGGGGGGGGAGAAAAAATGGTAGGTGTATTTTCAGTTACAGGACTTTAATTGGGCAAGTATAACACCAATAATAACACATGTTGTTTGTTGAAGTTCCAACAGACACACAGCATGCACAAAGCTAAAGGTCTGACTCCGAGAGTTTTCTGTTTTCAATGATGAAATGCTGTTGGTTTAGTGGTGACACAGCTGTAGGTAGTTAGTAGCAGTAGTAGTGTTTCAGATCATTTTAAATATAAGCACTTTAATTTGAAATATCTTTGGTTGTTTTGCATGGCATCATGTTTGGGGGGGCAGACTGGGTGTTTAGGCGGGCATTGCCCCCCCATGCCCATGCCTAGATCCGCCCCTGGCTGCTACAGCGGGACAGGCTGGGTGACTCCGGGTGATGTTTTTTTTTTTTTTCCAACGGCTGCTCCTCTCATTTCGGCATTACTGTGGGACTGCGGGGAAGAAACACAGCGGCGGTGTGAGATGAACATTTTCTGGCTCGCAGTCAGGGGCGGATCTAGGCATGGGTGGGGGGGTGCCCCCCTAAATGCTCAGACTGCCCCACCAAACATGATGGCATGCAAAACAACCCACAATATTTCAGTGCTCATATTTAAAAAAGTATTTGAAACACTATACTAACTAACTACAGCTGTTGTCACACTAACCAGCAGCATTTCATCATTGAAAAACAGACCTTTAGCTTTATGCATGCTGTGTGTCTGTTGCAACTTCAGCAACAACTGATGTTATTATTGATGCTTTACTTGACAGATTGACTACAGATTTACTTGACGTCATTTACTTGACATTTTTTCCTGCCCCCCAATTGGGAAATGTTACATCGCATCTGCTAACGGTGGAGAGAGAGGAGGATAGAGAGGGAGAGAGATGAGGAGAGAGAGAGAGAGAGAGAGAGAGAGAGAGAGAGAGACGGAGGCGGTGTTGTAAAAGGAATGAGAGAGAGTGATCTTTCTTTCTCTCGCTTGCCTTTTCCCGCTGCATCGTCCTCTAGTAAAATTCTTGCAGTGCATGCAAATGACGGGTTGCCTTGTTCGTGATGCTGCATTCATTCATTCATGGGGACTCAAAGTTTACCGTCTATTTCTGCAGACCTATCAATTGCAGTGTTGACTATACACTGTAGCAGTGAGTGTAAAAGTATAACTGTACGTCGACTCTCCTCTAAGAGGCAAAGGTTGGATGTGTACAACCACTGCATTCATTTGGTTAAAAAATAAACGTCCCCCCTAGGCCAAAATCATTTCGGGTTAGGCCAGGCTAGGGTTAGGGTGGTCCTATTGTATCTGTGGAATTCACTGATAGAATTTGAAAACGTGCCACTACTAGCTGCTACCGTGTTTTTTATGTTCATGTGATGGCAATGGTGTTGAAGAGTTGGATTGGTATTTGTTTGTCTGTCTGTGTCACTGTTCACCTTGACAGCTTAACTGAACAAAAATATAAATAAAAAAGAATGGTCTTGAATATTGGACATTGGTTTAAAAAAAGCAGTTTGCTTGTACTACTGTCAATGTAACTGTACCGCTGCATAATCATAATCAGCACAAAATCTTTGCACAGTTCACAAAAAAAAAAAAAATACACTACACTTGATAATTGGTATAATTGGTAACTGTTCTTCATAATATAATCATGTGTCAATTTGTTGCATTGCAGTTGGTAATGTGCATGTGCAACTATCAACAGATGGTAAGGGAAGAATTATGGACCACTGCTCTACAGTTTAGTTACAGATAATTATGCTGGAAAAAATATGATTAAAGGGGCGTTCCACCCATTTTCAAAATTGAGAGAGAGGATACAAATGTGAACCAATTTGTACCCTCTCAGGAAAAAGGGGTCAGAAAGAAAAATCATTATCATGGTGAAATACATCTTGGACACCCCTGCAATAAAGCATTCCATGTCTATTTAGCAAGAAAAGAAAAGAAAAGAAAAGAAAAGAAAAGAAAAGAAAAGAAAAAAAAAGAAAAGAAAAGAAGAAAAGAAAAGAAAAGAAAAAGAAAGAGAAAAAGAGAAAAGAAAAGAAAAGAAACTATTAACAAGTTGTCAGATCAAATTAAATAAAGTAAATGGATGCAGGCTAAAAAAAATAAATACATTTGCATGGCAATTATGTGTATAATTATCCTCACACCCCCTCATTATCAAAGAGAATGAGCCGAAGTCAAACAACTGACACCAAAAAAACAGCACATTCTGAGTCTGAAAGTGACCTATTCCACATTACTATTCATGCCAATGACTTATCGTGGGCAGCACAAAGTCATAATTTATTTCTTTGTTTTTCACAGTGAATAATATGTAATATAATATACTATAACAGACTGGGTGCTTATTTGCCATAACCTCTCCTGGAACCGCTCCAATAATAATTATACACTATTGGATCTAAAGGGTAAATCTAAATTAAGAATCGTCAATAATTCTGCACGTATATTCTAATAATAACCCCTTTCTAATAATGCAAAGGAATGTCAGTATAATCTCTGCGGCTCGCATGCAGTCCCTCCGACACAAAGGTTGCATTCTGTTTATTTTATTTATTTTTTATTAAGCTGGCAGATACAGGCTCTGAGAGAAGCTTATCTGTTATCTGCAGATACTCACCCAGGCGTATATATACCTGTAGCTGTATATCAACTCAATGTTGGATGATTAACTGTGCTTGGGCATGGTAGGATTACAGTCACATAGCGTGAGGGTATTTGTTCAGGCTCTTATTGAAGGCATGTGAACACTACTAAGGTGTAATGCTTCGAGGAACTGTAGGGGAAAAGGATGTACCATATTTGTTAGAGCAGAGATGAGAAAGCTCCTATCAAGGCTAAATCCACACGAGTCCTGATTTTTTTTTTTTTTTTTTTTTTTTTTTTTTTTTTGCAATACAGATATTTTCCTCATCCGTTTAAAAAAAATCCTGCCCACACGACAAAGATATCTGTGTTGTCCACACATACGGTACAACCAAAAAGGAACATTTTTGGGCTCCAACACGTATGCCAGGCCAGTAGGTGGCGATAAGAAATATGTAGCACAAGAGAAAACTGAGCTGTGTGAGTTGGTTTCCATGGTTTACGCTATGGGTTACCCCTTTCTGAGGCTTATCCAAGAAGGCTCGGAAGCGAAGTATGAAGTAGGCCACCTATGGTGGCGTCCACATTGATCCATGGAACGAAACAGACATGCGCACTCAGCGCAGTACAGACCAAGAAGTTTGACGCTGGCAAACTGTACTGCGCATGTCGGTTTCCTTCCGTGGATCAATGTGGACGCCACCGTAGGAGACTCAAGTTTCAACTTTCATTTTGTTTTGTCTCCCATAGGAGAAATTTATCTTGGAGACAGGACCACAGCTGCAAACATAAGACAATAGACAAACAACACAAACCAAAAAACAACAAAATACAGGAACAAGTAACATATACACCCTAAGTGCTTAACCCTTTGTCAGAAAAACGGCTATCTATTTAACAGTTTTATAGAGAGAGGTACGGATGTCTATTTGAGCTTTGTATTTCACAGTCAGATTTCCATACCAACTCGAGATACCATATCTCAGTATAGATTCTATGCTAGCCCTATAGAAAATTAGCATAAGCCTTAGCATGTTCACACTAACACCAAACAGCCTCCGTCTACGAAGAAAATGTAACCTCTGATGTATTTTCAAACAGGATTCAACATGTGTTTGCCAGCTCATATCTTGATCAATTAGCACCCCCAGATACTTATAGGAGTAGACCTGTTTGATGTTAGTTAAAAATGTTAGTAGCAGTAGTAGTGTTTCAAATACTTTTAAATATAAGCACTGAAATATCTTGGGTTGTTTTGCATGCCATCATGTTTGGTGTGGCAGACTGGGCATGCCCATGCCTAGATCCCTCCCTGGCACTAACTGTAGTCGACCCAAGCGAGCTTAGGTTAACGCCAAAATAAAATGTGTTACAGTAGTCAAGCTCGGGTTGAGATAAAAAGCGTGCATATGGGGTTTGCTAATTCCTGGTCGCACACATCACAGTGCCTTGAAACTGGGCTCTGGGGCAACACGTAGGCTGGGCAAGATCTGTTTGCAGGTTAACTTCCAACTGACTCTGGGTGGTAGCTTTGGCCTCTGTTTGGGCTATAGAGCTTTCATCAGGGACAGGGTCTAATGGGACCCTGAACAATCACTATCCCAACGCTTTGATGTAGGTCCCCGCTACTGTACCGCAAGGGAGGGAACTTAAATATGGTTCCTACGCTATTGAGCCTCTCCAATGAACACCTGTTTTCAGGCACTGATAAATTTGTGCCCACGCAGCCAGTCTCATCTTCTCTCCGTTCAATTACAAGATAGATTTGGATTCGATTCAAAGGACTTTTATACATATTAACAGTTGAGAAGTTAGTTATATTGTTTACACACTGGACCGGGAGATTCTTTTTGAGACAGTCACAGCCACATATCCCCATCGGAACTGTTTTTTTTTTAATTAGGATGACAGACGAGAGGAGAGGTACTGAAATAGTATCACAAATATACAGCTGCTTGCAGTCCCCAGCAATGGGGAATACTCAGGAGATGAATGGGAAAACGGGAGGTGGAAATTAATTTTTATAACAGTAGATGAGGAACGGGAGGAGGAGGAGGAGGTATGTGAAGCGATAGACACAGAATGACTAACAGCCCACCATGGAATGGTCTTTTATAGGGGGAAATTAAAACGTGATATTTTAGAATAGTGTTTCGTTGTGTCCACATGTGTATACAGTAAACGTTGAGTCACACACTTATAGGGCTCCATTTTCGTCACTGCTAAACCCCTTATCCCTTAAATTCTTTGCCTTTTTAAACTATTAAAAAATAACATTTTTCAATAGTTTAAATGGCCAGTCTACAAGCTTACAATGTATCAATAGATTGGCACGTTGAACTATTCCAAAAAGTTTTTCAAAATAGTAAAAAAATGATAAAGGGGTTTAGATGGTAACGAAATGGAGCCTCAATGTCTTGGGCCTAGGCTACACCACTCCTGATCTCTGATAGACGCAGATTGATTTGTTCCTGCGTTTGGGCCTTTCAGCTACACGCAAAAAAGAGCATTTTCGGCCACTCAAACAGAGTTGTTGTTTTTTTTTTTGTGTTTCTTTTTCAAACAGATAAATAAGTGCAGATTTTCCAAAACATCCGGAGCATGGAGCCACAGAGCTTTTGAGTAAGCCACGCATGGCCGTTGTTTTTGTACCGTAATTTATGGACTATAAGCGCTTCTTTTTTCACATGCTTTTGACCCTGCAGCTTATACAATGGTGCGGCCAATCTATGGACTTTTACAGGTAACAGGGGTGGTCCCATAGGCTTCCAGGTGGTCCCCAGACTAGATGATGGAAAGCTGGTTAACCAGACGTAACTCTGTGAGAGCTTAAAAATGAAACCAAAATGGACCCGCAATGGGGAGCTGTTCTAAAAATGCAGAAGCTTAAGGTGCCTACTGACTCCCTGTGCGCTACACGATCCACTTAACACTACTTACACTAACATTTTAATGTTAGTGTCTGTAAATGTGCTGGCACCATTGACGCTCCCCAAAGGATCCACAAGAGCTCTCAGGTCGCCTGACCAACCTCTCCTTAAGATCCATAAAATAAAGAGAAATCCGGGGGGGATAGATCATTTTCCGTCACCCAGAGGGGGGTGTAACATTTCCATTTGGGAAATGTAACATGTTGGAGGGGCAAGAGGAAAATGGTATGGGGGCGGCTTCACGCTCGTGTCACTTCGCGCCATGGGCGATGAAGCCGTCCCATACCATTTTCGGTTTCAGGGACTTTTATTAGTCAAGTAAAGCATCAATAATAGCATCAATAATAACATCAGTTGTTGTTGAAACACGCGCATGCATGAAGCTAAAGGTCTGAGTCAGAGAGTTTTCTGTTTTCAATGATGAAATGCTGTTGGTTTCGTGGTGCCAAAATTGTAGTTAGTAGCAGCAGTAGTATTTCAAATCATTTTAAATATAAGCACTTTAATTTGAAATATCTTGGGTTGTTTTGTATGGCATCGTGTTTGGTGGGGCAGACATGCATGGGTATTTAGGGAGGCATTGCCCTTAACTCGAGAGCGTGAAATGAAACCAAATGGACCGTACGGGTCCATTTGGTTTCATTTTAACACTCTCAAGAGTTACACAGCTATGTGATCTATACCAGCACAGCCTGTGTGATCTACTGGTAGACACAATCTACCTTTCAGGCACCCCTGGCATAGGCAGATACAGAGATCTCAAGTATATGGGCACAAAAAGGACACAGACAGATAGTTTAAACAGGCGCTATGACAACGGGTATTATTATTAGGTTCCCAAGTAGGCCTGGTGGGCCTAGCGGGCACAGGTCTAGTTTAATAATGTGTTACTTTTCAGGATTCCAATTCAAAATATAGCCAAAAATAATTCATGATTTAAATGAATACTATGATGAACTCCCATGTCATGAGTTACACTAGTTAACCGATTGTAGAACACTTCCCCTGTGATTAACAAGATGCCCGAGATTCATTTCCTTCATGTGTTTCTAATCCATTTTAAGACATACAGGTGATCTACGAGATCAGGGGTTTTCAGCTGGTGGTCCGGGGACCACGAGTGGACAGTTGGTAACCAAATGCAAAACTGTTAATAACTGTCATGGCGGTGGCCATGACAGTTTGTATAGTTCTTTTAGATTGCGGCAGTGGATGACAACAAGCCACAGCTTGTTGACGACAGTGGCTCAGGGGTAGTCACCGGATGGTTAATAGTTATTATGCCATTGAAGTTGATCAATGTCAATCTACCATTATCAAATAATAGTTACGACCGCTGCCATTGAAGTTGATCAACGTCAATCTTTGATTAGTATCAATATTGTTTGATACGATCCCGATGCTAGTGGAGCGGTGCTATCCTCCTCTCGCCAGCTGACGGACCCAAATAAGAGACGGACCAGAACTAGCATCCTGTGCTACCGATCCTGTGCACCGATCTAACTTGTCCGACTGGAAACATGGACCGAAATATGAAATATGGCTCTTACATGAAAATCGCTGGCACTAGCTACCTAAAAAAAAGTGCTGGTGAAGTGTACAGTATTTTCGCCATTGCAGTAATATGCTACATGGCTCTCTGGAGTGGGTGTCTAAATCGTAGTGCTCTCTCCACTGCCCAAGTTGCCCCAGCCCTAGCAGGTTTCAGAGGACCATTGTTGCAGCGTTGTTTAGCGTTGGTTCCTTTTGTGTCGCAGGCCTGTACAGTAGCTACTGTAATAATAATAACAGTGGCGGGTTCAGAGAGGTTCAGAAAGAAAGCTCTGTGTTCTACAACCCTCCTAACTGCTTCTCCTTTTCATGCTGGTCCATTCAAAGTCCCCCCCCCCCCCCCTCTCTCTCTCTCTCTCTCTCTCTCTCTCTCTCTCTCTCTCTCTAAGGAGTAGAGAGTGGGAGTATATTTGACTTTGTATTATTGCCATGCAGAGATCAACCCGCCCAGGGAGGATGGTTTAAAATAAATAAATAAAAAAGGAGAGGGAGGGGAGTTCAAGCACAGGCGCAGCTGAGAGGTCCAAGTTTTTTTTTTTTTTTTTTTTTTTTTTTTTTTTTTTTTTTTTTTTATGTAAATCCAGCACCTGGTATATTTCATAGGCCTGTATTTACCCTTTCTGAACTGAAAAGATTTGCAGCAGACATTTTCGCCCATTTTTGTTGTTTTATAAAAATATGTATAATTTTATTATCGCTGAGTACGATGGCCTCTATTTTCGCATTGCAACTTTTTTTCAGGAATAGAAAGTCTGCAGTTTCTATTAGCTTGGATTCACCATCGATGATGTCATCATCATCATGGAGCACGGGTCTCTGAACTGCCCACAGCCCTCCTGTGAGACACAGACTGAGTAGAGAATAATAGTGGTATTTTATCATGTACATTAGTGAGGACCTATTATATGAAGATGCATTGAAAAGCGGTGAAGTGGTCCTTTCAACATAGATCAGTACAGGGGCGGATGTAACATTTCCCAATTGGGGGGACAGGAGAAAATGGTATGGGTGTGACTTCATTGCCTGTGGCACGAAGCATCACCGGCGATGAAGCCGCCCCCAAACCATTTTCAGTTACAGGACTTTTATTAGGCAAGTAAAACAGACACGCAGCATGCATAAAGCTAAAGGTCTGATCAGAGAGTATTCTGTTTTCAATGATGAATGCTGTTGGTTTAGTGGTGGACACAGCTGTAGTTAGTTAGTAGCAGTAGTAGTGTTTCAAATCATTTAAAATATAAGCACTTTAATTTGAAATATCTTGGGTTGTTTTGCATGTCATTATGTTTGGTGGGGCAGTCAGGGCATTTAGGGAGGCACAGAGTGCTGCACTACGATAGTATGTATTCTTTCACAGGGCGAGGGGGTCCCTCGAACAACATATTTTGCCAATGACATTTTTTTTTTTTCGAAATGATAATGAGAGAAAACAACTGACATGGAAAGAGATTTGTCCACTCCAGAAAACCTGGATTTAGTAGTCATTTTTTTTCAGAGCTGTCGTGGCGTCTAAATGGGTTAAGGACTAATCACTACCTGTTATACAACAACAATATTACCCCCCCCCCCTCCAAGTCCTCCTCCTCCTCCTCGATATTTATTACAGACTGCAAGGCCACCGTGATGAGACGATCGATATTTCTGGGATGGTTAGGAGAACTCTCACAGAGCCTCTCCCTCAGGGGCGGATCTAGACATGGGCATGGGGGGCCCTCCTAAATACCCAGTCTGCCCCTCCAAACATGATGCCATGCAAAACAACCCAATTTTCAAAGATATTTAAAATTAAAGTGCTTATAATTAAAATTACTTAAAAGAATACTACTAACTAACTACAGCTGTTATTGAAGTTGCAACAGACACACGGCATGCATAAAGCTAAAGGTCTGACTCAGAGAGTTTTCTGTTTTCAATGATGAAATGCTGTTGGTTTAGTGGTGACACAGCTGTAGTTAGTTAGTAGCAGTAGTAGTTAGTCTCCCCCCCCCCCCCCCTCCTCTCTCTCTCTCTCTCCCCCTCTCTCTCTCTCTCTCTCTCTCTCTTCTCTCTCTCTCTCTCTCTCTCTCTCTCTCTCTCTCTCTCTCTCTCTCTCTCTCTCTCTCTCTCTCTCTCTCTCCTCTCTCTCTCTCTCTCTTCTCTCCCCCCCCTCCCCCCTCACTCCACTCCCTCAGCGGCGCTTCGGCAGGTGGAGTGGAGATCAAAGCAGAACGGTCGGAGGGGTGGGTAAGGGTGGGGGGCAGGGGCGGATCTAGGCATGGTCATGGGGGGGGCAATGCCCCCCTAAATACCCAGTCTGCCCCCCCAAACACGATGCCATGCAAAAGAACCTGAGATATTTAAAATATTTAAAATGATCTGAAACACTACCACTGCTACTAACTAACTACAGCTGTGTCACCACTAAACCAACAGCATTTCATCATTGAAAACAGAAAACTCTCTGAGTCAGACCTTTAGCTTTATGCATGCTGCGTGTCTGTTGGAACTTCAATAAACAACTGATGTTATTATTGATGCTTTATTTGACTAATATAAGTCCTGTAACGAAAATGGTATGGGTGTGGCTTCATCGACCGTGGCGAGAAGCGGCACGAGCGACGAAGCCGCACCCATACCATTTTCTCGTGCCCCTCCAACATGTTCTCTTGCCTCCCAAATGGGACATGTTACATCCGCCCTGTTGGAGGGGGGGGGGGGGGGGGGGTATTTAATATAGAGACTGATGAAGTCCTCTGTGCCGCATGATGTCCTCTAAACACACACACACACACACACACCACACACACACACAACACACACACACACACACACACACACACCCTCCATCACCATGCTGTTGTCCCGCGGTGTCCTTGCCAGTGTCCTGATAAAAAAAAAAAAAAAAAACTTTTACCTGATAGTGGAGTCTGTCTCAAACAAGAATTAGTGTGATCA
This sequence comes from Benthosema pterotum, assembly GCA_039105355.1. Lineage (NCBI taxonomy): Eukaryota > Metazoa > Chordata > Actinopteri > Myctophiformes > Myctophidae > Benthosema > Benthosema pterotum. The sequence continues at coordinate 31,935,211 of CM076984.1, read as the reverse complement.
TGCGGTGATCACAGTCAGTGTCACTGAATGCTCCCCTTATAGACACCCATTAGTACAGTCGGCTTGTCGATATCCGATATCTGAGAAAATGCACAAGGACCCCCACACAGGGGTATAGGGAAAGCCCCTTCTTGTACAATTTGTCCAAAAAAACCTTATAGCTTGGTATAGACCTGCGCAGTGACGTCACCGCCCCGTTTCAAGGTTCAAGGTTACTTTATTTAGTCTCGTGAGAGAAATTTGTCTTGGACATTCAGACTTACAGCAACATGTAAGACAATACATAACAATACAGTACAGTACAGTACAGGGGCGGATTGGCACATTGTTCTGGATTCGGCGATGTTGTGCCGTCTCGGTTCCAGACGGACCAAGAATGAGCCGGACTTACACATGTAAAAAATACTTGCGGTATCTAATGCCTTCTATTAATGCCAAATATACAAGACTGTGTCTTTGTAGGTTTTATTATTTCATTAGAAATACACAAACAAAAAAACATACATACACCATGATCACTATCCCTTTTACACACATAGGAACTAATAAGCATGCTTTAAGGCTTAACCCTCTCTGGCTTTGTCCTATTTTAGGGTAATAGTTAATCACTACTCCTATACATTTGGTTATGTTAGGTTACTCAGCGGTTTGACTCCAATAATCTCCTCCGCCTTCACATCACTAGTAACTGGCAAATGAGGGTTCATTACTTCCCAAGGGTCAGTTACTGTGGGTTACTCAGCAGTAGATACACACGCGCAAGCTATCGCAAGCTATCTATCGCAAGCTGTCGCAAGGTTTTTATACTACAAATGGTTAGTTGGGAGAAATGGGGAAAAAAACAGAACATGACATTCCATTATACCAGTAATAATACAAACACAAATATTACATTCCCATATATTAACACATGTTGGATGCTCATAACATACCAGTGGTGAGTCCG
>CM076984.1:31857956-31933765 GCA_039105355.1 Benthosema pterotum | reverse complement strand
ACCGTGATGAGACGATCAATATTTCTGGGATGGTTAGGAGAACTCTCACAGAGCCTCCCCCTCAGGGACGGATCTAGACATGGGCATGGGGGGCCCTCCTAAATACCCAGTCTGCCCCTCCAAACATGATGCATGCAAAACAACCCAATTTTCAAAGATATTTAAAATTAAGTGCTGCTTATGATTAAAATTACTTAAAATAATTACTACTAACTAACTACAGCTGTTACAACTGGACACACAGCATGCATAAAGCTAAAGGTTTGGACTCAGAGAGTTTTCTGTTTTCAATGATGAAATGCTGTTGTTTAGTGGTTGGACACAGCTGTAGTTAGTTAGTAGCAGTAGTTAGTTAGTTCTCCCCCCCCCCCCCCCTCCTCTTCTCTCCTCCCCCTCTCCCCCCTCTCTTCTCTTCTCTCTCTCTCTCTCTCTCTCTCTCTCTCTCTCTCTCTCTCTTCTCTCTCTCTCTCCTCTCTCTCTCTCTCCTTCTCTCTCTCTCTTCTCTCTGCTCTCTCTCTCTCTCTTCCCCCCTCCCCCCCTCACTCCTCCTCCCTCAGCGGCGCTTCGGCAGGTGGGAGTGGAGATCAAAGCAGAACGGTCGGAGGGGTGGGTAAGGGTGGGGGGCGGATCTAGGCATGGTCATGGGGGGGCAATGCCCCCCTAAATACCCAGTCTGACCCCCCCAAACACGATGCCATGCAAAAGAACCCGAGATATTAAAATATTAAAATGATCTGAAACACTACTACTGCTACTAACTAACTACAGCTGTGTCACCACTAAACCAACAGCATTTCATCATTGAAAACAGAAAACTCTCTGAGTCAGACCTTTAGCTTTATGCATGCTGCGTGTCTGTTGGAACTTCAATAAACAACTGATGTTATTATTGATGCTTTATTTGACTAATATAAGTCCTGTAACCGAAAATGGTATGGGTGCGGCTTCATCAACCGTGGCGAGAAGCGGCACGAGCGACGAAGCCGCACCCATACCATTTTCTCGTGCCCCTCCAACATGTTCTCTTGCCTCCCCAAATGGGACATGTTACATCGCCCCTGTTGGAGGGGGAGGGGGGGGGGGGCGGGGTATAGAGACTGATGAAGTCCTCTGTGCCGCATGATGTCCTCTAAACACACACACACACACACACACACACACACACACACACACACACACACACACACACACACACACCCTCCATCACCATGCTGTTGTCCCGCGGTGTCCTTGCCAGTGTCCTGATAAAAAAAAAAAAAAAAAACTTTTACCTGATAGTGGAGTCTGTCTCAAACAAGAATTAGTGTGATCATGCGGTGATCACAGTCAGTGTCACTGAATGCTCCCCTTATAGACACCCATTAGTACAGTCGGCTTGTCGATATCCGATATCTGAGAAAATGCACAAGGACCCCCACACAGGGGTATAGGGAAAGCCCCTTCTTGTACAATTTGTCCAAAAAAACCTTATAGCTTGGTATAGACCTGCGCAGTGACGTCACCGCCCCGTTTCAAGGTTCAAGGTTACTTTATTTAGTCTCGTGAGAGAAATTTGTCTTGGACATTCAGACTTACAGCATGTAAGACAATACATAACAATACAATACAGTACAGTACAGGGGCGGATTGGCACATTGTTCTGGATTCGGCGATGTTGTGCCGTCTCGGTTCCAGAGGACCAAGAATGAGCCGGACTTACACATGTAAAAATACTCTGCGGTATCTAATGCCTTCTATTAATGCCAAATATACAAGACTGTGTCTTTGTAGGTTTTATTATTTCATTAGAAATACACAAACAAACATACATTCACACATTGATCACTATCCCCTTTTACACACATAGGAACCTAATAAGCACTGCTTTAAGGCTTAACCCTCCTCTGGTTTTGTCCTATTTTAGGGTAATAGTTAATCACTACTCCTATACATTTGGTTATGTTAGGTTACTCAGCGGTTGGACTCCAATAATCTCCCTCCCGCCTTCACATCACTAGTAACTGGCAAATGAGGGTTCATTACTTCCCCAAGGGTCAGTTACTGTGGGTTACTCAGCAGTAGATACACACGCGCAAGCTATCGCAAGCTATCTATCGCAAGCTGTCGCAAGGTTTTTATACTACAAATGGTTAGTTGGGAGAAATGGGAAAAAACAGAACATGACATTCCATTACTACACAGTAATACAAACACAAATATTACATTCCCATATATTAACACATGTTGGATGCTCAACTACATACCAGTGGTGAGTCCGGCCCTTTCTTTAGCTGTTCACATTATGTCAGATGGTGTGAGACTGACCACCCCTTGGTATGAGAGGAGAAGCACCCAGAGAGGGGTTGCTTAGCTAGACTCTCATTGGTGCACTATGAAACCAGAAGACCCCCCCATTGGGTCTTCACCAGGAAACGGTTTGGAACTAGGAAGTGTCCTGTCTACATGTGCCTCACTCAGTTGCACCTCAGAACATCCTTATCTCGACTTGCCATCTTGCCATGAGAGAGGGGGTAAAAATTTATGGCTACCACAGGAATGTGTTGGTTTTCACCCTTAGTATTGAGGGCTAACTCTGCACCTCACACCACAACATGCAATTAGTTATTAAATTTGTGTCTAACACCGCTCTACCCCAAATAGAGCGCGACACCCCCCACTTCTGATTATAGAATTAATGTGATCATTCATTCTATAATCAGACAGACATTTGTATTGTTATACCTTGGGCTTATGCCATATTTGTCATTTGTATTTCTAATGCTTTCATGAACACACCATTAACTATTAATTATCAAAGACAACACCATGCATAAATGTTACAATCAACGTAAAATGAAAATAATAAAAGGATTATATGCGTGTTATACCATGATCATTACTAATGAACACAACACTTTCCTAAATACTAAATTCGATTATATTTTACTAACACGCCCCCCACTTTGGCGTGACACATCCCAAACTACTTATGGTTGTGGTTAATACTTTACTCAGTCATTTTATTCAAGTTGACCATCACTGCCCCCCACTTTGGACTAAGCGACAACTTGAAACGACCTTCATCTGTTTATGGTTCCTTCACTAACCAAAACAGTTCAAATGCAAGCCCCCTTCCCCTGAGTACAACGGTGGACTGCCTTATCTCACAGAAGACAAGTTAATCTGTTTCCTGGGGGAGATCTGACCCAGGTTAAAAAACAATTTAGTTTTGGATTCAACTTCTAACACAAGTAAATCCAATCAAAACACTCAACATCCCTATTTACATAGCATAATGAATTTGCTTTGCAATAGCCTGTAAAAAGTTTGAAATGACGTCTTCGATGCATAGACCTCACCATGAGACTAATGTGTGTTTGTGTGCACGTTTCAGAGTACTCTGGTGGTGATTTGTGACCTGCCTGTCACAGTCGGACCCCTGCTCTGGGGGTAGTAGGGGGAGAAAAGCATGACTCTGCTTTTACCTTACAAAAAAGGAGTCTTTCTTTCCACTTTGATCTCATGCGTGTTGTCACAGGTGGTGGTGACTTTTTCTTCTTTTTGCCCATGGCGTTGTACAAGTCCTCAAGCAGAACTGTTGGCACACTTGTCATGCTGACCGTTGGTAGAACATTCTGTTTCTCCCTGACAACAGAATTAGACTCGCCCCTCACTTTAGGCGAATGAGGATATGCGGTTGTTGCGCCCATCCCCCCTATTGCCTCTCGATCACGCTCGGTGCTGCTGATGGGACCTTCACCACCTTTTGCACCTGGTGTAGCGATCACAAGTGAGTGGTGCTTCGTGCCAGTCGCATGTGCCACTGGTGTCTTGTTGTTACCGGGCGGTGCGCTCTCTGCACCCACGGCGCTCTCTCCGGTTGTCTCCAGGCTGATGTCTGCCGTCTCCCCCGTGCTGTTCACCACAGGGTTGTCACCAGGTGAGCAGGTGTTGGTTACCTGCTCAATCTCCTCCTCTCCTGCTTCGACCCCCACCGCCTCCGTTGCAGTGGAGCTCTCGTCAGCCTCTCCCCGGACAGGGGTTAGACTGGACTCTGGAGCAGGTGTTGGATGTGGTTCTCCGTCAATGCCCACTTCGCCCACTGGATCTGCGTTGTCGACCTCCTCCCCTGCTGGGCTTAGGCTGATGTCTGCCGGCCCCAGCACGTCTGGTTTGGCGAGGGGTTGGTCCAGTGGTGTCGCTGCAGCATCTTCTCCAGGCGCTGTCCCTCTGTGATGGAGTTGATCAGCGGCTCCGGTGTGCTGGTCGTTGATGAGGGCTTGTCTGGAACACCCGCCTGTCGTCTCGTGCCCAGCTCGATCGGTCCCTCAGTTGCGGTGGATTTGGCCTGTGTCTCTGGCACAGGTTCTGCATCACCGGTCTTCTCACAGGCTCCCCCACTGGCTTGCGTGGTTCCTGCTTCATGTGTTATTGGTTTACCTACACAGGCACTGACCCCTGTAGTGTTTGCATTTGGAATAACTTTGAGGGTGTCTATGAGCATACAAAGGAGTTGGTATTTATGCCACTGCTCCTCTAAATGTTCCTCTTCCTCTTCAAATTCCCTTGCTGTCACCCCTTTACCAATAACTCTCCGATATTTGGCACTTAACCATTTATCTATCTCTACCAAGCTCATTGTTACATCAAAGTTATGCCTTTCACATGATGTTTTTATCAAATCAGCTTGTGTTAGGAAATGCCTTAAGTACTCATCAGGCTTTACTTCTCTCCAATATGTGTCCCGCTCAGGGCTCAAGAAACTATACATTTTAAACTCTCTCTTTTAACCACCCCAGTGATCAAGTTAGTGACACACAGACAAGGGTTAACACAGGTTAATGAGACTTCAAGGTTACAACATCCATCCACAAAGACTTTATCTACCAGCCTATTTTTCTAGAGACTGGTTTAGGTTCCTCAGCGGCTCTCCCCGCCTTCACATTACTTACTACCACCGTTTGGTGGTCAGGCCTACTTTATTGTTTCCTAGATTTTGGAGTTCTATCAATAAAGGGTTAGTTCACACTGGTTGTGGCTCCTACCATGCCTATTTTCGTGTATCTTAGTTTTCACGCAGCATCAAACGTAGGGCTCTTTTACCAAGTGTGTTTATTTGCGCATTGCTGGATTGCACAGATGCACAATTACACTTAGTCCTTATACCTGCACTCTGCTTATTTCAGACTCACAGTTAGAGACAAGCTTATACTCAGCGATCTCTCGCCTTCAGTTATACTCAGCGATTTCTCGCCTTCGGTTATACTCAGCGATTTCTCGCCTTCGGTTATACTCAGCGATCTCTCGCCTTCGGTTATACTCAGCGATCTCTCGCCTTCGGTTATACTCAGCGATCTCTCGCCTTCAGTTATACTCAGCGATTTCTCGCCTTCAGTTATACTCAGCGATTTCTCGCCTTCAGTTATACTCAGCGATTTCTCGCCTTCGGTTATACTCAGCGATTTCTCGCCTTCAGTTTACTCAGCGATTTCTCGCCTTCAGTTTACTCAGCGATTTCTCGCCTTCAGTTATACTCAGCGATTTCTCGCCTTCGGTTATACTCAGCGATTTCTCGCCTTCAGTTTACTCAGCGATTTCTCGCCTTCGGTTATACTCAGCGATTTCTCGCCTTCAGTTTACTCAGCGATTTCTCGCCTTCAGTTATACTCAGCGATTTCTCGCCTTCGGTTATACTCAGCGATTTCTCGCCTTCAGTTTACTCAGCGATTTCTCGCCTTCAGTTATACTCAGCGATTTCTCGCCTTCAGTTTACTCAGCGATTTCTCGCCTTCGGTTATACTCAGCGATTTCTCGCCTTCAGTTTACTCACTGTGCGTGTGTACGCACAGACTATACTCAGCGATAGGATCCTAATAACCTCTCGCCTTCATTTAATAACTGTGCGTGTGTACGCACGGCACAAACTTTATGGTGTTTTTATTAATATTTTTATTTATTATAAATTACTCAAGGGGACTAACCCACAATTGAGTGTGTCTGGAATCAGCACTCAGATCCAAGTCATAAAATCCTTTGTCCTCCGCCTGGGCAACTGACACCCTATAACTCCGCCCATGCATGGAAGAAGCAGGCAGAAACAGGGAGATGCACAGATAGCATAGATAAGCCTCACTACAACCAGACCAGCTCACGTGCGGGGTCTATATTATATTTACATTTATATTTATTTAACTATTTATATATATGTTTACATAAAACTGTGGTTTGTATACCAAGTTACAAAACCCACTATATAACAACTGTGCGGTTACGCACTGTATAAAAACTGTGGGTTACACTTGGGGACAAAACACACTATAAAAACTACCACCCTGTATAAACAGGGGCTTTATACACTACTGTATAAAACTGTACCCAGTATAAAGACTGTATAAAAACTACTTAACACCAGTGTATAAAAACTGTTCTGGCCTGTATAAAAACTGTTAGTTACACTGTATAAAAACTGTCTATACACCGCTGTATAAAAACTGTTACACTACAGTAGTGTATAAAAACTCTGGGTTACACAAAAACTACCACCCTGTATAAACAGGGGCAAAACTGTGCGGTCACGCACTGTATAAAAACTGTTCTGGATTCGGCGATGTTGTGCCGTCTCGGTTCCAGACGGACCAAGAATGAGCCGGACTTACACATGTAAAAATACTCTGCGGTATCTAATGCCTTCTATTAATGCCAAATATACAAGACTGTGTCTTTGTAGGTTTTATTATTTCATTAGAAATACACAAACAAACATACATACACACATTGATCACTATCCCCTTTTACACACATAGGAACCTAATAAGCACTGCTTTAAGGCTTAACCCTCCTCTGGTTTTGTCCTATTTTAGGGTAATAGTTAATCACTACTCCTATACATTTGGTTATGTTAGGTTACTCAGCGGTTGGACTCCAATAATCTCCCTCCCGCCTTCACATCACTAGTAACTGGCAAATGAGGGTTCATTACTTCCCCAAGGGTCAGTTACTGTGGGTTACTCAGCAGTAGATACACACGCGCAAGCTGTCGCAAGCTATCTATCGCAAGGTTTTTATACTACAAATGGTTAGTTGGGAGAAATGGGAAAAAACAGAACATGACATTCCATTACTACACAGTAATACAAACACAAATATTACATTCCCATATATTAACACATGTTGGATGCTCAACTACATACCAGTGGTGAGTCCGGCCCTTTCTTTAGCTGTTCACATGATGTCAGATGGTGTGAGACTGACCACCCCTTGGTATGAGAGGAGAAGCACCCCGAGAGGGGTTGCTTAGCTAGACTCTCATTGGTGCACTATGAAACCAGAAGACCCTCCCATTGGGTCTTCACCAGGAAATGGTTTGGAACTAGGAAGTGTCCTGTCTACATGTGCCTCACTCAGTTGCACCTCAGAACATCCTTATCTCGACTTGCCATCTTGCCATGAGAGAGGGGGTAAAATTTATGGCTACCACAGGAATGTGTTGGTTTTCACCCTTAGTATTGAGGGCTAACTCTGCACCTCACACCACAACATGCAATTAGTTATTAAATTTGTGTCTAACACCGCTCTACCCCAAATAGAGCGCGACAGTCTTGCACATATTTTCCCACTGGGACAATTTTGCCTTTGCCAGGCGTAAAAATAAAACCAAATGGACCCTTGCGGGTCCATTTGGTTTTATTTTCACACCCTAAAGAGTTATAATATTCATCATGTGAATAAGCCCAACTTAGTCTACACAACTAGAGAATGTAGAAGATTAATGGTCATTTTGATCTGTATGTTCCAGGCGAGCATCAAGCACATTCTAGTGCATTTTGGATGTGCCACTAGTGCACTTTAGCAGGATCTAGTGCACTTTTAGCAGTATCATAATGACATTCACAGTCTTCTCCTCCCTCCCCTTGCACCCTCTGCGAGAGAGTTATTGAGGAGTGAAATGGACATTGGTACAAAGGAGTATTTAAATCTATTTAAATCCGGAAGTGTTTTCCCCATTCATTTTTTTTCATAGACTTTTCGAATATAATTCATATAAGGACGACTTTGTGGCGGACAAAGCCAACTCGGGTCGTGACAAATGATTATGACACACACAATATCATAATGTGACATCTAATTAGCAAGAAGTATAGAAAACGGCAGGATACAACACTTTTTGTTTCATTTTTCAAGATTGTGTGTGTCGTCAGAAGAACATGGTTTTCAGTAGTGTTGCAAATACTTAATATAAACACTGAAATATCTTGGGTTGTTTTGCATGCCATCAGGGGGGCATTGCCCCCCCCCCCCCCCCCCCCCCCCCCCCCCCCCATGCCTATGCCTAGATCCGCCCCTGAGGGAAGCCCCTTTTCTTGTACAATGTCAAAAAAAGCTTCTAGCTAGGTCAACCTTTGGGGGGACCGCCTTCTATTTAGACATCCCGCTATTCCGACATTGATTTGTAATTGTCTGAATAGCGGGACGTTTCTAAAAAATATAAAGTACCGCTATTTAGACACGGGAGACGTCCGCTATTTAGACAAGGGAGACGTCCCGCTATTCAGACAGGGGGGGGGGGGGGGTGCACGGCCATTCACAACTCGGCCAAAAATGCGCTCCAACCCCGCCCCCTCCCACGGAATATACAGCACAGATTGCAGATTGGAATATATGGACAGACCCTCCATGCTCCCCCAATTTACTTCCCAGTGTCGAGCTCTCTCTCTCTCTCTCTCTCTCTCTCTCTCTCTCTCTCTCTCTCTCTCTCTCTCTCTCTCTCTCTCTCTCTCTCTCTCTCTCTCTCTCTCTCTCTCTCTCTCTCTCTCTCTCTCTCTCTCTCGCACGCACGCACGCACGCACGCACGCTCGTGTGTGTGTTATAGGCTACTATATTTGTAGGCTACTACTATTTGTATGTACAGTATGTACTGTATCATGTATGCTGATCACCAGCGACAGCGTCATGTCGCCAACCCGCGGCTCTCTCTTTGGCTATAGTTTCATGCGGGGCACTTCCATAAAAAAGAAAGAAAACATTGGTGGATTGGCGCGCCGCTGTTCTACCGTCTACAGCGCAGCGAGCGCGCGCGCGCGCAAGTGTTTGTCCACCCGACCCGTCCACGTATGTCGTGCATGTTGGGACAGCAGAGTAGATACTTTTCTCGGTGGTTCATTTTAATAAGGCAGTTCACTTCTCACTGTTGTCTGCCTGCCTGCCTGCCTGCCTGCCTGTTTGTCTGTTCTCTGTCTGCCTGTTTGTCTGCCTGTCTACCTGCTTGCCTGTCTGTCTGCTATTATAGTTAATCAAATTTGGAAGAGCTTCCCATGATTGTTGTCTGCTGTGATTGAACAGTAATGACCTAATTCCCTAAACATACAACTTGAAACTGGCTGTTTGTGGTACGACTGCACTGGCAGTGTTTGTCTTTTGTAAAGTCACACACATAAGTGTGTGTGTGTGTGTGTGTGTGTGTGTGTGTGTGTGTGTGTGTGTGTGTGTGTGTGTGTGTGTGTGTGTGTGTGTGTGTGTGTGTGTGTGTGTGGGTGGGTGGGGGGGGGGGGTCTCAAAAACAAAAACAAAAAACAAAATCATTCTTTTAATAATAATGCAAAACAAAAATCGCCCTTGGAACAATTATAAAAACACAAATTTAAGAACAATAAGAACAAGAACAATAATATAGCTGCAAGCAGTAATAAGACGGGACCAAGCAACATTTTGTTTCGAAGTCAGACTGCCACTCTACTGACTGAACTATCCAGACTGAATAATTTCCTTCATTGTTGTTAACAGTATGGCAGTGCGACAAGCACAAATAAGCCATATGTAACCCAGGTTAAAACTCAATGTAATGGTAATGGTGGTTATAATAGCAGGCAGACAGACAGGCAGGCAGACAAACAGGCAGACAGACAGGCAGGCAGGCAGTGTTCCACCAATCTTTTCTTTTTTTTTTTTACACCTATGCAGTCAACTTTGAATCGGTCTGCGGCCCTTAAGAGCCACATGAAACCAGCCAAAGAGCCGCATGTGGGTTGCGAGCCATGGGTTAGCCACCCCTGCCCTAGAAGGAGGAAGAGAGGGAGGCCCTAGACAGGAGAGGAGCGATTTTTCAGTTGCCACCCAAAATAAAGCAGCGGGGGTGGGAAGGAGCGCCTGTTTTATCTGCCGGCTACTACTAGTAGGGCGGGGCGAAGCATAATTTTACTGAGGTTATGTTTAGGGTTAGTTACCGCATAAAGCACCGTCTAACTCTAACCCTAACCTAATTTTAAAACTTAATACAACATTTCCACAGGGTTTAAACCACTATGAAAGATAATTAAGATTATTTATCTCAGACCTAGATAGACTCCTTCAACAAAGATGGCGAATGCAAACATTCTCTGTATTGTACTCCTACATAATGTTGTAAGAGAAAAAACATTGAAGTCTTTTACCACAAATCTAACCCTAACCTAAACTTCACCCTAAACTTAACCTCAGTAAACATATGCCTAAACCTAACCTAACGCTATAGCTAAGCGGAAACTTGATGCGATAGTTTAGTTGGTGATAGAAGCATGACATTTGGCACAGATGATCTTCATATGATCCTAAACAATAATCAGCCTCGGGCCACACAGAATTCCAAGATGGCAGCCCCCAAAATCCAAGATGTCCGTCCAAAAATGTTTTTTTCCTTCATAACTCGAAATGCAAAGATTTTAAATTTATTTTATTTTAAATGTATTGAACGTTAATATAAAGTCGGGCATTACGGACATTTTGATCCCAAGTACATGTCTGTATGTACTACGGTTACAACATACATAGTGATGAGGCACCATAAGTGTAACATTTTGGCATGTTTCACTCTTTAACTCAAAGATTGCTTCATCACCATATCTTCTATTTTCAGGAAATGGACCTACATGTATCTGCTATCATAAACCTTTTCAAGTTTTTCAATTGATGAAACGGGTCGGGAGTTATTAAAACAATCGTGAAGGGCTGTTTCAGTGCTAAATTTGCTGCGTAACATAAGCCACCCAGAAATGTCTGTGCATCTGTCCTTCACAATAAGTGTATATGTGAAGCGGACGCACCAAGTGTAGCATGTGTCATAGTATAATGGTATAATATGCTAATAGGCGTAATTGTGTAATGTATGCAATTGCAATAGTGAAATAGGGCTAATAGTGTAATAGTGTAATGTATGCAACAGCGGTATACATGTGTAAAAGTGTCATAGTGTAATAGGGTCATGGGGCAATATGTGTAATAGCGTCGTAGTGTAACTAGTGTAATATGGTAATATGTATAATAGTGTCATAGTGTAACATGTGTAATAGTGTTATAGTGTAACATGTGTAATAGCGTAATATGTGTAATAGTGTAATAGGGTAATATGTGTAATAGTGTCATAGTGTAACATGTGTAATAGCGTAGTATGCTGATTTTGTAATAGGCTAATACGTGTAATAATGTAATATATGTGCATTAGGGTAAGAGTGTGATATATGCAACAGTGGTATAGTGTAATTGCCATATTACACTATTGCACATACATTATACTATTACACATATTAGCCTATTGCACTTATTACACATAATACACAACAGCATGATTACCCTATTACACTATACCACCATTGCATATATTGCAAGATTACACTAATTAACATATATAACACTATTACACCTACTAGCATGTTGCAATTATTACAAATATTACACTATTACACATATTACCCTATTACACATGTTACACTATGACACTATTACACATATTACCCTATTACACTATTACACATATTACCCTATGACACTATGAGACTATAATACATTACCCTATTACACTTTTACACATGTTACACTATGGCACATTTACACATATTACCCTATGACACATGTTACACTATGACACTATTACACATATTAAGAAATTACACTATGAGACTATAACACATATTACCCTATTACACTATTACACATATTACCCTGTTACACTATTACAAATATTACCCTATTACAGTATACCACTATAACATATATTACACTATTAGCCCTATTACACTATTACACCTATTAGCATATTATACCATTATACTATGACACATGCTACACTTGGTGTGTACGCGTCACATATACACTTAGGGCCCGATTTTTGTTACATTAGCCCTTATGCGTAATTAACGCACATAGCATTGGGGAAGAGGCGTTCCCCCACTAAAGTCGCTAATTTCGTACCATGCCATCTCCCTTAAATACCTCCTTTACCCGTTAAATTATGCATAGGTGTGGTTTGGGCGTTTTAGCTTTCATCCAATCCGTGTTGGTCTTGCCATTCCCTTTAATTCATCCCTTATCTATTTCCCTTATCCCTACTGCTATGTCTGACCCTCCGAAGCACGCAGCCTGGCTGCGGGCTTAGGACACACACATGCATGAGTAGCCTATTCTCAAAGATTATGCTCTCATTTTGAAACAATTATAGCTCAGTCAATTCTCAATCATTTCTTACCATTCAACATGTTATGTTGAAAAAACATGTTCCATGTTTTTTTGCTGTATGTGGCGTGCATTTATCCCAAGTCTGCGAAATGTTATAAAGTAAATTGCAAAAAACTCTGGAATTCGCGGCAAAAAAACGTTTTTTTTTGATCATTGATTTCTCGGTCAATTCTGGACCATTTTTTACATTTCAAAATGCAGCATGATGGGAAAAGGCTCCTCTTTCAGATGCTGTATAGAATATGTGGGTAGGTCTTCTCTACGATGCGGGACCGGGCAAACTGCAACTGTCGGGGATTAGGCGGAAACGGTCCGCCTAATCCCCGACAGTTATAGTTTGCCCGATCCCGCATCGTAGAGAAGACCTACCCACATATTCTATACAGCATCTGAGAGAGAAGGTCTTTCCCGTCACGCTGCACTTTGAAATGTAAAAAATGGTTCAGAATTGACCGAGAAATCAATGATCAAAAAAACATTTTCTTTTCCGCGAATTGCCGACTTTTTTGCAATTTACAGCATTGCGTCACAAGTTAATGAATGTATTTAATTATATTATATACTGTACATTACCTAAACACAAGGAAGTGACCGACAGCAGGCAATCTACAGCTGTTCATAGGACAATCCAGCATAAATAAGGAGATGAATTGAACTGGCGCCTTTCCACGTGGAGTTGTGGACATCTCCAAAGGCGCACAGACGCGCATCGTGCGCACGTGGCTCTGCCTTCGCGGATCGGTTAAGGGGTGGTCTGATGTGGCGTTATCTAGTTCCCTAATCTATTTGACGAAATTAGCAACTTAAGGGACTGCGCAACAAACACGCCCATGACCACACCTCCAGCCACGAATAACGGTGTCGGCATAAAGAATAGTGGCTAAGGGAAGAGAAAAGGTAACCAAAATAGCAATAAGGGAATTCGCTGCGGGTATCGGGTAACGTTAGGGACAACGGGGGGAATGAAAATCGGGCCCTTATTGTGAAGGACAGATGTACAGACAGAAATTTCTGGGTGGCTTATGTTCGCAAAATATACACAGCAAGTTTAGCACTGAAACAGCCCTTCACGATCGGTTTAATAACTCCCGACCCGTTTCATTAATTGAAAAACTTGAGGTTGTTTATTATAGCAGATACATGTAGGTCCATTACCTGAAAATAGAAGATATGGTGAGTGAAATAGTGAAACGTGCCAAAATGTTACACTGATGGTGCCTCATCACTACGTATATGTTGTAACTCAAGAACCATAGTACATACAGACATGTACTTGAGATCAAAATGTCTGTAATGCCCCGACCCCATATTAACGTTCAATACATTTCGAGTTATGACGGAAAAAACACATTTTTGGACAGACATCTTGGATTTTGGAGGCTGCCATCTTGGAATTTTGCAGGGCATGCAGTACTATTAGAAATTGCAGAGTGTGTGTGTCAATTTTCATGCCTGTATCACCATTTGATTGACTTCATTTGTAACAAGAATCAATGTTACAAATGTCTTGCTCTCCTCAATCCGTGTGAAAGTACCTATATGCTGTATCTCACGAACCGTAGGAGATACAGACACGTACTTGGTACGTGTCTGTACCAGGTACGTGCCAACTTTGTATTAACTTTCAATACATCTATGGGGCATAAAATCAATGCATTTCAAGTTATGAAGGAAAAAAACACATTTCTGGGCAGACATCTTGGATTTTGGCTGCCGCCATCTTGGAATTCTGCGTGGCCCGAGGTTGATTATTGTTTAGGGTCATATGAAGATCATCTGTGCCAAATGTCATGCTTCTATCACCAAATGAACTATCATGCATTAAATACACCATTTTTCCGCCTAGCTACTAACCATAACCTTAGTAAAACTTCCTTCGCCCCGCCCTACTAGTAGTAGCTGGCAGATAAAACAAACGCTCCTTCCCAACCCCGCTGCTTTATTTCGGGTGGCAACTGAAAAATCGCAGGAGAGGAGGGGTCGGTCTGTCGGTCAACATGCTAATACCACTGCCAATGCCCAATGCTAACATGCTAACATTTCATGCTAACATGCTAATGCTAACATGTTAACATGCTAATGCTAGCAGGCTATCATGCTGCTGCTAGCTAACATGCTAATGGTAGCATGATAAGACGCTAACATGTGAATGATAGCATGATAATGTTAAAATGGTAACATGCTAATATATTACTGTTAGCATTAGCATTGGTACATGCTAACATGCTAATTGGTACATTGGTACATGCTAACATGCTAATGCTAACATGCTAACAATAGCATGATAATGCTAATATGCTAATGATAGCATGCTAATGTTAACATGCTAATGCTAGTATTAGTATTGGTACATACTAACATGCTAATGCTAACATGCTAATGCTAGCATTACCATTGATACATGCTAATGCTAACATGTTAATGATAGCATGATTATGTTAAGAAGCTAATACGCTACATACATGCTAACATGCTAATGCTAACATGCTAATGCTGACATGCTAAAGATACTAACACGCTGGATACATTAGCATGTTAGCATTAGCATGTTAGCATGTTAACATTAGCATGTTAGCATTAGCATGTTAGCATGTTAGCATTAGCATGTTAGCATTAGCATGTTCGTATTAGAATGTTAGCATTAGCATGTTAGTATGTTAGCATTAGCATGTTGCTAGCATTAGCATTGGTACATGCTAACATGCTAACGCTAGCATTAGCATTGACACATGCTAACATGCTAATGCTAACATGTTAATGATAGCATGATTATGTTAAGAAGCTAATACGCTACATACATGCTAACATGCTAATGCTAACATGCTAATGCTGACATGCTAAAGATACTAACACGCTGGATACATTAGCATGTTAGCATTAGCATGTTAGCATGTTAACATTAGCATGTTAGCATTAGCATGTTAGCATTAGCATGTTTGTATTAGAATGTTAGCATTAGCATGTTAGTATGTTAGCATTAGCATGTTGCTAGCATTAGCATTGGTACATGCTAACATGCTAACGCTAGCATTAGCATTGACACATGCTAACATGCTAATGCTAACAATTAGAATGTCTAAATAGGGGTATGTCTAAATAGGGGTATGTCTGAGTGTGGGTATGTCTAAATAGGGGGATGTCTGAATAGGGGGATGTCTAAATACCAGCATGTAACTAGGTCAGCATTTGGTATAGAGTGCAAACTTGCACGTTGGACACAAGCTGCAAACTCGCATGTTTTGCAAGTTTGCAAACACGCAAAATGTGTTTGTTGTTCAGATCAAGGACACTTCGACATGTAGACAGGGGGAGGAGCCGGGATTCGAACCCCCGACCCACGGATCTTAACGAAAAAACACACACATTACGCACATACAGTAAGTCCCCCAAGAAAGTATTCCTTGTGTCCTAAAACATTTGTGTCCTAAACACAATAGACCAGTTTTTTTTTTTTTTTTTTTTTTTTTTTCAGGGGATCACCAGTGGTCCTTGAGAGGGTTCCAGGTGGTCCCCAGGCTAAATGATGGAAAGCTTATGTACCAGATGTAACTCTTGTGAGTGTAAAAATGAAACCAAATGGACCCTTGCGGGTCCATTTGGTTTCATTTTTACACTCTCAAGAGTTAAAATATTCATAATCTGAATTAGCACCACTTAATTAAAAACACTTAAAACTTTGCTATTTTGACCAACATGTTGCCAGTTATTTCTCCTAAATTAGTCCGAGAGACTAATCTCAACATCAAACGGTGGTCCTCCTCCGTGGCTAAAATGCAGAATAAATCGTGGGCCCTGATGAAAATGGCTGAAAACCACTGCTCTAGCGCATTCTAGTTCATTTTGGAAGTACCACAGTGCATTTTGGAAGTACCACAGTGCATTTTGGAAGTACCACTAGTGCATTTTGGATTTTGGCGGTTGGCAACGCTGGCTATGAACAGACTAACATCCTCTCCTCCATTTAGCAGCTCAGACATTAACGGATACTTCAGTGATCTGCATCCTTTCTGTTTTGTTATATTATCTATTCTCCTCCTTATTGTGAAACTGACAATGACAAATATATGCCTTAGCCTTGGGGCAATAATATATTTCTTACTGTAAACTGCATCTAGCACAGGATAAAAAGGGGAAGACAAATAGTGTGTGACTCTGCTCTGCGTCTTTAGATTTTCGACTTTAATTTTAATGCCCAAATAAATTAAGCTCCTCATGGTCCAGGGCCCACCCCTACTTAACGCTGAACCAGGCCTGGATGTAATGTTTCCCAATTGAAGGGAGAGTTTTCTGGTTAACTTTTCAATGATGAAATGGTGTTGCTTTAGTGGTGCCACATGTGTAGAGCATAGTGCTTCAAATCATCTTAAAGGGGAATTCCACCCATTTTCAATTTTTTCCTGAGGGGATACAAATGTGAACCAAACGGACCCTAGCGGGTCCGTTTGGCAATTTAGGGGGGCATTACACCCCCCCCCCCCCATGCTCATGGCTATATCCGGCCCTGCGCTGCACGCTGAATTGCAGAAATTTCAACTCACTCCTCTCTGCTGCTGCTGCTGCTGGTGGTGGGTGTTGTGTGGGTGTTAATATTATGAGAAATAGCCACCAGTTGCTCCGCTCTCAGCCATGCAGACAGAAGTGCTGACGGCGAGGGAAATGTCACATTATCTATCTGTCACTCTCACTGGTTATAACTACTGCATGAAGTCTGGGAAACTTTGGACTCACTGGCTGGTGGTCACCGAGGTGTGTGTGTGGGTGTGTGTGTGTGTGTGTTGTGTGTGTGTGTGTGTGTGTGTGTGTGTGTGTGTGTGTGTGTGTGTGTGTGTGTGTGTGTGTGTTGTGTGTGTGTGTGTGGTGTGGGTGTGTGTGTGTGTGTGTGGGGGTGTGTGTGTGTGTGTGTGGGTGTGTGTGTGTGTGTGTGTGTGTGTGTGTGTGTGTGTGTGTGTGTGTGTGTGTGTGTGTGTGTGTGTGTGTGTGTTGTGTGTCAGGGGCGGATCTAGGCATGGGCATTGGGGGGGGGTGGGGGCAATGCCCCCCTAAATGCCCTGACTGCCGCACCAAACACGATGGTGCTTATATTTAAAATGATTTGAAACACTACTACTGCTACTAACTAACTACAGCTGTGTCACCTAAACCAACAGCATTTCATCATTGAAAACAGAAAACTCTCTGAGTCAGACCTTTATGCATGCTGTGTGTTGATGCCTATACTTTTCTAATAAAAGTCCTGTAACTGAAAATGGTATGGGGGCGAATTCATCGTTCGCACCACGGGCGATGAAGCCTACCCCGCCTCCACCCCATTGGGAAATGTTACATCCGCCCCTGGTGTGTGTGTGTGTGTGTGTGTGTGTGTGTGTGTGTGTGTGTGTGTGTGTGTGTGTGTGTGTGTGTGTGTGTGTGTGTGTGTGTTTTCATGGCAGCATTTTGCTGAGCAAAGCGCAAATGGCTTTCGCCGCCAACTTCATGCCAAGGCGCTACCTATACCTATACTGACTGAGCTGTCCAACACCAACCATCCGCCGTCCGTATTAAATTCCATATCTGGTAAATGCACGTACAAGGCTTATCTGCCGTATACATGTCTATGCGTGACAGGGAGAGGAGACTTCTATAGCAGGGGTTTTCAACCTTTTTGACACCAGGGACCACTATTTATTCAGCATTTGAGCCACGGACCACCATTTGATGACATTTTAGCCCCACAGACCCCAAAACTAAAGATTTATTTTGCTTTCGTACACAATTCCTGGCTGGATTTGGGAAACAAAACAAGCAAAACATACATTCCAAAATGGCTAATTCAGGTGATGAATAATTTAACTGTTGAGAGTGTGAAAATGAAACCAAATGGACCCGCAAGGGTCCATTTGGTTTCATTTTTACGTTCTTTTTGGGGGGTGGGGGTTGTGCCTCTCTATGCAGTGCCTTTGCGATAACAGCAAGGGCGGATCTAGGCATGGGGGGGGGGGGGGGGGGGGGGGGCAATGCCCCTCAAATGCCCAGACTGCCCCACCAAACATGTAAAACAACCCAAGATATTTCAAATTAAAGTGCTTATAATTAAAATGATGTGAAACACTATACTACTGCTATAACTACAGTTGTGTCACCACTAAACCAACAGCATTTCATCATTGGAAACAGAAAACTCTCTGAGTCAGACCTTTAGCTTTATGCATGCTGCGTGTCTGTTGCAACTCCAACAACAACTGATGTTATTATTGATGCTTATACTTGCCTAATATAAGTCCTGTAACTGAAAATGGTATGGGTGCGGCCCCATACCATTTTTTCCTGCCCCCCCCCCCCCCCCACACACACACACCACACCCCCCACCCCCCCCATTCGGAAATATTACATCCGCCCCTGGATAACAGCACTCCCAGGAAAACGTCGGGGTTGGCTTCATCGCATGCCAGGGAGCCTCAGCCTCCCTCCCTCCCGACGACTTCTCGCCTCCTGCAACATTATAAATCATTTGCGCAGTCATTTTCGGAGCTCAATATCCTCCTCCCAGCTCCTTCCAAAACGTAGCCCCACTTTTCTCACGTTTTTTTTTTTTTCTTTGTTATTGGAGCGAGCGTGGCGTGGTGTAAGGCTGGGGGGAGGGAGAGAGGGAGGGAGGGAGGGGAGAGGGGGACTCTCTCTATATATAAGCCTCCGAAATTGAAAATTGATCAGGCGCCGCGGCGCTGACGGGGTGGTGTTGTGAGCCGGGGTGGTGTCTCCCGCTGGGGGAGTGTAGATTAGCATTTACAGTGCTGTTACTGTGGGAAGCGCAGCACCCACGCTGCTACTACTGCCTGCCTGCAGTGCTGCCAACTGTCCAATATACAAAATGCACACAGTAGTGGCACTTCCAAAATGCACTAGAAAGTGCTAGATCAGGGGTGGGCAATTATTTTTTCCCATGGGGCCAAATGACATAAAATATTGTGGAGGGCCAAGGATGAACTAAAGTCTGCCACCATTTGATGAGATTTTAGCCCCACAAAACTCAAAACTAAAGATTTATTTTGCTTCTGTCCACAATTCCAAGCTGGATTTGGGAAACAAAACATTGAAACATACCTACATATCAAAATGACCATTAATGTTCTACATTCTCTAGTTGTGTAGACTTGGGCTAATTCACATGATGAATATTTTAACTCTTGAGAGTGTAAAAATTAAACCAAATGGACCCGCAACGGTCCATTTGGTTTCATTTTTACCCTTTCAAAGAGTTACATCTACTTAACCAACTTTCCATATTTAACTGGAACTCTCTCAAGGACCACTGGTGGTCCCCGGACCACTGTTTGAAAACCATGGTACCCTTTCACGGGCCGGTCAGAGTCAGCCAAAGGGCCGCATTTGTCCTTAATATACCTTAGAAATGTGTGGACATGATAAAAAAAAAAGTTCATGCACCCAATTCTGTATTTCCTAAAATGGAGGCCTGAAAAATTCATTAACATGGTGAAATACATCTTGGTGATGGTATTGGTATTTCACCATGTTAATGATTTTTCTTTCGGGTTAGGGTAAGAATGGGACCTGAGACAAATGGAACCAAATGGGACAAATGGAAGCAAATGGACCCGCTAGAGTCCATTCGGTTCACATTTGTACCCTCTCAGGAAAATTTTGAAAATGGGTGGAATTCCCCTTTAAAACGTTAGCTCATTCAAACTTGGCCCGCGGCTTTGTTCAGTTTTAAATTTTGGCTCACTCTGTATCTGAGTTTGACACCCCTGCACTAGGGGGTCTGAAAAAAGTAAATATAGCGACAAATGCGCCAAGTTGGCAACACTGCCTGCCTGCCTCTATGCCTAGTATCTACACCCCTCCCTCTCTCTCTCTCCCTCCCTCTCGACGGTACGTTTGCACTCTCAAAATGTGATCTTTTTAGACCACCGACGAGGGAGATGTAATTGAAAATACGTACAGTACTTGTCACATCGCGTCCTTATCTAAGCTGGCGGGGAGGGGGGGGGGTATCTGGGCTTGACTACATGTGTGACATGACAGACATTTCAAAGTAAAGTGCTCATATTTAAAATGATTTGAAACACTATGCTACTAAATAACTAACTAACTAACTAACTAACTAACTAACTAACTAACTAACTAACTAAACTAACTACAATTTTGGCACCCACTAACAGGGGTGGATGTAACATGTCCCATCTGGGGTGGGGGGGGGGGGGGGGTGGGGGTATGGGGCGGCTTGATCTTGATGAAAGTCGCACCCATACCATTTTCAGTTACAGGACTTTAACATCAGTTGTTGCAGGAGTTGCAACAGACATGTAGGCATGCATAAAGCTAAAGGTCTGACTCAGAGAGTTTTCTGTTTTCAATGATGAAATGCTGTTGGTTTAGTGGTGACACAGCTGTAGTTATTTAGTAGCAGTAGTGGCGTTGCACAACATGTTAAATCTAAGCACTTTAATTTGAAATATCTTGGGTTGTTTTGCATGGCATCATGTTTGGTGGGGCAGACAGGGCATTTAGGGGGGCATTGCCCCCCCCCCCCCCCCCCATGCCCATGCCTAGATCCGCCCCTGACCACTAAACCAACGCCATTTCATTATTCAAGACGTTTAACTTTATGCATGCTGAGTGTCTGTTACAACTTCAACAACACCTGATGTTATTATTACGTGCCTAATAAAAAGTCCTGTGAACAGACCATTTGCGCTTGCCCCCCGCCACCCAATCTGGTAATGTTATATCCGCGCCTGGCTATACGGTTAGGGCAGCTGCAGTGATGAGTACCGGAGCTCCACTCGCCCCAAGCTCTGCCCTCTTAATTGAAGCCCTGAGTGTGTTGGTCGGAGTGCAGGGCCATGCAGTGCTGTCATGCAGGGGCGGATTGGCCATCTGGAGTACAGGGAGTTTTCCCGGTGGCCTGCGCCACCTAGTGGCCTGGACAAGGTCCAAAATGCACTAGTGGCACTTCCAAAAATGCACTAGAATGCGCTAGATGCTCGTCTGGAACATACAGATCCAAATGACCATTAATCTTCTACATTCTCTAGTTGTGTAGACTCAGTTGGGCTAATTCACATGATGAATATTTTAACTCTTGAGGGCATAAAACTGAAACAAATGGACCCTTGCGGGTCCATTTGGTTTCATTTTACGCTCTCAAAGAGTTACATCTGGTTAACCAGCTGCCCCCCCCCCCCCAGGGTGGCCTGGCAAAGGCAAAATTGTCCCGGTGGGAAAATATGTGCCAATCCGCCCCTGCTGTCATGTCTGTTCTGGAGAGCTCTGACGTGTCTCTTCTTTTATCAAACACTACAATATATAGAAATCTTTCTGTCTATCTGTGACCTTGCTAAGCACAGCTATAGGGAACACACTCCAGTTACAGCTAATGGAGAAATGCCTTGGAGGTGCACTTTAGCTCTGCAACAGGAACGGCTGCTGACACACTCGTTGTTAATGTTAAAGGACAACTTTGATTTTTTTTTTTCAACCAAGGTTCATGTTTTAGGTTGTTATCAGAGAAAGTAAAAGATGGCTTACTTTAAGCCTTTAGTTACACAGCTTACACGTGAAATATTTGTGGAAAAAAATGTATACAACTGCTGTTTGTGATTTTTTTTTTTTTTTAGATCAATCAATCAATTAGTTAATGCATATGGTACTCTGGGCCAAATGAGGGCGCTACAGGCTACGCTACATCTCTGATATACAGAGACTATGTTTATATATTCCACCCATTTTCATTTTTTTTTCTGAGAGTGTACAAATGTGAACCAAATGGACCCTGGTGGGTCCATTTGGTCCCATTTGTACACTTTCAGAAAAAGGGTCCTAAAAGGAAACTCATTAACATGGTGAAACACATCTTGATGATGTCATCAAGATGTATTTCACCATGATAAAGATTTTTTCAGACCTCCATTTCTAGGAAACACAGAATGGGGGACTTTTTTTATCATGTCCACTCAACATGACTGTAGTAAAATATTGAAAATGAGTGGAATTCCCCTTTAAGACACATGCATGCACACTTGCATTTCCCTGCGCATTTGCGTGCACCTGCGCAACACACACACAGACCCGCTATTAAAACAAGTATAGCAGAGAAAGATTTGTTTATGCTTAATTGTATCCATAAAAGTACTGTAAATGGCAAGACAGTGTAGTGTAAATGGCTTACAGTGGTAAGCACTTGAGATTGTCAGTGGTGGTACCACCACTGACAATGAAATGGTAACCGCAGGAATGTCTCAATGTGGTACCAGAAAGTTCCATGCTGTCACCAGGAGATTAACAGGTTAAAAACACATTTACATGTCCTACTACTTGGTTGACCTAATAGACCGAGGCGTACTTTTATAGCCATTGTTAATCAACCATTGTCCCAACTTGTTGGAGGGGCAAGAGAACATGGTATGGGGGCGGCTTCATGAAGCCGCACCCATACCATTTTCGGTTACAGGACTTTTACTAGTCAATTAAAGCATCAATAATACTAAGGCTGTTGAAAATAGTTAATTAATGGGATTAAATTAATTCTGTTGATTAATCTGATTAAGAATTTAACGCAATTAACTCATTGTGCACACTGACTCAACCCACTGAGCATTTTCTCATTCAACGAAATGTGTAGAGCACGGTTTTACAGAGACATATATCCTGTGTGTCTCCCTGTAACCAGAACTAGAGTATAGCTGGAGGATCTACAAGCATTGAGGGCTTGTAGATCTCGTATTTTGATACATATTTTAAATATAAATGGTTATTTTTTTCACAGATTCGGTTTCTTTTTTAAAAACATGCATATTTTGGACATAGTTCGAATGGTGATTAATCATGATTAAATTAATTTTGAAGCTGTGATTAATTTGATTAAAATTTTTAATCATTCAACAGCCCTAATAATAACATCAGTTGTTGTTGAAGTTGCAACAGACACACAGCATGCATAAAGCTAAAGGTCTGACTCAGAGAGTTTTCTGTTTTCAATGATGAAATGCTGTTGGTTTAGTGGTGCCAAAATTGTATAGCAGCAGTAGTAGTGTTTCAAATCATTTTAAATATAAACACTTTAATTTGAAATATCTTGGGTTGTTTTGCATGGCATCGTGTTTGGGGGGGCAGACTGGATATTTAGGGGGGCATTGCCCCCCCCCCCCATGCTCATGCCTAGATCCGCCCCTGATCTCAAGTGCTTACCACTGTACACTCCACTTTATCAACATCTGCTGTAAATGACGTCAGGTTTCAGTTCATTTTGCAGCTAGCTCTCATTAGCATGACACACAGGAGGCATGCAGAGGCTGTTGGACAGTGGAGTTCCAGGGCCACAGTCCTTGATTATGTGGATTGATGGTAGCATTAAGAGCTGTGTCATGTTTATGCGAGGTGTTTTATGTCACAGCAGGGAAAAAGGACTCCACCAGTCAATAAAAATGAGTGGATAAAAAAAAAAACACCCAGGAGGTGGTGGTGGGGTGGGGAATAGCCATTAATCTATTAAAGGAGAATTCCACAGCAAACACATCTGGCATCCATTTACTTTGATCACGCTGTGACATTACAGTATATATGTTGCACTTGATTTGTCGTTTTTTTTCCCCCACACATCATATTTTTAATAGTATAGTGATACTCAGGAATGTGTTTTATGTCACTCTGGCACAACTTTTACATGTAATCCTCCTCTCCTCCCCTCCCTTCTTCCACTCTCCTCTCTAATCACTCAGGTTGAAACTCCTGTAGCACGAATTCTTTTTTTTTTTATGTAGGCCCAATTATCATGTGGTGTATGGTTTGATGCGATGTGTGGAGAAAAAAAAGTTTGGAGTTACTAAAATACACACATTAGACACATTAGTGCAGGGGTGTCAAACTCAGATACAGAGTGGGCCAAAATTTAAAACTGAACAAAGCTGCGGGCCAAGTTTGCACGAACTAACCTTTTAAAGGGGAATTCCACCCATTTTCCAAAAAATCCTGAGAGGGTACAAAAAAAAAAAAAAATGGATCTAAAAAAAAAACATTAACATGGTGAAATACATAGAGGTATTTCACCATGTTAATGATTTTTTTCAGACCTCCATTTTTAGGAAATACAGAATTGGGGAACCTTTTTAAATGATGTCCACACAACATCGCTAATGTATATTAATGACATATTAAAATGTTGAAAATAGGTGGTCTTCCCCTTTAATTTGATAATGTCTCAAGGGCCAAATGAAATTACACGGCGGGCCAAATTTGGCCCACGGGCCATAGTTTGACACCCATGCATTAGTGTTTGGAAAGAGCTTTCAGACTGAACAATGAAGTGAAATGAAATGATAATTCAGACTGAGCGGCAGACAAGGATCTCAGGTGTTATTGTTGTCTTAATTTCCCTGTTCCTCTCTCCCTCCTCACCTACAGCACGGGATCGAACTCGCCAAGGATCCGAGGAGAGCGCGAGGACGAGGAGGACGGTGAAGGAATAAGACCCAGCCCAGCTCCGGACGGGCGGACCAGTGGAACCCGGGAGTCTCTGCTGGCTGGGGGTGCGACTGACCGGCCGCCCCGCCCTGCCCCGCCCTGCCCAACCAGCCATAACCTGTCTCCTGCGCGGTCGGGCGGTCCCGCTGTGCTCCAAGTGTGGCGGCTGATGACCGCCTCCCCGTGGACCGGAGGAGGACTGCAGGGCTGAGCGGAGGAGGAGGAGGAGGAGGAGGGAAGGAGGCGGAGGCGGAGCCGGCGAGGGAGGAGGAGGAGGAGGCAGGGGCGAGGAGGAGGGCAGGGGGGAGGAGCCGCCCGCCGCCCGGCGCGCACGCCACTCGCGGTCACCCGCCTACAAGGACCATGTGGATTTTTTCGCTGGCACGGAGGAGAAGGAGTCTCCGGAAAGACTTCTTCGGTGATGGCGACAGCGAAGCGACGCCATCCTCCTCACCGCGGCGACGGATGATGATGTCGCTGATGTCGGGCTTTTGCTGGTGGCGCGTGGCGCTGGCGGCGGCCGTCGCCGCCTCCTTGCCGGGCGGCGCGCGGGCCCAGAACTACCACCCCACGGTGAACACGCAGTACGGCAAGCTGCGGGGCGTGCGCGTCCCCTTGCCCAGCGAGATCCTGGGGCCGGTCGACCAGTACCTGGGCGTGCCCTACGCCGCCTCGCCCGTGGCCGAGAAGCGCTTCATGCCGCCCGAGCCGCCGTCCTCCTGGTCGGGCGTCAAGAACGCCACGCACTTCGCCCCCGTCTGCCCGCAGAACATCCACAACGCCGTGCCGGAGATCATGATGCCCATCTGGTTCACCTACAACCTGGATATAGTGGCCACCTACATCCAGGACCAGAACGAGGATTGCCTCTATCTCAACATCTACGTTCCCACCGAGGATGGTGAGTGGGTCGGGTAACACAGGACAAAAAGGATGAGTTCCTCTTCTTTCTTCTTCTTCTTTATCTTCTCTCTCTTTCTCTCTTTCTCTGTGTCAACTGTATTATCGTATGTATGTATGTGCGGAGCATGAACTTGTTGTCTGGCGCATGCCGTGTCCGTGTCCAAACCATCTCTCCATCTCTACCACCTTTGAACCATCTAGACTTGATCCATGTTTCCCATTCCACCTCACAACACAACAACAAAAAGGTCTTTTCATCAACTCTTCCCCCGCCCTCCTCCTCCTTCCATGCCACTTGTTAGAGGTTACTCTTTTGTGTTTTTTACGCAAAGAAAACAATGAAAAAAAGCCTGAAACAAATCCACGCAATTGACTAATCGACCATTCAGGAAATGAGGCTGAAGTCAAAATCCAAATCAGGCCCTTGAAGGCAGGAACGGATTGGAACACAAAGTACTTCTTAACGGAAGCACCTACTCCCCTTCCCTCACTGTCTTGACTGTTCTGGGGGTATTAATACTATTATTATTGCTGCTATTGTTATTATTATTAGACATCATAAGCGATTGACTAGCCCGATTCATCACGATAGTAGTGGATGATCCTCCATAATACTTTTCATAGGGTTGGTGAAATCAGATCTGGTACACAAGAGGCCTGTGGCATCCGTCTGACCTATGTAAGACCCGCTGCTGAA
Organism: Benthosema pterotum; assembly: GCA_039105355.1. NCBI lineage: Eukaryota > Metazoa > Chordata > Actinopteri > Myctophiformes > Myctophidae > Benthosema > Benthosema pterotum. Next base: position 31,907,242 of record CM076984.1, on the reverse strand, counting down.
CTCCTTAAGGGGCTGAGGCAAAATAAGGCAGAAGCTTGGTCTGTCTGTGCACACAACCAGATATATGAAAGAAAACGTTGTCCGACACAACCCCGAGGAAGGCAAACACAGCATAGATTACCTTTTTTATATTAAAATCGAAGAGACTAAAATGTTTCACAGCATCATGCAGGCAACGGACAAAACGGGCTCTTCGACTCTTCTTTAAAGAGACACACCTGCCCCAATGTTCTGTTACGTCTGGAAGTACAGGAGACCCCACACAGCAAAACAAAACGTGATAAAAAAAACACCTAAATCTCGCCTGGAATATCCTTAATAACGTGGCACAGACCCTATAGGGTACGACGCTAGCTGTGTGGTCCGCTAGCGGGTCTTATATAGACGTGCATGTGTGAATATGGGCTTCCTGTGGCCCAGAATGCAATGCAGCAGCAAATCCATTCCACCATTACGGAATATTTCTGCAGCAACACCCCCCCCAGCTATACCCCTTTTTATGCCCCTCAATTATTATTAGAGGGATATCTCTGATAATCTGTTTCTGTTGTTAATTAATGATGATCCTGGGATGGGTACTATAAGGTAAAGGGGAGGGTATAGTGGAGGGTTTTTTGTGGGGTAAATAAATAAATAGTAGTTAATAATATAGCATTAATAGATGAGTAGATTATTGTTGCATGTCACCTGAGCTGCGGTACTCTTTTTGCAGAGCCTACTGTTATTTCGTAGTATTTTTTTTTATTCATTTCACAGTCAAAAGAATATCCAAGGAATGTGCCAGGAAACCGAACAAGAAAATATGTAGAAAAGGAGGTATGTAAAAAAAAAGAAAGAAAGAAAAAATGAAAAGAAAAGAAAGAAAGCCGACATGGAACATACCATATGAGGAAAAACTGAAAGAGAGAAGAGAGCGGGTGGTGGTGGACACATGCACATACACGTACACACGCACATGCACACCAGGGGCGGATATAGGCATGGGCATGGGGGGGCAATGCCCACCCCCTAAATGCCGTGACTGCCCCACCAAACACGATGGCATGCAAAACAACCCACAAGAAATTTCAAATTAAAGTGCTTATATTTAAAATGATTTGAAACACTACTACTGCTACTAACTAGTTGTGGCACCACTAAACCAACAGCATTTCATCATTGGAAAGAGAAAACTCTCTGAGTCAGACCTTTAGCTTTATGCATGCTGCGTGTCTGTTGCAACTTCAGCAACAACTGAGGTCAGTATTGATGTTTACTTTCCTAATAAAAGTCTTTTAGCCGAAATGTTATGGGTGCGGCTTCAATTTGCACCACGGGCAAAACCATCTCTTGCCCCCCCCCCCAATTGGGAATGTTACATCCGCCCCTGACTGACACACACACACACACACACACACACACACACACACACACACACACACACACACACACACACACACACACACACACACACACACACACACACACACACACAGAGGACGCCACCCCCCCTCAGCCCAGCCTGCAACTACATCAACCGTCACAATCAATGCACTAATTGGAGTGAACGTGAAACTTATACGACTCATATTAACCCTGACACTCAAGGATACGTATGAGACGGGTGATTGAGGATGACTGCAGTGCTGTGTGTGTACGCGGGGGTGTGAGTGTTTGGGTGTGTGTATGTGTGTGTATGTGTGTGTCTAGAGGCAGTGGTGAACACCATAGATATACTGTATATATACTGTATAAGAAAGCTAGATGGGTATAAGAAAGCTAGATGGCTCGCCAGTGCTGCTGGCCAATGGGGAGTGACGTTGTTACGTGGCGGCCATCTTGTCAGAGTATAGCATAACATTGTGTCTATGAGCATGTACTTTTTAAATGGCGATAACTCGCTTATTTTTCAACCGATTTTCAAACGGATTGGTTCGTAGTAAACATCCGCATAATATGAGCCGTTATATGATGTTTTTAGAAAAAAAAATACAATTTAGCCAAAATCATAGCCCAGTTGATAACGTTCATAATAAAGTAATCCGTTAATAAAGTAAATCTGTCAAGTTTTGAGCGAGTTATACTGTAGCTGTTTCTGTTTGGGCTGCCATAGAGCATACTGTATTGAATACTCTGGCAAGATGGCCGGAGATCCCGCGGGAGTCAGAGGCTCCACCTCAAGCCATCTAGCCTTCTATATATATATCTATGGTGAACACCGTAGACATTATAAACGCTAGATGGCTCAAGGCCGAGTCTGAGGTGGTTCAGCCTGGTGACCATCTTACCTGAGGCAGTGAAAAAAGCCACACGGTGGCGCCAGGGAAAGTATATTCTGTGTGTGCCTTGCTGCTCTCCTCTGCCTCCTTTAGTGTTCAGTGCTCTGGGAAACGTTTACCACCTACGTCACTTTTAGGGCAGTGACGTAGGTGGTAAACAGTCTGGAACCCCCTCCTCTGGTGTTCCACTACAGTATGCACTGAGACACGAACACAGAGGCACGGATGCACGATGGTATAACCATACAGACGAGGTTTAATTTCGGCGAAGTATCCCTTTAACGTTCCAATTTTTTTTGGAGCTCTGGGCTCCTGGACTAAAGCAACACAAAGCAGTGCAGGGGCTCTATACTCCCAGCCTGTTGGGACAGGGCCTTTGAGTATACATTCCCTGCCACTGTCAGAGTGCATGGCGAGGGAACAAGGAGATGTCAGCCAGCCGCACACTACATCAGGCTGCTGAATAATTAATGGGATTTCTGTCAAATGACAGACAGTGCTGTGCAAGAACTGTATAAGAACTGTGATTACTCTTTGTATGACAAAGCATTGCACACAGACCCTCGATCTTATGTCTACACGTTTTTTTTTTTTGTTTTTTTTACCATGCTTTCTTTTTACTGTCATTTCTTTTCTTTTTTTTACTACAATTTGATTAGATTGTTTTTGATTGACCCAGAAGCAAAATTGCTCTAATAGTGTGCTAGAATATAAAATTGGGAAGGTGGCGTACCGAACCGTACTGCCGAAATTTCGGTAATGCTTCACGTTGCTCTCTGACGGCACTTAAGACACTCGGGCTTATTGGAAGAATTTGTCAAAGACGCGACATCTGAAAGCATCGCTTCTTTGGGCCTCCGCTTGTTGATTACATTTGCTGCCGCTGAAAAAGTGGAGGGTCTAGTCCTCCCGCAAAATGTAATATTCACAATTGTTCAGACGGGGACAACTGTTTGACTGGCATGACAGCTTTCATCCATCCAAGGAGCTAATGATTTGAAGCACAGCAGCGCCATAATAAAAGTGCAGTGCCATTTTCTATTACCAGACAGGTGAAATCTGAATGCTATTAAGAGACCATTCTTAGGGAGGCGATTCTTAAAACTTGTCTAAATCCAAGCAGAGTAAGAACTGGGCACGGAGCCTTCGGGGAGAAAGTTTTTTTTTCCCTTTTCCCCTCCGTTCCGGGGACCGCTGTGCACTTATTCCCCATCGTTATTTCCATCACGGAGGCGGCCTGGGCTATGATAGAAAAATGTCCCACTTATTTTAATGTTTTTCCGATGTTGAACTTTTTAATGCTGAATCACCACATTGCCTTATATAGACGTAGTCCTTTTTAACAATGCCCCCCCCTCCCCACGGCCACCGGCGGCAAGAACAGATGTCCGTGTCGTTTCCATTAAATGAATTACAGCGGTCCCCGTCAAATAACTTATAACAAACCCAAACGCTCAGATGGAACTTCATGGATAATTGGAAGTCGCATTTACCTGCTGTACCGTTACCTGTTGGCTGTCCCCGTAGGATTGTACAGTATTTGACAGATGCCTGAACCCAAACACTATTTCATATAGGTAAAAGAAAAAAATATATATCAACATTATTTCAAGGAAACGACCAGGAGGGAAAATGGTTTTCTCTGGTTGACTTTAAGATTCCGAACATTTGTAATTCCACAGCAAGCATTCTGTATTCAGCTCGGAGGCCCTAAATGCTGCCCACAGCTCCATAAAGACACCAGGCCACCAATGGCCTCTCTCTCTCTCTGTCTCTCTCCAGGGGCGGATCTAGGCATGGGCATGGGGGGGGATGCCCCCCTATATGCCCTGACTGCCCCACTAAACATGATGGCACGCAAAACAACCCAAGCTATTTCAAATTAAAGTGCTTAGAATTAAAATAATTTGAAACACTACTACTGCTACTAACTAACTACAGCTGTGTCACCACTAAACCAGCAGCATTTCATCATTGAAAACAGAAAACTCTCTGAGTCAGACCTTTAGCTTTATACATGCTGCGTGTCTGTTGCAACTTCAACAACAACTGATGTTATTATTGATGCTTAATTGCCTAATATAAGTCATGTACCCGAAAATGGTATGGGTGCAACTTCATGAATGCTTCATGAAGCCGCCCCCATACCATTTTCTTCTGCCCCCCCAATTTGGAAATGTTACATCCGCCCCTGTCTCTCTCTCTCTGTATCTCTCTGTATCTCTCTCTCTCTCTCTCTCTCTCTCTCTCTCTCTCTCTCTCTCTCTCTCTCTCTCTCTCTCTCTCTCTCTCTCTCTCTCTCTCTCTCATCTCTCTCTCTCTCTCTCTCTCTCTCTCTCTCTCTCTCTCTCTCTCTCTCTCTCTCTCTCTCTCTCTCTCTCGCATCGTACACTCAAATGCTTTGGTAAACCATTATTAAAAAAAAAAAAAAAAAACTCGGACTAGCCCTCCGTGCACTTTTGCTTCTGAATAAATCCCTGGTTTATGGGAATGTAACATGTTTTTTTTATTTTCTTTCTTTAACTGACACTGTCATTCTACTTTCCTGTAAGCATAAATGCTGTGGTGCTGTGTCAATTTCACAATGTTGTTAATCGTGTTAAACGTTGACAAATAGATCTGGAACAGCTCAATTGTACGCCCATTTCCAACTCCATAAAATCGGGGTGACCAATGAGGACACAGTATGCAAACATATTGACCTGCGCAGTGACGTCACCGCCCCTGTTCCAGAAATGGATTCCCCATTCATTTTTCTCATAGACTTTTCGAAAATAATTTATATAAAGACGATTACGCCGCGGACAAAGCCAACTCGAGTCGTGACGAATCATCATGACACACACAAACTTTTGGGACAATCAAATCATTTCTAAGATAAAAAAAAAAACACAAAGTCTTGTATCATGCCGTTTTCTACTTCGTCTTAATTGTGTATTATATGACGATATTGTGTTTGTTGTCATGATTTGTCACGACCCGAGTTGGCTTTGGCCGCGGCGCAATCGTGTTTTTATTAACCATTTTCGAAAAGTCTATGAGGAAAATGAATGAGGAATCCACTAGTGGAACAGGGCTGGTGACGTCACTGCGCAGGTCTATACTGTGCCCTGATTGGCCACCCCAGCTCTCTGGAGTAGGAAATGGTCTTAGTACAGTTGAGCTATTCCAGACCAATCTGCTGACAGCTGATAGGGTCTGGCTTTATCCAGGCTACTGCAGGCTCACGTTGCAACGTAAATGCCAGTAAAACAATAATTCCTTCACTCCAAAGTCTATGTAGAGATTATACTGTACTCGTGCTTCATTTTGGATAAGGTTTCTTCTATCACAGCAGAAAGTTCTCGGTGTCGTCGTTTGACAACTTCCAAGTGAATCAAAGAACGCTCAACGACAGTTTAACAGTCCATCGGTTTCCTCATTAAGTGGGTTGTATTTCTGGCGTTAATTTCTCATTTTCTCAACGTCCTCCATAGAAATGCTGGTACATTAATAGAGCGATCTGTTTCCTATTAAGTTTTCTGGAGAGCCTCTAATGGCGGAAGGCCGCGCCACGCAGTAGAGTCATACACACTGGGAATACTGGATGTCATGTCACTGTTCAACTGGAAACCTTGTCTGTGCTAAAACTCTGTACGCTTCAGAAAACTGAAAAGAAGGATCCAGGCCTCCCTGGTAGGTAGGTCTGCCCACTGAGCATTTAAAATATCTAGGTGGACATCTAAAAATGGTTTATAACTAGTCTAAAATGTAAAGCTTTTAGTGGTCTATGGTTATTAATTATCCTGACTGAATAAGATGTTGGCAAAATATGGTCCAAACATGATCCATTCCCAACAGCTGATTCGGTCTGGCTTTAGCCAGGCTAGTCTATGCTTATATTAAACGTTTCAACGGGCTAAACGAGTGGTGCCCACACTTTATTGACTTGAGAGCTACTTTCAAAATGACCGGCTCAACAAGATCTACACATAAAAACAAATCCCCTCTAATGCCCCCAAGAAAGTTTGACTTTAAAATAGTGGTGATGTTGTTACTTACTGTTATAGTGTTTAAGAATAATGCCCTTATAATAAAAAATGGAGGGGGAGAATTGGAAGGTTTTCTTGTATATGCTACTACTGACGTTTGAAAACAGTATCTGGGGTTTGGGGTTTGAGCTGACAGTTTGTGATGTTGAGTTTAGTTTCTTGCACCCAAAGCTAATAACATTCACATTTTTGTCCACAATTGTGAAATACAACTGTCAAAACGTTTGTCAAAATAACAATTATTCTCCATTTTGTAATTGCGTGGACTCTTGAAATTACGTAATTCAGATGTTTAAATATAATTTAACTCTAGAGAGTGTAAAATGTTACAGATCTATACATTTTAGGGGACTGCATGTCATGTGATCTACCTGCATGGCCTGTGTGATCTACTGGCAGAACGCAATCTTCCTTTTGGGCAGCCCTGGGCTAAACAATCACTAAGCTAAGCCTAAACTGCTAAAGAAAATACATTTTTCCCAGGGGGCCAAATGAGATACATAAAATATTTTTGGAGGGCCAAGACTAAAGTCTGAACTAAAGTCTGCGTAATATTAATTTAATTTCAAGATAAAACCAAGCGTAAGACCAAGCGTTAACAGCAGGGACCTCTATTCATTCAGTATTTGTGCCCAGAGGACCACCGTTTGATGACATTTTAGCCCCACAGACCAAAACTAAAGTTGTATTTTGCTTTTGTCCACAATTCCAGGCTGGATTTCGCAAACAAAAACAAGCAAACAGATCGAAATGACCACAAATCTTCTCTAGTTGTGTAGATTTGGGGCTAATTCAGATGAGGAATATTGTAACTCTTTAGAGCGTAAAAATGAAACCAAATGGACCCTAGCGGTCCGGTCCATTTGGTTTCATTTTTACACTCTCAAAGAGTTACATCTGGTTAACCAACTTTCCATATTTAACTGGAACTCTCTCAAGGATCACTGGTGGTCGGCGGACCACTGGTTGAAAACCACAGTACCCTTTCACAGGCCGGTCAGAGTCAGCCAAATGGCCGTATTTGGCCCCCGGGCCGCATAATGCCCAGGTATGCTCCACCGTGTTCACACATCAATGCAGCTCAACATGGAACAGTGTGTCACAAAGCAACTCTGAGGTTGTCAGTCAAGATGGAGAAAAACATTCTAAACTTGGTGTAAAACACTTTCTTCTCAAAATCTTTGCAAATGGAATGAGTCAAGTGAGTGACATCAGTGAGTGAAATCAGTAGGCAGTGACTGCACCAATGTGGAGCAATTATTCGGTTCATTAGTTAGCTTGTGTTTATGCTTATTTGTTTGATATGGTCATAGCAATTACCACTGCCCATTTCACATTTGCACAGCTTGTAGATGTGAATCGTTTAGGGTTATGGTTAGTAATGTCTGACTAATGTCCTGGAGACAAGGACGAGTTATTTTATAATACTTTCCGTTCAAGAAAACAGTAGATACGCTTTTGTTTTTCAAATGTTATTCAAAAATAGCGCAAGAAAATCCTGTCAGGTGAAAAAAAGCGACTCGTACTCCTCAGGCGCCAAAGGAAGCTTGCATAGCTGGAATGACGTGTTCCTTCTAAAATTGTAAGAAACAAAATAGTGGAAAGTTTAGGCAATCTAAATGTTGACAACGTGTCACATTGTGAATGTGACGATGATGTGTGGTGTGAGCTTGTGTACAATGGGTCGCTTTGCTACTGAAAAACAAAAACATTGAAATAACAGTTAAAGGGGAAATAACATGAAATTCAACTATTTAATTTTATTGTGTTTTTGGTGCTCACGTGTGTGTTTTCTAACCCCACAAATTATCTAGTTTTAACAATCGGTCTTTCATGCAGTGCTTATAATGTCCACCATTGTTGATTTTACCACGTTGATATGGAATTTGAACAAGCCTGGTTTTATCTATCATCAGTATTATAGTCACTATAATGACTATAAAATAACATGCACATCAGCGCCCCCACCAATTCAGGACATTCTGGTACTGCACCTAAGCTTTCCATAAAGAAATGACAAGGACTGGTTATACGAGTGATGGCTGTGGCTCAACATCCGATGCGATCGGACTAATAGATGGATTAAAGAATGAAATCTACATGTCGTCGTGTTCTGCGCCTTCGTCGCGACCGGTCTATGTTATTTCACGGTAAGAAAACGACGAGCGCAACTTCGGTCCGGGAGTTAAAAACATTTTCAGGAATCCATATTATTTGTGCTTTAATTGGGGACATACAGTACATGGTTTCTGTTCCTGCCCCCCCCCCCCCCCCCCCCCCTTTCTCCGCCAGTGACCATATCTACCACATCTCCATTTACCGTTTTATAAAGTCTGTATTCTCGGTGAGCCGCGGCTCCTCTGGAGGAAAAGGGCTGATTAATTTTCAGAAAGAAGTGCGCCTTTTGACTCCTGATGAAATTGTTTTATGACTGTTGCCAAGCAACAGTTCGTGGTCACGGCGGCGGAGCACAGTGAACGCCCCCCCCCCCTTCACTCTGGCAGACACACTTGTGTCAGACCCACACCGCACCAACACAGCAGGGGCGGATTGGCCATCTGGAGTACAGGGAGTTTTCCCGGTGGCCTGCGCCACCTAGTGGCCTGGACATTTTTTTTTTTTTTTTTTTTTTTTTTTTTTCAAAGTCCAGGGTAGGCCAGGGCGCCAGGAAAAGAGAAAAGAGCCTTCAAGTAGGAGAGTTGCCATATTCCCGTTCACTCCTGTACGCCAGGGCTGCAGCTCGCGCTGCTGGAGGCAGTGTTGCCAACTGCCAAGATCCAAAATGCACTAGTGGCACTTCCAAAATGCACTAGAATGTGCTAGATGCTCGCCTGGAACATACAGATCAAAATGACCATTAATCTTCTACATTCTCTAGTTGTGTAAACTAAGTTGGGCTAATTCACATGATGAATATTTTAACTCTTGAGGGTGTAAAAATGAATTCATTTTTACGCTCTCAAAGAGTTACCAGGGTGGCCTGGCAAAGGCAAAATTGTCCCGGTGGGGAAATATGTGCCAATCCGCCCCTGCAACACAGTAACAATGAGGCTTGTTACGTCTGCGTACAATTTGTACACCCCCCTCCATGTAAATCTGTTATGGTAATATGCACAGAGAAAAGGGGAAGGCTTGAAAGAATAAATATAATGATCTTGTCAGTGCTAATGGCATAATTCCGTGGTTTTCAACCCTTTCGATACCAGGGCCCACTAATTATACAGCGCTTGAGCCACTGACCACGGATTTGATGACATTTTAACCCCTTTTGTCTTTTGTCCACAATTCCAGGCTGGATTTGGGAAACAAAACTGGCAAACCTACTGATCAAAATGACCATTAATCATCTACATTCTCTATTTGTGTAGACTGGGGCTAATTCACATGATGAATATTTTAACTCTTGAGTGTAAACATGAAATGGTGCCATTTTTACGCTATCAGAAGAGTTACAGGGATGACTGGTGGTCCCCGGACCACCTGTTGAAACCACTGTGTTATGATAATATGCACAGGAAAGAAGAGGCTTGTAAGAATAAATATAACGATCTTGTCGGCACAAATGGAATAATTGACCAAAATACATTTGATTTCTTTAGTTTATGTTTTTTCGTTTATATCCATCCAGACATCCATCCAGACAGGATCCCAGGCTAATAAGCCTCATATGGATAAATCCATTAGCCTATACTTGTCTTGATTTGGGAAACAAAACAGGATAAGAAAAATGACCATTCTCTTACATTCTCTGATTGAATGTGTAGACTTTGGTCTTTGATTGTAAAGGGTGTACAGAGTGTAAAAATGAAACCAAATGGACCCACAAGGGTCTATTTGGTTTCATATATACTCTCAAAGAGTTACTGGTTAACCAACTTTCCATATTTAACTGGAACTCTCTCAAGGACCACTGGTGGTCCCCGGACCACTGGTTGAAAACCACAGTACCCTTTCACAGGCCGGTCAGAGTCAGCCAAAGGGCCGCATTTGGCCCCCGGGCCGCATAATGCCCAGGTATGGTGTAGAATAAAAACACAACAGCATCAATCTTGTGGTGATAGCTGCAGTCACTTTGAATCAGCACGCTTGCTTAAACGCTTTGAATGGAGGAAACACAAGACAGTCTTGAGAGTACTGGAAGGATTTATTTTGGATTTCACACACACACACGGCGGCGGCGGTGACTCGGATTTAAAGCTCAGAGACAAGATTCCTTCAACACATTTTGACCCGAGGCTGGTTGTACTGAGGAAAAAAAAAACTTCTTTCAGACATCATTTTCTACTGCTTTATTTTTTGATAGTGACAGTGAGAGAAAGGAAGGGCAGGGCAGGGCAGAGTCGGATTGTACTCTATACGTGCATGCATATGTGCACGGTTATCAAAAAACAAAACAACAACAACAACACTGCTAGTGCAGTGGTTTTCAACCAGTGGTTCGGGGACCACCAGTGGTCCTGCGAGGGTTGCAGGTGGACCCCAGGCTAAAAGATTGACAGTTGGTTAACCAGGTGTTAACTCTTTGAGAGCGTAAAAATGAAACCAAATGGACCCTTGCAGGTCCATTTGGTTTCATTTTTACGCTCTCAAGAGTTAAAATAAATCATCATCTGACTTAGCCCAAGTCTACACAACTAGGGAATGTAGAAGATTAATGGGCATTTGGATCTGTATGAAGAAATCTTTAGTTTTGGGGTCTGTGGAGCTAAAATGTCATCAAATAGTGGTCCTCGGTGGCTCAAATGCTGAATAAATAGTGGGCCCCGGTATCAAAAAATGTTGAAAACCACTGTGCTAGCGCAAGCAGACAGCGTGTGGCGCTGGTTTGCATCCGAGCTGTACCAACCAGTGCATGGTGTTTCTAAGCAATTTGGAGCCCTAGGCTCCTGTAAAATGGTGCCCCCCAAGGGATAAAATTAATATGAACTATTTTTAAACTAAATAACATATCAGGCCTATATGTATTTGAAATGGTCAATTCTAGTTATAGAGGATAAGTATAATGTAGGCCTATTTATCCATATTAGGCTTATTAGCATGTCTGGTGGTCGCCCCCCTCCCCTCGTGGTCGCCCCCCTCCCCTCATGGCGCCCTAGGCAACTGCCTAGTCAAAAACGCCCCTGGTACCAACTGCTCACTTCGCTCCTCTCTGCAAATGAGGAGGGATAAAACCATCTCTCTCTCTCTCCTATCTGGGCCGTGAGCTGTACAGTATACTGCGTTGTCCCGGCATAAAGATCAAAGACTGATTGACTCTCATGAGCCACTGGCCGGTCAGACGGCTCAAGACTTCAATCTGCTGGGCTCTGGGGGATTCAGACAGATGTGCAGCGTTAGCCAGTATACAGCTGCTTGTTATTCAACCGATGGGCCAAGTGCCATGCACGGGGAGACAGACACAGACACAGCCAGCCAGACAGACACTCAGCTGCAGTGACTTGCACTCACTCACGTCACTGATATGGAATAGACTGGCCTTATCCTGAGATGATTTTCAGTGGTTTTCAACCAGGGGTCCGGGGACCAGCAGTGGTCCTTGAGATGGTTCCAGGTGGTCCCCAGCTAAGTTTGTCAACCTTTTGACGTAGATGTAGCCCGAGACGTGCGCCATGGTCACGATTAAGAAGACACTAATAGCTGGAACACGTCAATCTCTATCTTTACTTTAACTGGTGAAGCACCAATGTACCGGTTCACATATTGATTTGGCCGATATTTGCTGTTACCGGTCAATATTGGTATCGGCAATAACAACATTACCAATGGCAGTAGGCAATTTGTTATTGATATTGATCTGTTATTGATAATACATTTTGCATTGATGATGTTGTCATTTGTAGTCTACAAAGCTGTAGATTCTGGACATGCATTTCTTGTATTGATAATGTAGTTTCCCTGGGACAAAAAGAGGAATGGTGTTGGCAATTGGCTAAAGTGTTACATTAAACATCGGGTTAATTTGGGAGTCCTTGCGTGAAAACGTTTGGGAACCACTGATTTAGAAGACTCTATGGCAGGGATGCCCACACTTTTTTGACTTGAGAGCTACTTTCAAAATGACCGGCTCAGCAAGATCTACACATCAAATACGTGATTGTTCCATGACTGAAAATCCATTTCAAGGCCTCCTAGAAAGTTTGAGCTTTGAAATAGTTGATGATGGTGTTACTTACTGTTATGTTTAAGAATAATGCACTTATAATGAAAAATAGAAGGGGAGAATTGGAAGGTTTTCCTGTATATGCTATTAATGATGTTTGAAAACAGTATTTGAGGTTTGAGTTGACAGTTTGTGATCTTGAGTTTAGTTTCTTGCACCCAAAACTAAGAACTTTCATGTTTTTGTCCACAATTGGGAAAGCGAACTGGCAAAACTTTGGTCAAAATAACAATTACTTCTAATTGTGTGGACGTAATTCAGCTATTTAAATATAAATTAAAATGAAACTAATTTACATTTTTAATGCTCTCAAGAGTTACAGATCTATAATGGTCCAAGTGCTGGGGGGACTATCATGTGATCTACATGCACAGCCTGTGTGATCTACTGGTAGATCACCATCTACTTTTTGGGCAGCCCTGCTCTATGGGTTCAAGTCAAGTCAGCGCTCGCCTCCAATTCTAATCCATGTGTCTGCGGTGGGCACAGCACACCAGTTGACATTGAGTTGAGCAAACAGACCTCGACCTTCCCTTTTGTTATTCCGTTCACACGGCGACACACGGCGACCCGTCCAGCGCGGTGGAGGTTGCACAGAGGTGGCCCCAAACCTGCACCGTCAGCACGGTAAACCCACCCACCCAGCAATTGCCTTCTGAACGCGAAGCAGCATTTCTGTCCCGTCACGGAAGTAGTAACGCAGTAGAACAGAGGTGCCCACACTTTTTTGACTTGAGAGCTACTTTTCTCACATCACATCACGCATCACATCAACACTACAAGATAAATGGACCACTATATGATTTTTCAAAAGAGGAGAGTGGCAAAAGGGAGGGGAAGAGAGGAGAGATGTGTGGAAAAAATAAGTTTGGAGTTAAAGAAATACCCGCATTAGAATAAAGCTGCAACTGCAACTGACCTCATGGTGAAATGTAGAAAATGGGGCATCTGTGACAAAATAAGGACATGAATCATGTCACAGGAATCAAGGTAGATTGATGTCCAATGTGTTTTGGTGTTAGCCCCGAGTTAGCCCAGCCCCCAAAACAAAATGGCCGCCATTTTTTTAAAGTCTTTTTTTTTTTGCTGTGAAAGAGTTAAGGAACAAAAAGGAGTGTTCTTCAGCAGGGGCGAAATCAATCTGTGCCCGCGACCGCGGTCGCGCCCACTGGGAAACGGGCGCCCGTTTTCACAAAAGGGCGCCCGTTTTCACAAAAGGGCGCCCGTTTTCAAAAGGGCGCCCGTTTTCACAAAAGGGCGCCCATTTTCACAAAAGGGCGCCCATTTTCAAAACGGGCGCCCGTTTTCACAAACGGGCGCCCATTTTCACAAAAGGGCGCCCGTTTTCACAAAAGGGCGCCCGCCCATTTTCACAAAAGGGCGCCCGTTTTCACAAAAGGGCGCCCGTTTTGTGAACGGGCGCCCATTTTTAAAAAACGGGCGCCCGTTTTCACAAACAGGCGCCCGTTTGTGAAAACGGGCGCCTGTTTGTGAAAACGGGCGCCCGTTTGTGAAAACGGGCGCCCATTTGGGCTGTGTTGGGAATATTACTTTACCTTGTTAATATATTACTTAATAATTATTACCAATATATTATATTACAATATTACTGTTCGCGCCAAACAGGAAGTGGTATTTGCACCTGATTGGTCGATACTATTTTCCGCCATAACTCCTCAATGCTATGTCATAGAGACATAATGGTGGTATCATTGGACTATGTTTTGGCTCCTTGTGACTTAGCCGCGTCCCCTTTTCTGATTGGCCGATATTTGCCCCGAAACTTGCACGATCGAGGGCCCGTTAATCGCTGCTTGCAGCTTTAATTATTATTATTTTTTGAAAAATATATAATTAAATATTTAGTGTCACTATTAATCAAATATTCATCATAGGGCGCCGGTTTTGAAAACGGTCGCCCTATTATCTTGACAACTGCAGAAGTTAAATAATTAATAAATCAATTTATTTATTCAGGAGTGATTTTTTTCCAAGTTGATTTCATATGGATTTGGCCAGAAAGCCAAGTGTGCTTGCTTTATTGTAGGTATGCCACTGGCCTATGTAATATTTGATTAATAGTGACACTAAATATTTAATTATATATTTTTCAAAAAATAATAATAATTAAAGCTGCAAGCAGCGATTAACGGGCCCTCGATCGTGCAAGTTTCGGGCAAATATCGGCCAATCAGAAAAGGGGACGCGGCTAAGTCACAAGGAGCCAAAACATAGTCCAATGATACCACCATTATGTCTCTATGACATAGCATTGAGGAGTTATGGCGGAAAATAGTATCGACCAATCAGGTGCAAGTACCACTTCCTGTTTGGCGGCGAACAGTAATATTGTAATATAATATATTGGTAATAATTATTAAGTAATATATTAACAAGGTAAAGTAATATTCCCAACACAGCCCAAACGGTCGCCCGTTTTCGAAAACGGGCGCCCGTTTTTGAAAAATGGGCGCCCGTTCACAAAACGGGCGCCCGTTTTGAAAAATGGGCGCCCGTTCACAAAACGTTTGTGAAAACGGGCACCCTTTTGTGAAAACGGGCGCCCTTTTGTAAAAACGGGCGCCCTTTTGTGAAAACGGGCGCCCTTTTGTGAAAACGGGCGCCCTTTTGTGAAAACGGGCGCCCGTTTTGAAAATGGGCGCCCTTTTGTGAAAACGGGCGCCCTTTTGTGAAAACGGGCGCCCTTTTGTGAACGGGCGCCCGTTTGTGAAAACGGGCGCCCGTTTTGAAAACGGGCGCCCTTTTGTGAAAACGGGCGCCCTTTTGTAAAAACGGGCGCCCTTTTGTGAAAACGGGCGCCCTTTTGTGAAAACGGGCGCCCTTTTGTGAAAATGGGCGGGCGCCCTTTTGTGAAAACGGGCGCCCTTTTGTGAAAACGGGCGCCCTTTTGTGAAAACGGGCGCCCGTTTTGAAAATGGGCGCCCTTTTGTGAAAACGGGCGCCCTTTTGTGAAAACGGGCGCCCTTTTGTGAAAACGGGCGCCCGTTTCCCAGTGGGCGCGTCCGCGGTCGCGGGCGCAAAATGATTTCGCTAAGGAACAAAAAGTAGTGTTCTTTCCCCATCCCTGATCATCTTTCCGTTCCACAGTGAAGCAGCATCGGTCTCCTCCTCCTGTCCTGGCTGTCAGTATGCCTTTCTGGAGGTTATAAAGGAACAGCTTGGGGAGAAGGGACAGGACACACATAAGAGAGAATGATGGAGAATGCAGCTAAAAAGGTTAAGGAGGCAGTAATCCCGCCGTAAAGGACAGCCAAAACTCACACTGCGCCTCAGCTGCTCCCGAAATATACACACCGCACCGCCCCATAAAGGGCTATAGCCAAGGTGTCCATCCATCTGCGACCGCGTTTCACACCCCGGACGCATTCTCCTCCAACACATATACCGGAGAACCGGGAGAGGAAAAGGTTGAGCTCTATACTCAGCCAGATCTCACAGATAATAGTACACTATGCACAAAATGCCACCTACGGAATTGCGTGCATACACTACTAGTTAGAGCCAAAACCTGTGAATATGTACTTGGGCGTGGTTTTCACGAACACGGAAGTGGCTAGTTGGGGGTGGGGCAGTTTGGGTTTTATAATATTTACTATTCTGTCCCTAACACATCACAACTCTGACGCGGCTGAGACGGCTCTGCCGACCATCGCAATGCTCAGTGAGGCTATCGCCTCACTCAGTGGCGCTTCACAATGCTCATGGTCGGGAGACGGCGCCACTCTGTCATTTTCAGTGGAGTATATGCTAGTAAGATATGCACGGATTCAGTTCAGTATAATATCCACAGATTTATCTTAGGCAAACATCACAGATTTTTGCATATCCTATAGGCAAGTATGGACGGAATGGCACTTCCGTGCATATTCGCCTAAAACGCATGAGACTGGGTTGATCTACTATGAAAGTTCAATTCACAGTTCTGTTTCCGTTCGGTTTTTGTACAGAATTATTGCAGCCCCTAGACATATACCAGTGGTTTTCACACTTTTTCAGACCAGGACCCACTATTTATTCTACATTTAAGCCACAGACCACCCTTTGATGTTGAGTTTATAGTGTCTTGAACCCAAAACGAAAGGATTTTCTTCTGTTTGGCCACAAGATAACCGGCAAAACCGGCTCACAACGCATCACGGACGCGATGCGTTGTGAGCTTCATTTCCAGCATGAAAGAACATGCAGTATGACGAATAACAACCCAGGCATGGCTGCCTGTTTGTCTGGCAACGATTTCATTCACAGACTAGTGGGAGCGAGGTGTTGGCAGTTTAGGGCGATATGGAGCTGACTATTAGGCTACTAAGCTATTGGAAGCTATTCTTCGTAGCACATTATGTTTAATGAAACAACGCCAACACGTTCCCTCTGCAGTGAGAATAACTGTGATTGGTAGTTGGGACAGATTCTGTCTGCTAGTGCTGCTGCTGCTGCTGCTGCTGCGTGCATTCAATTGAATGTGAGATCATAGAGAGCAGCTGGATAAAGGCTTATCGGTGAGCTTTCCTCTACATATGAGAGTGTTAAAACACTCTCAGTGCCAGCACTTTTCCATATTTTTTAGGTAGCTAGTGCCAGCAATTTTCATCTAAAAGTCATATTTCATATTTCGGTCCATGTTTCCCGTCGGACAAGTTAGTTGGCGACACACTTCCGGTTCCGGGTTGGTCCGTCTCTTATTTCGGTCCGTTCTGATGGGAGGATGCGATCGCTGCTCGCTGCCGTTATCATTGGGATCTTATCAAACCGGCGACGGTGAGCAACGTAGCGTGACGTAGATCAACCTAAATGGCACCGGTCATAACTATTATTTGATAATGATAAGCGTGATGTAGCTCTACTGCAAAGACACACAAACTGTTAAAGGGGAATTCCACCCATTTTCAACATTTTACTATGTCATTGATGTACCTTGAGATGTTGTGTGGACATGATAGAAAAGTTCCCCCATTCTGTGTTCCCAAGAAATGGAGGCCTGAAGAAAACCATGTCACCAACATCACCACCATGTTAATGGATTTCTTTAGACACTTCTTTTTATTTTTTTCTCAGAAAAAAATGTTCAAAATGGGTGGAATTCCCCTTTAAGGGCTGGTTCAGATGTGTTTTAGAGTTGGAGGGGATTTCGGCCTGAAAGGCTCGCTCTTAAACGGGAATTGAACGAGAAAAGTGACCTTCACACTCACGCCAGAACTGAACGAGTTCACAAAGACGTTCTTCGAACCAGAAATATAGCGCTCCGTTCCGTTCACGTTTCACCCAAAATAATGAAAGTGTTTTGCGAACGATCGCTCATTTGTTTTAGACCTCAATCCTTTTCTCGTTACACAATTCTCGTCTGCAGTGTTGTTGTTTTTTAGAATATTTTGATTTAGTCTTAGTCTTTTCAAGATTTTTTTGATTTAGTCTTAGTCTTTTCACTAAGACATATTTAGTCCCATTTAGTCTTCTGAAATTCATGTTTTTAGTCTAGTCTTAGTCAACAAAATGTCAAAAATGATTTAGTCTTACTCTTGGTAGTTTAGTCTTACATACACATACATTGTAGGTTTATATAAGTTGTTATATATTTTGAAAAGGTATGCAATGTATGTAATGTATGATTTAGTCTTCGTCTTTTGAAAATCATTTTTGTTAGTCTAGTCTTAGTTGATTAAATATCAAAAACCTTAGTCGACTAAGTCTTCAGTCTTAGTCTTAGTCGACAAAAACAACACTGCTCGTCTGTGGGCACTGAGTGGTACGGTGGAATCGCCGCAATAATGCGTGCGCTTCGGACTCCACGTCTGTAACGCCTTTTCAGGTACACTGAACACTGAAACTCGGGTACAACACTGAAGGCTGCATGCGACACATTGTGAGGCTTGTAGATCTGCTGTTTTCGCAGTATTATTGGTCCAGAACTGTGCCCTCCTATGGGGATTTCAACCACCTGCTGCCCCCCCCTCTAAACACACTCAGTCACATCCCTGACAAGCAGACGACTGTCACTTCTGCCATTGTGTTGTATGTATTTGTGCGAGAGAGAGAGAAATAGAGAGTGAGAATAATAGATGAATGGATAACTGAATGCACATTGTACGGCGGAGGCGAGAGAGCCGGCCTTCATGCCTTATGGGCGATGTTGTTGCTGTGCAGAGAGAGAAAGAGAGACAGACAGAGAGAGACAGGGGCGGATCTAGGCATGGACATGGGAGGGCAATGCCCCCTAAATGCCCTGACTGCCCCACCAAACATGATGGCAAGCCAAACAACGCAAGATATTTCAAATTAATGTGTTGATAATCAAAATGATTTGAAACACTACTACTGCTACTAACTAACTACAGCTGTGTCACCACTAAACCAACAGTATTTCATCATTGAAAACAGAAAACTCTGAGTCAGACCTTTAGCTTTATGCATGCTGCGTGTCTGTTGCAACTTCAACAACAACCGATTATTATTGATGTTTACTTGACTAATAAAAGTCCTGTAACCAAAAATGGTTTCTCCTGCCAGCCCCAATTGTGAAATGTTACATCCGCCCCTGGAGAGAGACACGCAGTGTTGCCAACAGCCAAAATCCAAAATGCAGTAGAATGCGCTAGATGCTTGCCTGGAAGGGAATATATAAACCTACAGATCAAAATGACCATTAATATCTTGTGTCAGAAACTAGAATCCAGAGTCAGAAACTAGAATCTAGTTTCAGAAACTAGATTTTACAATCTAGTGTCAGGAACTAGAATCTAGTGTCAGGAACTAGAATCTAATGTCAGGATTATTGGGTGAAGGTAATGACAGACAGCAGCAGTGCTGCACTGGTATTCTGGTTTCTGGGAGCCCACTCATCATGAGACACCAACGTTCACCATAAGCTCCTTATAACCTAAGTCTCTTTCACGCAGGAAAACAAATGAACAAAATGCTGTTCTGTATTTTTGTTAAAGGTTTATTTCAGAGCTATTCGCGCAGCTGGTCGTTACGCCTACAACGCTGCTATAATAAACACTTAAAAGCAGGAGAATTATTGGGAGTTGACGAGTTGAATTTGGAGGAGTTGAAAGTGGAAAAGAAAATCAAAAGACAGAACACGTTTTGGGGTCCAGACCGTCCTTGTCCCACGTTCAAAATAAGTCGTCTCTCACCATGACACTACTTCAGCAGAAGGTGGTTTTGTGGATTTATCCTCCCCCCAAAAAGAGAATTTGCATGTTTTTAATGCTTACTACGCATTCTCTTATTTTTGTAGGTAGCTACTGCCAGCGATTTTCACGTAAAAAGTCATATTTCATATTTCGGTTTATGTTTTAGGTCGCCGTACAGGATGTTGGTTCCGGTCCGTCTCTTATTTGGGTCCCTCAGCTGGCAACACTGTTGCCAACTTGGCGCATTTGTCGCTAGATTTAGCGCTTTTTCAGACCCCCCTAGCGCCCAAATTAGTGAAAAACTCCTGGCGGAAAATCTAGCGCTTTTTTGCGAGTGAGTTGGCGCGAAATTGGTTGGCAGGCGCCAGATATAAATCCCTATATATATATTTTTTTTCCCCCCTCTCTCTTGCCTCCAGCACTGTCAGCACGGAGCGCCAATGTGCAGATCATTCGAGTATAGACGGAGTTACGCCAACCCCGTACGCCAGCCGCCAGTCCAATGGCGGCTATTCTACAATCTACATAGACTTGTATTGACAATAGGGACAAATCGCACAACTACATACACCACGTGGCCGGGCTGTTTCTGTCCCTTCAATATCGCAACACTTGTACTCAGGAGGACGACTCAGGAACCAGCTGCAGCAACTCGCCGAGCAGAGCAGCAGCAGGCTCAAACTGTGGAGTGGGGACGAAATGAGCTGTCTCCGCGAACCCTACCCATAACACCACCAACCAGCTATTTCTTCTGAAAAATAAAAGTTCAATTGTCTCTCTCTCTCTCTCTCTCTCTCTATATATATATATATATATATATATATATATATATATATATATATATATATATATATATATATATATATATATATATATATATATATATATATATATATATATAACCCCTAGCGCATTGTAGCGCATTTTGGAAGTGCATCTAGCGCCCTCTGCTGCTAGGGAGTTGGCAACACTGGCTGGCAAAGAGGAGGCTAGTGCTGCTTGCAGCTGCTAGCATCAGGATCGTATCAAACAATAGCGCAACTAATCAGATGGCCATATAGTTCTTTGGTGATGGCAGCGGTTATAACTCCATACGGCAGTGGTTTTCAAACCAGTGGTCCGGGAACCACCAGTGGTCCTTGAGCTGGTTCCAGGTGGTCCCCAGCTAAGAGTTAGAGTGTGAATTAGCCCAAGTCTTCACAACTAGAAGATTAATGCTCATTTTGATCTGTAGCCTATGTTTTGCCTGTTTTGTCTGCCCCCTTTTGCCTGTTTTGTTGCAACAGACACGCAGCATGCATTGCCCAAATCCAGCCTGGTTGGTATTGTGGACAAAAGCAAAAGAAATCTTTAGTTCTGGGGACTGTGGGGCTAAAATGTTTTCAAATGGTGGCCCGAGGCTGAATAAATAGTGGGTTGAAAACCCTCTGATCTACGGCAATAGCAGCAAAACGTTTAACATGAAGACAGTTCTTGTTGCTTCTTGTATAAGACTACTCCGGGCTGTGCACCAACATGTTGGCTGTACTGAGGGGGATAACATCCAGGGGAACACAGCGAGTCTCTGGGAGGACAGTGAGGACAGAGAGCTGGCCAAAGTGCAGCCTCAGGGGAGGCTGTGTGGAGGCTGAATGGGAACTTCCTGCTTAGAGCCGCGTCTTGCATCTTAAGTTGTCATAAACGGAGCTCTGAATGTCTGCTAGCTTGGCCTCGCCAAGCAGCGCCACAAACACTGGCTTGAGTCATCGCCTGGCCCTGTGTGTGTGTGCGTGCGTGCATGCAAAGATGCACTTCACCACTATACACTCGGCACTCATGAAACAGGGACATCTTTCGGGCAGTATTTGTCGCTTTGGTTCTCTGATCGAAAAAAACTATCGCCTTCAAGATCTATTTAAAGGTGGTATATCATGGATTCCTAAAACTTTTTTAATATTAATATCATATTGTATACGTCCCTTGAGCTTATTTCTAATGGTTTGAGCGTCAATCACCACTGATATAACCAGTCCTTGTCATTTCTTTATGGACACTTTACCTGCAGTACCACAATGTCCTGGGGTGGTGGGGGCACTGGTACGGAGGATATTTTATAGTAGTGACTATTATACTGATGCTCGATAAACCAGGCTTAATTGTTTAAATTCCATGTCAACTTAAAAAAAAAAAAAAAAAAAAAAAATCAACACTGGTGGACATTATAAACAAAGTGAAAATGCAAATTTGGAACTGAAGACTGACATCATCATGAGGCCAAAATCAAACCAGCTGTTACTGAGATCAATTTACATTAAAGCTCCTCTATGATATGAAAGACTGATTGTTCAATATTGGCCTGAGTATAAGACAATGTTTTTTCCCCCCAATGGAAATATCCTAAAAATGGAGTCGTCTTATATTTGAGGACTATATTATTTGACGTTCAAATGTTCTTCTTACACAAATGAGTCTTGAGAAATGGGGGTCGTCTTAAAATCGGATCGTCTTATATTTGGGACAATAGTGGGGACAGAAAACACACATGGGAGCACCAAAAAACAGTAAACAAATTTCATGTTATGTCCCCTTGAAATGTACCAGAAGTAGTATGAATGAACTAGTGTGCAGTGCCAAAGTAAATGCACCTAGTTACAATTTCCACCAGTGCATGTATTTCACCGATGAGAGAGCATTGTGTGTGTGGACTGTGTGCGCAGGGGGAATAGGACAAACAGGATTCTGCCTAGGGGTTGGCACGCATGAATCCCCCCCCCCCACCACCACCACCCCAGCCACCACCACCACCGCCCCCTCCCCCCCAGGCATGGAGGGTTGAGGTTTGCCATCCAAAAGGATTATACACAGTGTGTTATAGCGTGTCATGGCCAGGACACCGTCTAACCAGGGAGCGGCCGCTTTTTTTCCTGCAGTTTTCAGAGCTCTCTCTCTCTCTAGTAACGCGAGGTCAGCCTCCGGGTACAGTGGGAAAAAGGAAAAAAAAAACGTGGTCCCATTTTGTTTCTGCTAGAGTCGTTAATCTACAGGTTTGGCACCTTGTGCAGCAGCAGCGGCTGCAGCATTATTACAGGCAGGCAGCGTATGGCCGCCTGGGTGGATTTGTATATTCCCGCATATCCACCACAATCAAGCCAAGATGTACATGGATTTATGGACCCTCCATAGATTTTCTTCCCCCCTTCGCACTTCCAGTGATGAGCGCCGCCGTAATGTTTACAGACAGTCGACCCCCCTCCGGTGTCGCCTGATTATCAGACTCTAGTTCAGCTTCCTGAAGTCTGAGTCTGACGTCATCCACTGTTAGAGCGATTTCAAGATGGAGGGCTTTTGGCTCATACCAAACAAACAAAAGGTTGTTGTCTATCATGTGTATCAACGGGCTAGCCTGTTTGCTAACCAAACAAAAACAGCCAACGAGCACTACTAGCATGTGAACAAAAGCAGTAAAACATGTCAGATGATGGATTTTTATACAACGCAACGCTTCTTTAAAGAAACTGTTATCATAGGTCATTTTAATAGACAGACATTGATATGGATTCACCGCAGTTGCAGTCGACATGTTTGTTTAACTGTTTAACTGTTTAACTGTTGCGCTGTTGGGTGACGGGGCTGCTGGCCAATCAGCTGCGTCTGTGCGGATTTGTCATTAGACTAGAGTACCTATAATGAGAGAGTAGCGACGGTCCCTGTTGACTCCCATCAGTGTTGTAGTGGTAGTTTTAGAAGTGGGGGGACGCCTCTTAAGGGGAATTCCACCCATTTTATTTTTTTTCTGAGAAAAAATGGAACCAAATGGACCCGCTAGGGTCCATTTGGTTCGCATTTGTACGCTCTCAGAAAAAAAGGAAACTCATTAACATGGCGAAACACATCTTGATGATGTCATCATCAAGATGCCATGCTAATGTTTTTTTTTCCTCAGACCTCCATTTCTAGGAAATTAAAATATTGAAAATGAGTGGAATTCCCCTTTAAGACACGTACATGCACACTTTTATTGCATATTGAGAAAAATAATTTACAATGCCTAATTTTATCCAATTGTATGACAAGACAAAAAACATAGGCCTACTTTTGGCCAAAAATATCTTAGATGTGAGAAGTGGGGGGACGCCGTCCCCCCGCACCCCCCCTCCAGTACACCCCTGACTCCCATGCTACAGTTGAACAGAGATGGCTGTTGACTGAAGACCGTGTGTTTGGAAATAAATAACAGTTCCAAACAAACCACTCTCGCCCATCCACTTGCATTGACAGCAGCACTCCAATGCAGGTGTGAAGGGCAAGATGCAAGATCAAAGCGCGTCGCCACTCTCTTTATACAGTTACTCTATAGTTAGACCAACCCAGGGGTGGATCTAGGCGTGGGCATGGGGGGGCAATGCCCCCCTAAATTCCCAGACTGCCCCACCAAACATGATAGCATGCAAAACAGCCCAAGATATTTCAAATTAAAGTGCTTATATTTAAAAGTATTTGAAACACTACTACTGCTACTAACTAACTACAGCTGTGTCACCACTAAACCAACAGCATTTCATCACTGATTGAAAACAGAAAACTCTCTGAGTCAGACCTTTAGCTTTATGCATGCTGTGTGTCTGTCGCAACTTCAACAACAACTGATGTTATTATTGAAGCTTTACTTGACTAAAAATTCCTGTAACTGAAAATGGTATAAGTTGCCCCCATACCATTTTCTCATGCCCTCCCAATTGGGAAATGTTACATCCACCCCTGGACCAACCCCCAAATCCGACTCTCATTGGGTAAATACATCTTGGTACCAGAGTAATTATAGGTTGATAGGCCAGACCAGGAGACTCAGAGCTCTCAGAGTGGGGGCTGCGTTGACGGGTCTGAACCAGGCTACCCGCGGTGCGCATTTCTCAGAAAAGAGGACAGCGTTGCCGTGAGGTGCTTTGAGGACATTGTAAGTGCATTATAAAACAGAGAGCAGGAGGGTGGGGGTGGGGGGAAGAGACATACTTAAAGGAGAATTCCACGCCAAAACACACTGGACCTCAATCTACCTTGATTCCTGTGACATGACACATAATGTCTTTGATTTTTGTCACAGATGTCCCATTTTATACATTTCACAATGAGGTCCCCATCCCCACGACGACGTTGGCAACAGTTAACATGGCAATCTTATTTTTTTTCACACACCATATCAAGCCACACAATACAAGATAATTGGACCACTATATGATTTAAAAACTCAGGTGGCAGCCGTGGGACAGGAGTTTCTACCGGCGTGTGCGCCACAACTCTAGGCATACCCAAATATGAGTGGGCAAAAGGGAGGGGAGGAGAGGAGGAGGAATAGATTACCTCTGGTATTACATGTAAATACTGCCCCAGAATGACATAAAACTCAAGTATGTTTACCAGTATACTATTAAAATATGAAGTTTGTAGTTACACAAATACCTGGAGTAGAATAAAGACAACCTGCGGCCATGTTAACTGTTGGAATGGCAATGTTGCAGTAAGGTTGGGATGGGGACCTCAAGGGTGAAATGTAGAAAATGGGACATCTGTGAAAAAAAATCAAGGACATTATGTATCATGTCTCAGGAATCAAGGTAGATTGAGGTTTTGGTGTGGAATTCTCCTTTAAGCAGCCCTGGCCCAGCCGAAAGATAATGTGAACAGATAAACTTAAAGCAGCATGGCGATGGCCTGCACCTTATCACCCCCCCCCCCCCACACACACACACACACACACCAACACCACCACCACTACAACAACACCAAGCAGAGAGCTCATCAGAGCCCATCTCAGAGGGTACCGATCCCTATTAAAGTTCAGGCAATCAATTAAAGCAGGTATAAACTTTCCTGGTGGGCGGGAGGAGCGGAGATAAAGATTGACCTCCATCAGGGGTTTCCCCCATCTCCTCCAGCGGTGCTGGAATTGACCCGTCGTTCCATTGCGAGGCCGATCTATCGCCTGGGGGACGGACGGCGTGGTGGTGGTGCTTATAGGGCTGTCTCCACGCAAATCATTAGGCTATGCCCCCCAGACTCTCTCTCTCTCCTCTCTCCATTCACTATGGCTCTGAGGAGAACGTGAAGCACAATGGTGGGGAATAAGTGCTCACAGTTTTTGTTTACTTAACCCTCCAAGGCCCGGACTTACTTCTACTTGGGGAAAAAAAAAACAGTTACTACTAGGTTTTACTACCATGATCTATTAAAAAAGCAGCAATTATTTATGCTAATTCATTAATTAGCATAAATCAAATATGTATCCATTTTTTGCTGCTATTTTTGCTGCTGTTTTTTGAAAAATTGTGAAAATGTGGTGCAAATCTCTGAATACATTATTTTGGAAGCAAACATTTTTAACTCGTTTTTTTGCTTCTGGAGGATCCCTATAACAACATGTTTTCAGATGGGGGTCCGCTGCCAAATATGGATAATTCTGGTGGTCCTTGGCTTGAAATATGTCAGCATCACTGACACAGGAACACAGATTTTTCAGAAAAACTAGAATTTATTGTCAGAAAATATAGAATCTAGTGTCAAAAACTCGATCCTAGCTTCAGAAACTAGATTCTAGTCATTAGCATTGTGAAATCCATCTTGATGACATCAAGATGTGCTTCACCATGTTAATGATTTTTCTTTTAGGACCTTTTTTTTTCTGAGAGTGTACAAATGTGAACCAAAACCATTTGGACCCGCTAGGGTCCATTTGGTTCCATTTGTACACTCTCAGAAAAAAAAAAAGAAAGAAAATGGGTGGAATCGCCCTTTAAGAGGCCTCCCCCCACTTCTAAAAGTCACACTACAACACTGCACTTACTATACTATACTTTTAAACAAAATCAGTGTCTGCCTGACTATTAGCTAACCGCTGTGCTAGATGATGGCTGTGCTTATCAGCCGGTGTTGTCGGTTAACAACGCAGCGGAGCGCGTTAAAAAGAAAAGAGGGAAAAACCAGCGGTGGTTGTTGTTGTTATTATTATTCCCATGCCGTCCTTCCAGACGTGATAATTAACAGCAGCTTCATAAAGGCCCGTAGACCCTATCAGCATAACTGAGATTATTGATGCAGCCCAGCCTGGTAAACAAACTCTGAGGCAAACTGCGCTATTCATCATCAGGCTCCGTTTTTTTGGTTAAAGGGGAATTTCACCCATTTTAATTAGGGATGACCCGATGTCACTTTTTCATTTCCGATCCGATCCCGATACCACAATTTTTGTGTTAGCCGATACCCATACTAAATACCGATACCAGAGAAGAATATATATAATAACATACAAAAGAAGAAATACCTCTTATATGAAGAGTCACCAACCATTTTGAGCCCTTTTCCGCCCCTGGTGGCAGGTGAGGCACTGCCTCACCTGCCTCCCCCCACCGCACGTCACTGTATTTGCCGATACCGATATGATAAAAAAGGGACAAAAACAGCCGATCTGATACTTTGGTATCGGTATCGGGACATCCCTAATTTTAATATAATATTTTAACAATATAACATTTTAATATGTCATTAATATACAGTACCTTAGATACCTTGTTGTGTGGACATGATAAAAAGTTCCCCCAATTCTGTGTTTTTCCTAAAAATGGAGGTATGAAAAAAATCATTAACATGGTGAAATACATCCGATGACATCGTCAAGATGTATTTCACCATGTTAATGTTTTTTCTTTCAGACCCCTTTTTTTGAAAATGGGTGGAATTCAAAGACGTTTTGGGCAGGAACGACGGCGGCCTCACCTGCAACGGTGAGGTGGTAACGGTGGTAACGGTGTGGCGTTTTTCGGAAAAAGAAAAGGAATTAACATTTCAATACCGTTCAGTAGCTGTGAATAATGGGAGAGCAAGCGTACTGCCTTGGACTCGTGCATGTCAATTAGATCACATGTTTTGTAGACCAGTTGGTTCCCAAACTCTCTTTCATGTCGAGGACCCCAAATTGACACTTAATTATCCCCCATGGACCCCCCCCCCCCCCCCCAGAGAGCCATATAGATCAGGCGTTTTCAACAGGTGGTCCCTGAGAGGGATGTAACTCTTGAGAACGTAAAAATGAAACCAAATGGGTCCATTTGGTTTCATTTTTACGCTCTCAAGAGATCTGAATTAGCCATTTTGGAATGTATGTTTTGCTTGTTTTGTTTCTCAAATCCAGCCAATGGAATTGTGGACAAAAGCAAAATAAATCTTTAGATTTGGGGTCTGTGGGGCTAAAATGTCATCAAATGGTGGTCCGTGGCCCAAATCCTGAATATATGGTGGTCCCTGGGATGAAAAAGGTTGAAAACCCCTGATATAGATAGAAAGGGTTGCGCCATTGAGGGTATGCAGAAAACAGAGCCTGGTCACATGTTTTATGCAGCCTGAAAATGGGGACGAATCGCTGGAGTTGGAAATGCATATTGTTTTCAACGAGAGCGCTGCAAATAAGAGCTATTTTAAGCACGTTGGCAACATGCCAACTGTTTTAAAGTTGTGTATAATAACAACTAAAGCCTCTGCAATGCTTATGTTGTAGTATTACTACAAAAGAAAATATTTTTTTCCCCAAGCGACCAAATGAGATACAGAAAATATTGTGGAGGGCCGGACCAAAAGGTCGAACTGAATTCTGCATAATATTAATTCAATTGCAATGAAAAAAGTGAGGTTATGTAGTGTTTATAGTTTCATTGTAGGGATGTTCCACAGTTAAAGCATGATAGCTTCTATAGTTCACTTTATGATCCCAGATGACTATTTACATGCACTTGACGTATTGCCTTGTGCTCATGTTGTTCTTGTTCATGCTGTAAGTCGCTCTGGATTAAGAGCGTCTGATAAATGCCTAAATTGTAAAATTGATTGTCACGCACGCGCTGATCGACACACTCAAGCAGGCAACACACACACACACACACACACACACACACACACACACACACACACACACACACACACACACACACACACACACACACACACACACACACACACACACACACACCAACATCAATGTGTGTACGTGCACAGGAGGACGCGCACAGCAGTAATACTCCAGAGACTTCTTGACTGGATCCTCTACGATTCACTCGATACGTCAGCGCGGCCGGCCTGAATGTTAACTGCCTGGCCTTTTGCCGGTTAAACAAAATAAAATAATAAATAAGACAGACAATAGATTGGGCCTTGGAGTTAAACCGGAGAAAGGTCAACCCGTGGAAAAGAAAAGGCAGCGGCGGCAGGTGCTGAAATGTGAAACGTTTTGCAGCCTTGACGATTTGGAGCCGTTTCTATTCAGCCTGCGTATTAGTGCGTAATCCTCCAGGCGATCATATTTCCTCCACCGTCCAGGAGAAAAGGAAAGCTGTAGATTTGGCTTAAGTACCATAAGTACATTTTTTTATGCATTTGTAATTGAGTACTAGGCCTACTTCCAGTTTTCAATACTTTATACTTCTCTCTGCTGCTATATCTCGGCTCCAAATATTTTCCATTTGGTTCCATTTGTACAAGTTGAATTAACATTGTATTTTACAATATACATTGAGGATCTCAGGGATAAATGCTGTTAAATGGTTCGACATGCATTAGTCAAACTGACAGGGGCGGATCTAGGCATGGGCATGGGGGGGCAATGCCCCCCTAAATACCCAGTCTGCCCCACCAAACATGATGGCATGCAAAACAACCCAACATATTTCAAATTAAAGTGCTTGTAGATCTGCTATTTTTAAAATGATGTGAAACACTACTACTGCTACTAACTAACTACAGCTGTGTCACCACTAAACCAACAGCATTTCATCATTGAAAACAGAAAACTCTCTGAGTCAGACCTTTAGCTTTATGCATGCTGCGTGTCTGTTGCAACCTCAACAACAACTGATGTTATTATTGATGCTTTACTTGACTAATAAAAGTCCTGTAACCTAAAATGGTATGGGTGCGGCTTCATCGCCCGTGGTGCGAAGCGACATCACTGTTCTAGTGTTAACAGTAGTATAGACAACATTTAACTTTAAAATTCAAAATATATATATTTTCAGCCAACTATGTAACTGTGCTGGGCTGTTTTTTTGGTTTTTTCTGCAGAATAAATAGTGGGCCCTGGTATGAAAATGGCAAAAAAAGAAACACTGCTCTGAAACAGTCATTATACAATTTAGAATCAATATTTATTTAATCTTTTTTAACAAAAAAACAAACAGTTGGTTTAAATGTCACTTTAACACCCTGCTTTTAAGTAAATTCTGTATTTAGTCTGTCGTTTCTGCTTCAGCTCCCCAACGCGCCGCAGACAGACAGACAGGCCAGACGGGGTGATTCAAAGTGACATAGTATCCCTGTTGACATATGACATGTAATTCATACCTGTCTGAAGTACTAACGCTCAATACTGTACTTAATCTGGCCCTGGCTCTTTTTACAGCATCACCGCACAGCCCGTTTCAGAGCCAACTCTCGGCTTAATAAATCATATTGATTTTTTTCTCCAAACGCGCATCGACTTAGCTCTCGGTATAACGTTTAAAATTTGTATGACACGTATTTTATTTATTAGACATTTAGAGATGGAAGGGCAGGCCTGCGTGGAGTTTGAAGTCAAGTGAAAGCATTAAGTCTTTTTTTTCTCCTCCTCTCCCCGTGCACACGTTCTGTGAATGGAAGTACGACTATCAAGTATGAAATAAAAAACAACTTGTACTTAATGTTTATGATTCACGTCCAGTGGATTTGTTAGACCAACATTCAGGGGTGGAAGGGCAGGCCTGCGTGGATTTAAGTCAAGTGAAAGCGCTATTTGGAATTTTCTTCCCTTTCCTCCCCGTGTCCATGATCTGTAAATAAACACACACACCAGTGACACCACTACTGGCTGTAAAAGAAATACATTCTTAATGCTTACGCATTGCATCCAGCAATGTGTTGTTCGACATCACGGCGCAATTAGCATGTGCCTTGTTGTTGTGCTCCATATCTAGGCTACTGTTTTGATTAAACGTTCCACTTTTGCATAAAGATGCATCTCAAGTATCCTCATAAATTGGATTGCTCTTTCATTTGCAAAGTAAATAAGAAACCAGAAGCATGACAACTTTTCCCCGGCAGTCTAATGCTAATTCCCCAGAGAACACAAATCAGTCATAATGCCTTTAATTACGAAGCACAACAAATATACAGCAAACCTGCGTTTGGTGGCATAACTGCTGCAGAGATAAATCGACAATTTACTAAATTAAACAGCAAAAAAAAAAACAACAACAACAAAAGAAATCAATTCACTCTATACTCAGCGCTCAATCTTTTTGGCCACATTTATTGTAGTCATCAGGTATACCTGTAGGATATAAAATTCTCTCAATGCATTTCTATTCCACATTGTCGGGAACACTGTATTCTGTACGCCACGATACCCTGAAACAAGTACAACACCGTGTCTGGAGTCACAGCCGTTTCGCAAACATCAACATTTCGCGGAGCAACGCGCAGAAGACAGGGTACTTTCTTTGCCACAGTAATGCATTATTGATCTTCCCACATCCGAACAATAGGATTTAGATGAAAAATTGGCAATGTGTTTACCTTTAAGGACAGGTGGAGAATACAACACAATTCTCTGGGCGGAATTAAATGCTCGATGATGTGATTATGTTGTTGTTGTAGCGCCAACCTGTCACCTCCCAGTGTACTAAGTCAAAGTTACAATCCCTGCAATCGCTCAATTAACTGTAATTTGGGAATGCTATTGATTTTGTACTATATAGTAGAGTGTCTTACATGCATTTTTGGTGAACAACTGTTTCAAGTATAGGTAGATGTCTGTATAGAAAGCCCTTTGAGTTATTTATTTGGATCCACAAATTAGATTAAGTTTATATGGAAACACATACAACGGCGCTGACAGTTAATGTTTGCTCAAGGATACACATGGCACCTCCTCTTCCACACAAACTGCCCATAACAGCCCAAACACAACAGAATTTAGCAAGTTGTTTAGCTTTGCTCTTTGTCATGCCAGCTATTCTTGGGGCACTCATGGTCAGTTTACGCATGTGGACCAGACTTCCAAATATCAACATGGCAAATCTATATTGATACCCTAGATGTGTCATAATTCCAAGTATACTTGAAGGGGAACTCCACCCATTTTCAACATTTTAATATGTCATTCATATACCTTAGAGATGTTGTGTGGACATGATAAAAAGGTTCACCCAATTCTGTATTTCCTAAAAATGGAGGTTTGAAAAAAATCATTAACCTGGTGAAATACATCTGATGACATCATCAAGATGTATTTCACCATGTTAATGATTTTTCTTTCAGACCCCTTTTGGGTGTAGTGCAAATCCCGAGAGCCCTAGAGGGTACAAATGTGAACCAAATGGACCCTAGAGGGTCCATTTGGTCCAATAGCTCCAAAATCAAAACCTCCTTGTCACTGATAAACAAAAACATCAAACAGTATGTTGGATGTTAGCAAAGACATCACATTTGCAACTAAACAGAAAGCACAAAGCGGTAGCGATATTGAATGTTTATACTGTAAATTGTTGCACTAGATGGTAGCACTCTGTCAGACACAAGGACAACAATACGCTTGTGGTGAGCAATAGGCCTATATACATTTTTCTATGTGCACTACATCCATTTGTTATGTGTGTGATAGATTCTAGCACATGTGCGTGTGCATGCCACTTGGCAGACTCCAGCTATAATCATGTACCATGTGCTACACATGCACAAAGCCCCCCCCCCCCAAACACACACACACACACACACACACACACACACACACACACACACACACACACACACACACACACACACACACACACACACACACACACACACACACACACACACACACACACACACACACACACACACACACACACACACACGAATCATTTGAAATTTCCCAGTGAAAACAACATTCACTCCCACCCCTATGCAGGGGCGGATCTAGGCATGGGCATGGGGGGACAATGCCCCCCTAAATACCCAGTCTGCCCCCCAAACACGATGCCATGCAAAACAACCCAAGATACCCAAGAAATTAAAGTGCTTATACATTTAAAAATGATTTGACACACTTATACTGCTACTAACTAACTACAGCTGTGTCACCACTAAACCAACAGCATTTCATCATTGAAAACAGAAAACTCTCTGAGTCAGACCTTTAGCTTCATGCATGCTGCGTGTCTGTTGCAACTTCAACAACAACTGATGTTATTATTGATGCTTTTGCGTAATAAAAGTCCTGTAACTGAAAATGGTATGGGTGCGGCTTCATCGCCCGTGGCCCGTGGCCTCCAACATGTTCTCCCCCTCCCCAAATGGGACATGTTACATCCGCCCCTGCCCCTATGCCACTTGTACCAACTCGTTTACCCAGGCCTTTCTTTCTTTTTTCTTTCTTCTGAGAGCAAAACGTGTCAAAGCAGTACAATGAGTGGGATGCAGAAAGAAAAGTGACAGTCCACAGTGAAAACAGTGTTAGATCTAAGCGCCGTTCAGTCAGATAACTACGGTCGCGAATAGATCGAACCAGAATGAGTACAAGGGTGGATATGGGATAAAATATTTCATCTGAAAATTCTGCCCCCCTGCTCAGCAGCATGACTAGATCATTAAAGGGTGCCTTGATTTTTGTATTTTTTCCAATTTTGTACATGTTTAAGAGGTGACAGTATGTAAATAGACCCCTTTGTGTGTTTTTGTATGTGCAATGATGTCTTCCCTTTGTATTTAGGGTTTCTTCCTGAGGGCTGAACCTTTCCAGTCAAACGTGCCAATGAAAAAAAACTTCAAAATAGTGAATAGTAAATCTATGGTTCGTCACACCAACACACACCTTCCCGTTTCAAGTCTGTCAGGTCGACCACCAGTGGTCCTTGAGAGGGTTCCAGGTGGTCCCCAGGCTAAATGATGGAATGTTGGTTAAGCAGATTTTTGAAAGCATAAACTCTCAAGAGTTAATATTCATCATCTGAAATAGCCCAAGTCTACCCAACTATAGAATGTATTAGATTAATGGTCATTTTGATCTTTGTTTTTCACTGTTTTGTTTACCAGATACAGCCTGGAATTGTAGACGAAAAACTTTAGTTTTGGGGTCTGTGGGGCTGGTTATCAAATTGTGGTCTGGGTCTCAAATAGCTGTTTGTGATTCTAGTTAGATTCTAGTTTGTGGCACTAGATTCTAGTTTGTGGCAGTAGATTGTAGTTTGTGGCACTAGATTCTAGTTTGTGACACTAGATTCTAGTTTGTGGCACTAGATTCTAGTTTCTGACACTAGATTCTAGTTTATAGTGGGCCCTGGGATTAAAATGGTTGAAAACCACTGCTCTAGTCTAAAAAAAAAACCTTTTCCATTGCAACGTGTGCCCCTGAATGAGAGCCGACCGTTTAGGTCGACGAACAAGTCCTCTGTCTGGAAATAAGACAGAGATGTGCAGACCAGATACTACATATAGACAGGTCCAAGGACTTACCCAGGGAGGGAAGGAACGAAGAATACGAGCAGCTCAGACTGGCCTTGTCTGTCTGGATATTCAGTTAAAGGTCTCAGGAGGACATCGGGCCAGACAGACAGTAGCCTAACATGCAGACAGCCATGATGCACTCCTCCTCCTCCTTCCACCTGAGTGCTAGAAAGGAGGAGAGGAAAGGCTTGAGTGTCCTCAGCATAACAGTTCATATAGCAGGAGAGCAATAATAATAATAATTCCTACGACGCGACTACAAGCACTACAAGCACCAGGGGCGGATGTAACATCTCCCATTTGGGGGGGCAAGAGAACATGTTGGAGGGGCAAGAGAAAATTGTATGGGGGCGGCTTCATGAAGCCGCACCCATACCATTTTCAGTTACAGGACTTTTATTAGTCAAGTAAAACATCAATAGTAACACCAGTTGTTGTTGAAGTTGCAACAGACACGCAGCATGCATAAAGCTAAAGGTCTGACTCAGAGTGTTTTCTGTTTTCAATGATGAAATGCTGTTGGTTTAGTGGTGCCACAGCTGTAGTTAGTAGCAGCAGTAGTAGTGTTTCAAATCATTTTAAATATAAGCACTTTAATTTGAAATATATTGGGTTGTTTTGGATGGCATCGTGTTTGGGGGGGCAGACTGGGTATTTAGAGGGGCATTGCCCCCCCATGCCCATGCCTAGATCCGCCCCTGACAAGCGCCGGCTCCTCCAACACCACAATCATGGAGCTGACAGGAATAGTGTTTCGTCTGATTTATGTGGATCTCTTTTTAGCCTGATTGGCCATAAGGAGACCACAGTAGTCTATAGTGGTGGTTTACAACCATTTTGACACCAGGGCTGCACTATTTATTCAGAATCTGAGCCATGGAGCATGGAGCTGTTTGAGGACATTTTAGCTGTTTGAGGACATTTTAGCCCCCACAGACCCCTAAAACTAAAGACTTATTTTGCTTTTCTCCACAACTCCAGGCTGGATTTCGGAAACAAAACAAACAAACAACAGGCAAACATACAGATAAAAAAAATGATCATTACTCTTCTACATCCTCCAATTACATTACAGACTTGGGTTGATTCAGATGACAAATATTTTTAACTCTTGAGAGTGTAAACATGAAACCAATTACGCTCTCAAAGAGTTATATCTGGTTAGCCAACTTCCCATCATTTAGCCTGGGGATCAATTGGAACCCTCTCTCAAGGACCACTGGTGGTCCCCGGACCACCTGTTGAAAACCCCTAGTCTATAGCAGTGGTTTTCAACCCTTTTGATACCAGGGCTCACTATTTATTCAGAATCTGAACCACTGAGCACCATTTGAGGACATTTTAGCCCCACAGACCCCAAAACTAAAGATTTATTTAGCTTTTCTCCACAATTCCAGGCTGGATTTCGCATTTCGGAAACAAAACAGTCAAACATACAGATCAAAATGACCATTAACCTTCTACATTCTCTAGTTGTGTAGACTTGGGATAATTCACATGATGAATATTTCAACTCTTGAGAGTGTAAACACTCTTACTCTTATTTACGCTCTCAAAGAGTTACATCTGGTTAGACAACTTTCCATAATTTATCCTGGGGACCACCTGGAACTTTCTCAGGGACCAATGGTGGTCCCCGGACCACTGGTTGAAGCCAATGGTCTATAGAGTGAGGGGGGTTGGGGAATATATCTGAACCTGAACTTATGTGCAGCATTTTACTTTCTGTACGCAAAATGCAAACATTTCCCCGTGGGCCTTGGAGGTGATTGCAGTTCTATTCATCTTTTATGCATTTATACATGAATGTAAACACGGATTATCACTCTCTCTCACTCCCTCGCACACAGCCAGACGAACCTTAAAAAGGTGCCAGTTGAACCGTGGCCGTACACAAAAAAGGTCAGGAAAAACCCTTTGGGAATCCGGTTGTTCTGTTTTTTTTTTTTTTTTTCTCCCCCCCCCGAGATGAGATTAGATGTGATGTGGAATTATTACACGATCAGGACTCCTCTATAGTGAAGCTCATCTTATATTGGGGGTCTATCGTTTAAGGCAGGACCTTGAATCATATATATTCTTTTAGACCTTTTATAAGATGGAGGTAGAAACGATTGGATCTGAAGGTTTTTTCCCCATGTTCAATTCCCAAAGGACTTTTATGCAAGCGTATAAGCCAGTGATGTATGACTCTAGTTCTCAGGCATGGAGGCTGCTGCCCGGGTAAATTATTATTCAGTTTTATTTTATTTTTTATTCATTTTTTTTTACCCGCTCTTGTCTTTTCTTTCTTTTTTCTCCACGCCACAATAAATGTTAAGATTTAGTGCACACTCTGCTACACTACATACTGTACACTACGCCCATATATGGTCATAGTAGAGGTGCATTGATGTGACAACACTGCAGGTCTCTCAGATACTATTTGGGTGATGTTTGTTTGTGTATGTATTGCTCCGTTCAAGTTTCTTACTCTGGTTGTACCTGATCTGTATGTAAACCCATTTAGGACTCATAACAGATTATATATATATATATATATTTTTTTTTTTAATAAAAAAACAAAAATAAAAAACATTTTACTATGTCATTAGCATATACCTCAGAGATGTTGTGTGGACATGATCAAAAAAAGTTTCCCCATTTTGTGCTTCCTCGAAATGGAGGTCTGAAAAAAAAAATCATTAACATGGTTGTGTTAATTTGTGTTTCCCCATGTTAACGATTTTTTCTTTTAGGGCCGCTTTTTTCCCTGAGAGTGTACATATGGAACCAAATGGACCCTAAAGTGTCCATTTGGTTCCTAAAGGGTCCATTTGGTTCCATGTGTACACTCTCAGGAATAAGTCTTCAAAATGGGTGGAATTCGTCTTTAAAACAATTCAATTCAAAGGAGCTTTATTGGCATGAGGTTTGATTAGTGCCATATCCACAAAGGATTAAACAACCCAAATTTAACAAAAGTTTTGCGTGTGTGTGTGTGTGTGTGTGTGTGTGTGTGTGTGTGTGGTGTGTGTGTGTGTGTGTGTGTGTGTGTGTGTGTGTGTGTGTGTGTGTGTGTGTGTGTGTCCTGAATGGGTTTATAATGAAATTATGTAATTCCTGTATTCCAAACCATCAGCACATGTTGCTGTATTGAAATGGTGGTTGTAATGTTGTGTTATTACTGTGTATTATAGCCCTGTTTCCCTGCCCTGTGTCCTGCCAAACATGCTATTATGAATGTCCCTCTGTGTCTCTCCCTGTGTCGCTTCAACATTACAGGGGCCACCGCTAAAAAACAGGCCGAAGACATGTCGGATAACGACGGTGACGAAGATGAAGGTATTTTCCATGGTGAACGACGACATAGTAGTGCATGCCTTTAGTTTTTTTTTATCCTTATTACATTTGTTATTTTATTACTCTGTTTTCTTTCTCTGATCACGTCGTATTGTTGATTTTATTATTTCCTTATTTTCATTCTTAAGCCATCCAACATCCATGATGGGATATTTCGTGAGCTTGTGTGTATGTAGATCTGCGTGTGGACACATGGACCTGTTGTGTATGGGGTGTGATTAGTGCCATATTTACAAAGGATCTAACAAGAAAAAAAAACATGTTAACGTCTTTTTTCACGAAGCTTACACGTTAAAAATGTTTAACGTGTTAGTGTGTTAGCATGTTTGTCAATTCCATACGTGATTGACGTGTTAGTAGTTAATTCACGTGCCAACGCATTAATCAATGCCTTTTCCACAAAGCTTACACTTTAAACATGTTAAGAGTTGTGACCTTGGGGCAGCATCCGTGTTAACTTGTCTCCATAGTAAATGCATTGAACAAATTTTGTAGCGTGTTTTTCTACATTCTCTAATTGTGTAGAGTTATTTTAAATTAACTTAAGTTACGCAGATGTTAAACAATTATTCACCTGCATTTGGCAAAATTGATATTGATATAATTAAATAAATTAATCAAGTTCACTCATGACTGAGTTCACTTGCGATTAACTAGTTAATGCCGACAGCCTTATAAAAAACCTTTGTGAAAATGGCACTAATCAAACCTAGTGTGTGTGTGTGTGTGTGTGTGTGTGTGTGTGTGTGTGTGTGTGTGTGTGTGTGTGTGTGTGTGTGTGTGTGTGTGTGTGTGTGTGAGACACTGTGTTGCTGAGTACAGACTTTTTTTATTTATTTATTATGTATTTATTTTTTGAGAATTACTAAGTGATACACATGGCTTATGCTTTTGTTAAAGATTTTCTTTTTTTTTTTTGTTCACGGTTTGGCTCGGTGCGCATCATGTCTTTGTCCTAGTTCTGCACACCCATTTTATTTCAGTCAAATGAGACAAGGCCATGAAGTAGGCTGTAAGCTTTGCAGATCCTGATGGATCCGGCAGAGGTGTCTGATATAACCAATCCGGTGAGGTTGAACCACTTTCATAACCAACCTGCACGCCAGGACTGTAAAAAAAAATCTCTTATTACAAGGGCAAAAAGGCAGGCAGAGTGAGATCCCTCTCGTTTAACGCGCGTGTGTGCATGGCGGCTGGCAGTGGGTATTTTTCGAGCCCCGATAATGGCGCACGGCGTTGGAGGGGGAATGGTGTAATATCAGAAACGTTCAGCAGGGTTCTTTGCCAGCCGATTTAGAGGAGAGTCGCAGGGCCCAGCGGTTCAGGAGGAGTGCTGCTGGAGAGGATTAGAGGAGAGAGAGAGGGAGGGAGAGAGGGAGGGAGGGTGGTGGGAAATTGCTGCTCAGCAAATCGCATTGTTCACTTTCCATATTTATCTTGGGATATTCCTGGCTCAGGCTGGATCGCTTGCTGAGATTATAGAAACCAAAGAGACCGTTTTCCTCTCGCCGTAACAGAAACAGCTTAAGTCTCCCCTCCGAATCCAAATATCAAGCTCCCTCTCTGTCTCTCTCTCTCTCTCTCTCTCTCTCTCTCTCTCTCTCTGTCTGTCCCCCCTCCCCCTGCCGCCTCCACACTTCAGAGCAGGTGACGCGGCAGACGGGAGGGATGTCAGCCGCCAGCCTAAATAGATCCCACCCACCCTCTCTATATACGGCGGGGCGTTACAGTGTTTGTCTGGCATAGACATTGGATTTGTGTTGTTGTTGTAAATGCGTTGCGATGGCGGCTGCCAAGCGACACGCGTGGCGCGGCAGCACGGCAGCGTGTTTGCATGTTCTCGTTTTGGGACACATGGAGGGTTTTTTTCCCCCCCACCGTCGGGTTTTGTCAACACATTTCTGAAGACATACGCATCCGGCTGCCCGCCATGCCTTTTTGGCATTCTCTCTCTCTGTGTGCCTACACTGAGCTGGGTTAGGTATAGGACTAATCTTATAGCGATTGGTATCAACGCTTTCCTATGTAGCTTGTTGTGCCAGGTAGGCGTAGCCCAGGCGTGTGCACACTTTTTTGACTTGAGATACTTTCAAAATGACCGGCTCAATCTCCAGATCTACACATCAAACATGCGATTGTTCCATGACTGAAAATCCATTTCAAAGCCCCCTAGAAAGTTTGAGCTTTGAAATAGTGACGATGGCGTTACTTACTGTTATAGTGTTTAAGAATATTGCTCTTATAATGAAAAATAGAGGGAGAGAATTGGAAGGTTTTGCTGTATATGCTACTACTGACGTTTGAAAACAGTATTTGGGGTTTGAGTTGACAGTTTTGTGATGTTGACTTTAGTCTCTTGCACCCAAAACTAAGAACATTCACGTTTATTGTCCACAATTGCGAAAGAGACCTGGCAAATTAAACAGCTTATAATCAAAATGATTTGAAACACTACTACTGTTACTAACTAACTTGTGACACCACTAAACCAACAGCATTTCATCATGGAAAACAGAAAACTCAGACCTTTAGCTTTATGCATGCTGCGTGTCTGTTGCAACTTCAACAACAACTGATGTTATTATTGATGTTTACTTGACTAATAAAAGTCCTGTAACTGAAAATGGCATGGGTGTGATGAGGGCGATGTTCTCCTGCTCCCCCTATTGGGATATGTTACATCCGCTCCTGACTTACCGTCTTTGATGTGTGAGAACTGAAGCCATGGCAACGTAGGGGCCGATGTTACGTTGCTAGATATCCAGCGTCCACAGACATGGCCTAGCCGAGGGAACATTTCTGGGGAAAATTAAAAATAATTAACAGCATCAGTGCTCTTTGGAATTTCCTACAGTTACTCGTATATCTACAGTATATTTCATGGGTGGGGGGCTTCAGTTCCCACACGGGGATTCAGATTTTGGTCCGATCAGGGCAGGGTCGGCAACCCAAGATGTTGAAAGAGCCATTTTTTTCCTGAGAGTGTGCAAATGGAACCAAATGGACCCGCCGGTTGTCAAAGAAAAATCATTAACTTGGTGAAACACAACCTTTCTTCAGAAATGGAGTTTCTATGAAAAAATAAAGGAGTTTTACAAAAGAAATAAAGGAGTTTTACAGAACTCCATTTCTAGTCCACACAACATCTCTAAGGTACATTAATGACATAGTAAACAGAGTAAACCTTTGAAAATTGGTGGTTCAGATTGAAAGCTCCACCTCTGATAACTATTGGGCTTTTTTTGACATGGCCAAGTGCTACTTTAACTGGCAACTGTCAGACAGCGCAACGCGTTTGGGTGACTGAAATGTTTATATTATTTTGGTGTGGATCACCCCAGTGTGTATGTAATAATGCTACTGAGCCACTAGGGCTGTGTTCTGGAGCCGCATGCGGCTCCTGAAACGCAGGTTGCTGACCCCTGGATCAGGGGGTAAGTTTAGCCCCCTTACAGGCTAAACTTCCAAAACCCCCTTACAGGCTAAACTTCCAAAACCCCTTACAGGCTAAGCTACCAAAGACACCCTGTACAAAATACTGTAATGTACATTATTCACAGTACATGAACGATATCTTCACTTCACAACTCCAGGGAGTTGCAAAGGTGCTAAGAGTGGCAGGTAGGCCAATACCTACCTAATAGGGTGACCAGATCCCAACTCACCAGATGTGGGACAAACAGTGTGTTTGTGTGGGACAATGTGGGACACATGCGGGGTCGTGTCGGACTGTCGCACAAATGAATAAATAGTACCCAATTTAGGTGTTTCTACTCTTCCCTTCACATACCACCACTATAGTTTGCCATTTTCATCCACTAATAAGAGGCACTTAACAGAAATGTTTTTAAATTAACCATTTAGTGGACATTTACCTACAAACTATACACCTGGACAATATAACTGGACCAGGGCCAAAGCAACCAATAAAAAACTAGTAAAGACATATTAATCAATGTATCTTTCTCCTAACAAAGACAACTAGTCTGAAATTGTAGAGGCACACAATGAATGAAATAAATCACCAGAAACATAAATAAAAGTTTGGTTAGCATTGGAGCCATCAAATTGTAAATGTCTGTCATAGCAGCATGAACAGGCTATGCACTTTTAGGTTTTGTCCATCACAAACCAAAGGGACCCTTATGGGTCCATTCTGGTTTCATTTTATGCTCTCAAAGAGTTACAGATATACAAGGGTCCATTTGGTTGCCAATGGTCCTTTCTAGGAAGGAAGGAGGACTCTACCATAGTCATAGGAGGAAAAATGGTGAAAAACAAGGCTTTTATCTCTGGCGCCTGTCATTTCACACCAACTCACCAGCACTTTCACTAATCTTGGCGCTAGGGGGGTCTGGAAAAAAAGCTAAATATAGCGCATCGTCAAGTTGGCAACACTGGTAAACAAAAGATAGTTTAGCTGCCGTTACCTTGTCTGTGTTCGAATCTTGTTTTGGTCGAGCAAGACGTTGCTTGTGAGTCTCACATTGTATTCACCCCCCTGTCACTGCAGACATCACAGTAAACTCTGTCAGAATCGCATTTCACTGGTTTCACCCAGGAATACATGGTCTCCCAGTCCTTATTACTATATTTACTTATTTTAGTTTCGTTCGGCTCCTCCTTGTTTCTTTTCTTTCATGTATTCAAACGCACGCAGCTATAACACGTTGTGAGACAGTGTTGTTGTGTTGTGGTGGGCGTTTACTTTACTAGTAGGCGCATTGATTTCCCAACACGGAGTATTCAAACTCCAGTTTGTCCCTATATAGGTCATTCAAACTTGGACACCTCAATGTCGCGCCGCTTCTACCGAGAATACAGACGGAGTTACCCATCTCCGTTCACTTCATTGGGTCAGTCCAATGGCGGCTGTTCTACATAGACTTCTATGGGAACAGGGACAGCAAATAAAACCGTCTCTCTCACACAAACACACACACGGCCGCCCCCTTTCCCATTTGGACAGGCTTCGCTGCTCACAGGCAGGCTGCCGCGGACCAGTGTTTTATATTGTGTCACAATATTTTGCGAATTTGCGCACATTATGAAAACTACAGCTTGTCAATCAAAATGCGGGACAAAGTCTCAATCGGCGGGACGCCTTAAAGAGAGTGAAATGCGGGACAATCCCGCACAAATCGGGACATCTGGTCAGTCTAAGGCCGATACCTAACAGAGAGATAAGCTCCGCGAACTCTCCTTTTGTAGAGCCAGGTAGGGATAGGAAAACAAACAAAAGGACTCAAAGATAATAAATACGAACCTTTCAAAATGAATTGAACAGTGTGTATTTATCGTTTTAGTGGCAGGGATTGGTTTGACATAGGCATGCCTTTTTCAATGAAAAATGTGTGCACACGCGCACGCGCACGCACACGCACACGCACACACGCACACACACACACACACACACACCAAATAACTCTTCACTTCAAACCAAAATAAGAAACCCGAAAACCAAAACATAGTTCAACCCAAAATGTTCCACTTCAAAAACAATATAACAACCGTCATCAATTCAAAGAAAACAAAAACAACAGGGTCTCTCCTCCTTAAGGGTAATGATATACTCTTTCTGCGTGTGTTAAATAAACACGGTTTTAAATAAGCAAAGCCGGCAGTCAAGTAGGCCTTTCCCTTAGAAGTTAGGTACCTGCATTTCCTTTTGAATTATTATATCCCAGAGAATCCAGATATATTCCTATGTAGTGCAGCTCCTCTCCAATTATCCCTGGCATCTCGCACAGTGAGCTTGTAGATCGGCAGGCTAGTTGGTTATGTAGTTTATTTGTTTGTTTCTCTTGCTTCAACTTGCTCCAACTGTCTTGCTGCCATACAGCCACAAACTGATTCTAACCCTCTCACCCACACACCTGGGGCAATTACAATCTGACCAGAGCCATGTACAGACAGAGTTACACCATTTCCGTTCACTTCATGGGGCCGGTCGCATTCTGATGTTGTCTGACGCCTTTAAAAAGAGGACAATGGTTTCTCCAATATAGCAATTCAATTCAAAGAGCTTTATTGGCATGAGAAATTGCACCTCGTTCACAAAGTGACATTTCCGTGAATGTCACTTTTATGATATTCCCGCGAGACTCTAAACTTTGACATGACGTCAAAACTGACTAGTCGTCTTGTCGTCAGTAGTGGTGGTTAGCAAATGTACAGTCCAGGCACTTTACAAGCAACTGGCAAATAAAGAAACAACTCTCTCTCACATACACACAGTCTCAGTGGCAGTGGCGTTTCTAAGCAATTTGGAGGCCCAGGCAAGATTTTCTCCTGTAAATGTTGACCTCCCAAGGGTAAAAGTATGAACTAACATATTATAGGCGTTTTTAAATGTTTAATTCAAGTTATAGAGGGCAGGTATAATGTATTTATCCATATGAGGCTTTTATTAGCCTGGGATCCTTATAAAGCATGTCTGGTGGTGCCCCCCCCCCCCTTCCCCTCATGGTGCCCTAGGCAACTGCCTAGTCTGCCTAATGTCAAAAACGCCCCTGCTCAGTGGAACACACAGACAGACAGACAGACAGACAGACAGACAGACTAGAGTTCTCAAACTCTGCAAGAACCCGATCATCCAGTCCCGGCCCGACCCGACATTTTAGGGTCGGGGTCGGGCCTAAAATGTATGCAGATCTGGAGGGCCAGGTCGGGCCTAGGGCTCCATGAAAACAGCAATATATATTGAATTATTTTATTATGATAAAAATAATAGTTCTGTTTGTCTGTCTGGGTATTTACCTCTCAAATTCTACCTAAAACCCGACCAGGCCCGACCCGAACCGACAGGGCCTAAAACGGTCAGGCCTAAAAACTATGCTGATTGGTCGGGCCGGGCCGGGCTTTGGGCCTGATCAGTTAGGGCCCAATTAGGGCCAGGCCTCAATTTTCAGGCCTGTTGAGAACTCTAAGACTCTAAGACAGACAGACAGCAGTGCTTGAGGTCCTTCTTGTAGTTTGGTAGTTTGGTAGTTTGGTGCCCACACAGTGAGAGTCCGGCTGGCCAGAGTCACCATGTAGAGGAACAGCAGGGCTGTTAACCAGCCTGCAGTGAAGCTTCCAGATCCTGATTCTTGCCAGTAGTCTGTCTGTCTGTCTCTGTCTCTGTCTCTCTTTCTCTCCTTCTCCCTCTGTGTCTCTCTCTCTCTCTCTCTCTCTCTCTCTCTCTCTGTGTCTCTCTCTCTCTCTGTCTCTGTCTCTGTCTCTCTCTCTCTCCTCTCTGTCTCTCTCTCTCTCTCTCTCTCTCTCTCTCTCTCTCTCTCTCTCTCTCTCTCTCCCTCCCTCTCTCTCTCTCTCTCTCTCCAGCACCACGCTGGCCTTGATCGCCCGGCA
This sequence comes from Benthosema pterotum, assembly GCA_039105355.1. Lineage (NCBI taxonomy): Eukaryota > Metazoa > Chordata > Actinopteri > Myctophiformes > Myctophidae > Benthosema > Benthosema pterotum. The sequence continues at coordinate 31,862,469 of CM076984.1, read as the reverse complement.
GGAAGTGTTTCCATGGCTCCGTTTTGACACGCAGGTGTTTTCTTCCATTTAAGCCCAACGGCAAGCTGTTGCCTCCCAAGCCAAATCGCCCTTCAGTCGATACGCCTTGACCATGATGTGTGTGTGTGTGTGTGTGTGTGTGTGTGTGTGTGTGTGTGTGTGGGTGTGTGTTGTGTGTGTGTGTGTGTGTGTGTGTGTGTGTGTGTGTGCGTCGCGCGCGTGACGAATATAATTTGCCACAAATCGCCGGCCTTTATACCCGTAGGACTAGTGTACACTAGAGCAGGGGCTGATGTAACATTTTCCAATTTGGGGGGCAGGAGAAAATGGTATGCCATACCATTTTCAGTTACAGGACTTTATTAGGCAAGTAAAGTATCAATAATAACATCAGTTGTTGTTGAAGTTGCAACAGACACGCAGCATGCATAAAGCTAAAGGTCTGACTCAGAGAGTTTTCTGTTTTCAATGATGAAATGCTGTTAGTTATAAGTTAGTAGCAATAGTAGTGTTTCAAAACATTTTAAATATAAGCACTTTAATTTGAAATATCTTGGTTTGTTTTGCATGGCATCATGTGTGGTGGGACAGACTGGGCATTTAGGGGGGCATCCCCCCCATGCCCATGCCTAGATCCGCCCCTGCACTAGAGTATAGACAACATGCCATCCATGGAATGAGGCCAATCAGGCCATATGAGCTACAACAAATACAACACCTACTGTACTCTAGGCCTATTTAAATTTAACGGTATGATAACGATAAGTTATTATACCGTTACATTTTACCGTTACAATAAGCATTATTGGCTTATACAGTATATGTATTGGCTACAGACTAGAATTGGAGGCTTTAGGCCTCAATAAACATTCAATAAAAAAAACAATATTCTCCAGGACAGGCGAAATCCATTCGTGACTGTGACGGCCGCCAACCGCGGTGGTTTTATAACCGCCGTTTTGCCGTACATAACAGCGGCCGCGGCTCTTTCACGTAACAGTCGATAGTTTTGCATTACAGGTTTCGCGACTGTTGTGTGCAAACGCTTTGCACGCTTTTAGTGTTTTACTGGGGTTATGTTTAGGGTTAAAGGGGAATTCCACCCATTTTCAACATTTTTTTCTGAGAGTGTACAAAGGGAACCAAATGAACCCTAACAGATTCATTTGGTTCCATTTGTACGCTCTCAGAAAAAAGAAGCATCTAAAGAAATCCATTAACATGGTGAAAATACATATTGATGATGTCATCAAGATGTTTCACCATGTTAGTGGTTTTCTTCAGACCTCCATTTTTTGGGAACACAGAATGTGGGGAACTTTTTTATCATGTCCACCCAGCACCACTATAGGGTATACTAATGACATATTAGAATGTTGAAAATGGGTGGAGTTCCCCTTTAAGGGGTTAGGGTTAAGTTTAGTTAGGGAAACGATCGAGTGTTATGCAAAACTATCGACTGTTATGCAAAACAGTCACGACTGTTCGCAAAATGGTCGCGGCGGTTATAGAAAACCGCCACGACAGCCGTCACGGGATTTTGGGTCGCTTCGCGCCACGGGCAATTAAGCCGCACCCATATACCATTTTCGGTTACAGGACTTTTATTAGTCAAGTAAAGCATCAATAATGACATCAGTTGTTGTTGTTGTTGCAACAGACACGCAGCATGCATAAAGCTAAAGGTCTGACTCAGAGTTTTCTGCATTCAATGATGAAATGCTGTTGGTTTAGTGGTGACACAGCTGTAGTTAGTTAGTGTTTCAAATCATTTTAAATATAAGCACTTTAATTTGAAATATCTTGGGTTGTTTTGCATGGCATCGTGTTTGGTGGGGCAGACTGGGCATTTAGGGGGAGATTAGCCCACCCGTGCCCATGCCTAGATCCGCCCCTGACACACACACACACACACACACACACACACACACACACACACACACACACACACACACACACACACACACACACACACACACACACACACACACACACACACACCCCCACACACACACACACACACACACACACACACACACGTGCCAGCGGGGTCAGGGAGTACATAAGTTCCATTCAGAACCCTATACTGACAATACCCTTCCCGTCCCTTTTGTTTCCTCCAACGCCGGGGCCTTTCTGCACGCCGGCACGACGGTGTGAGTCCGCCGTGCAACACTAGCCCCATGCAGTGCAAGGAGAAGAATGAAATAAAAAACGTGACAAGTCTATAGTCTTTCCGCCGAGCGAAACTAATGCCATTTACCGGCGAGCCGTCGTGGTGCTGCGGGAAACGCTTCCGCCGCGTCGTTCTCTGCCAGAACTCTGCCAGCACCGCAAAACCGTGCCTAATGTGTGTGTGTGCGTGTGAGAGAGACACAGACACCGTCGGTCAAAAAAAACGGCAACACGCGATCCAGAGGATTCCCTGCATTGTTCCCAAAGAACATGTCTTTATTGAAATATCACAGCCAGCAGGGAAGTCGTCCAGGGCCCCCCTCCCCCTTTCTCCTCTCCCCGTAAGCACGCACGCACACGTGCACGTGCGCTGACTGGCTGGCTCACGTGCACGACACAAAGATAACCACTCAACCGCAATGAGAAGAAACAAGCAGCCATATAAAAAGAATGGATGGTGTTTCACAGAGCAAAACATGAAGTCCCTCACTAAGCTGTCTCTTCTCTCAACCCCTCTCCACTCCCTCCTCCCTTCCCACGCTAGCAGCAAATAGCAGCCTATAGCACAGGGGTGTGCAATTATTTTTCCCAAGGGGCCACATGAGGTACATAAAATATTGTGGAGGGCCAAGACTAAGGGCTGAACTAAACTCTGCATAGTATTAATTTAATTTCAAGACGAAAGTAAGAATAAGACCAACGTTTTGATACATGGGCCCTCTATTTACTCAGTATTTGAGCCACAGAGGACCACCATTTGATGACATTTTAGACCCACAGACGCCATTTCTTTTGTTTTTGTTCACAACACCAGGTTGGATTTGGCAAACAAAACAGTGTAGACTTCTTAGTTAAATAGTGCTAATTCAGATGATGAATATTTTACATCTGGTTAACCAAAGTTCCATCATTTAGCCTGGGGACCACTTGGAACCCTCTCGTGGACCACTGGTGGTCCCCGCCGGACCACCTGTTGAAAACCCCTGCACTATAACACTGTGCCGTATAATAATAATAAAATGTCGCCGTCCATTACCGGGGGAGGGGGCAAAATGTAACGCTCTGTTGTTGGGAAAAGGTAGAAAAGGTGCAAATGCGAACGGTAGCATATGCAGTCCTCCTCCTCCCCCTAATCCACTATCTGTCCCTGCCCATCGTCCTTTTAGCCAGACATTCTCTCTCTCTCTGTCTCTCTCTGTCCACATTATTGGCCTCCAGGCTATAGCTAGAGTCCTGACTGGTCTGGTGTTGTCTGAACCCCCTCCATGTCAGAGCTCTGTTCAGCCCAGCATCGCCATGCTGTCTCTGTTGGCAGACAGATGGGGAGTTCAGGTTCGTCCTGGGATAATTTGAATGCCTCCCGGTTACCGCCATGTTTTTGTGCTCTCTCTCTCTCTCTCTCTCTCTCTCTCTCTCTCTCTCTCTCTCTCTCTCCTCTCTCTCTCTCTCTCTCTCTCTCTCTCTCTCGTTACATGTACAGTAAAAAGTAAAACTCAGCCGTAAAAGGACATTTCACCGTTTTTGCAAAAACATATTTCTGATGTCATGGACACCATTTCCTGGACTACCTCAATGACTATCTAATCTGCGCAGTACATTCCAGGAAGTTTGACGCTTGCAAACCATGCATGCCATTGGTCTAGGAGGTGTAGCGCACCAAAACACTGTGGGAAATGTAGTCCAGGAAGTAGTGTCACCAAAACACTGTGGGAAATGTAGTCCAGGAAGTACTGTAGTGTCACAAAAACACTCTGGGAAATGTAGTCCAAGGAGTAGTGTCACCAAAACACTGGGAAATGTAGTCCAGGAAGTAGTGTCACCAAAACACTGTGGGAAATGTTGTCCAAGAAGTAGTGTCACCAAAACTCTCTGGGAAATGTAGTCCAGGAAGTAGTGTCACCAAAACAGAGACCTCTGGGAAATGTAGTCCAGGAAGTAGTGTCATGACATCAGAGACCACCAGGAAAGTTGTTCTAAATCTTCTAAATGTCATTAACATACTGTATATATATTTTTTTGCAAAAACAGTGAAATGTAACTTTAATTTACTCAGAGAGGGTACAAAGTGGACCATTCTGGTACTGTCTGCACCATAGATATTTATATCAGAAAGCTAGATGGCTTGCCCGCGCTGCTGGCCAATGGTGAGTGACGTCGTTATGTGGCGGCCATCTTGTCAGAGTATAGCATAACATTGGGTCTATGGGCATATACTTTTTAAATGACGATAACACGCTTATTTTTCAACCGATTTTCAAACAGATTAGTTTGTTGTAAACGTCAGAGACGTCCGCATACAATGAGCCATTATGTTACGTTACTGTTTTAGGAAAAAATA
>CM076984.1:31821459-31857456 GCA_039105355.1 Benthosema pterotum | reverse complement strand
CACATGCTAAAAGATTTTTGAATTTTTTCAGACCTACAATTCTAGGAAACACAGAACGGGGGAACTTTTTTATCATGTCCACAGTACAGTGTTGGGACATGTTGCACTACGTAACTCAATATATTACATAATATTTTACCAAAATGCAGTAACTTGAAATATAAATATATTACTTAACAAAAACAATCTAATATATTATACTTTTCTTTCTTTCTGCATACTGCATTACTTTCAATATTACTTTCTGTCATACTGTCTCGTTGAAAAATTTCTTGTGAAAATTTCTTGACAACTGCAGAAGTTAAATAATTACTTATTTTCTATAATTTGTCATCAAATTATTTATTCAGGAGGATGTTTTTTTTTAAGTTGATTTCATTTGGATTTCCCAGATAGCCAAGTGTCTTTCTCATTGTTGGTATGCCACTGGCCTACACAATATTTGATTAATAGTGACACTAAATATTTAATTATATATTTTGCACAACATTTTTCTTTTAAGTAATATGTAATAGTAATATTAATATATTACACTTGCTTAGACAGCAATATTGTAATACAATATATTGCTTTAAAATGAAGGTAATAAGTAATAAGTAATACATTAACAAGGTATAGTAATATTTCCCAACACTGTCCACAGAACATCTTCTTAAGGTATATTTAATAATAATAATAATAATAATGGATTGCATTTTTTATAGCGCTTTTCTATGCACAGCGTGATACTCAAAGCGCTTACAATGGTCCATTCATTCATACATTGACAGTAAAATATTGAAAATGAGTGGAATTCCCCTTCAAGACACGTGCACACTTGCATTTGTAGTAAGTATAGAATATTGAAAAATTGTTGCAATGCCTAATTGTATCCATAAAAGTAAATGACAAGACAAAAAACATAAGCCTACTTTTGCCCCCAAATTTAGATGCCCCCCCCCCCCCCCTCCACTACAACCACTGGCTATGGCCTACGACGTGGTCTATCTAGAGGGGCTCATAGACAGTGAGTAACAAATCACACATTCTAATTCATTTTCAATGGGACCGGCGTTTTGTGCTCAGAAAATGACATGCGATTAAGAGAGCGTGTAACGCTGATTGCAATGCTGTGATTACAATTCATGTACGATTTTTTTAACAAAAAAAAAGCTCATAAAACCGTTATTGTCTCAACACCCCCTCACTAAGCAAGTGGGCTATTGGTGTCACTGGCCATGCTTTACAATATCCATCTGCTTTTTTTTTTTTTTTTTTTTTGCATCGGTGCTGTGTGACTCCTGTGTTGCCTAGAGACACCCACACGCACCCACACACACACACACACACACACACACACACACACACAGCGACAGTGTTATCAACACTGAAGCGCCATTGGCACACAAGTCAGGGCGGATGTAACATGTCCCATTTGGGTGGAGGCATGTTGGAGGGGCAAGAGAAAATGGTATGGGTTCGGCTTCGCACCCATACCACTTTCAGTTACAGGACTTTTATTAGGCAAGTAAAGCATCAATAATAACATCAGTTGTTGTTGAAGTTGCAACAGACACGCAGCATGCATAAAGCTAAAGGTCTGACTCAGAGAGTTTTCTGTTTTCAATGATGAAATGCTGTTGGTTTAGTGGTGACACAGCTGTAGTTAGTTAGTAGCAGTAGTAGTGTTTGAAATCATTTTAAATATAAGCATTTTAATTAGAAATATCTTGGGTTGTTTTGCATTCCATCATGTTTGGTGGGGCAGTCAGGGCATTTAGGGGGGCATTTACCCCCCATGCCTATGCCTAAGATCCGCCCCTGACGCAAGTGCATTATCGTGTCGGTCAAAGTGACCTCGAGTCTACGGATTGATTCCGGAGCCATTTAAAAAGGGCCTATGGATCGGTACAACTCATCTCTATATCACTCCTCTGGTGGCTTCAGTTGGTTTAAAAAGGAAACACTGACAATTGGATTTCCTCGCATAGTGGACCTGCCAAAGAGACTCGTCCCTATCCACCAAATCAATAAATAAAAAAAACTAAAAACAATCTTCTAGCTCAGGGGTTTTCAACATTTTTCATCCCAGGGACCACCATTTATTCAGCATTTGAGCCACGGACCACCATTTGAGGATATTTTAGCCCCTGCACAGACCTCAAATCTAAAGATTTATTTTGCTTTTGTCCACAATACCAGGCTGGATTTGGGAAACAACAAAACAAGCAAAACATACACTCGAAAATGGCTAATTCAGATGATAAATATTTTAACTCTTGAGAGTGTAAAAATGAAACCAAATGGACCCGCCAGGGTCCATTTGGTTTCATTTTTACGTTCTCAAGGGTTACATCTGCTTAACCAACTTAGCTGGGGACCACCTGGAACCCTCTCAGGGACCACTGGTGGTCCCCGACCACCTGTTGAAAACCCCTGTTCTAGCTCTTAAATTGTGCCACATGTAAAATGGGGGGGTGAAAGCAATTAACACACTGTCGGGATTGATTTGGTCCACTTTAGCTTATCTTCTGATGGCATGGTTTGAGCATTTACATACCCACCGCCAGTGGTTTAGTGGTACTTTTTGTAGTGGGGGGACGCCTCTTAAAGGGGAATTCCACCCATTTTATTTTTTCTGAGAGTGTACAAATGTGAACCAAATGGACCCTATAGCGGGTCCATTTGGTTCCATTTGTACACTCTCAGAAAAAAAGGAAACTCATTAACATGGCGAAACACATCTTGATGTATTCCATCATGCTAATGATTTTTTTTCAGACCTCCATTTCTAGGAAACTGAGGCAACTTTTTTATCATGTCCACACAACATCTATAAGGTATAATAATGACATAGTAAAATATTGAAAATGAGCAAAATTCCCCTTTAAGACACGTGCATGCACACTTGCATTTGCGTGCGCATTTGCATGCACCTGCGCAACACACACAGACATGCTATCAAAACGCTATTAAAAGTATAGCATATTGAGAAAGATTGTTTGCAATGCATTGTTTACAATTGTATCCATAAAAGTAAATGACAAGACAAAAAACATAGGCTACTTTTGCCCCAAAAATATAAATAATATAAATATATATATATAAATATAAATAATATCCCCGCGTCGCGTCCCCCCTCCACTACACCCCTGCCCACCGCCGGGGAAAGCCAAAGTATTTCTCTTCTTTGAATAGCTGATAACATTCCAGGATTAGCGGTGAGTTTATATTCATTAGGTAATTACCGTGAATGGTGCAGGCTGAGCAAATTAGAGCGATTCATCCCAATGGCCTGCTCTCCTTCCCTGACTTCAGCGCTTTGCGTTCTATGTTGAATCGACACAAAAGCACACATTCTTTTCGCTCCTGTGCTGCTAGGACGTTTGCCAATTAACATTTTGGTGAAGAGGGACTTTTTGATAACCCAATTTTTCCCATCAGACGTAGTTAGGAATCCTGCCACGGTGGCAGTGATGGGCAGCAGCTTGTTACAAGTAGCTAAGCAACATAGCTTAACTACATTTTCCCGTAGCTTGTAGTGTAGCGTACTGCATTTTGTTCTGGGAATAGCTTGTAGTATAGCTACACTACTTGTTTCGTGTAGCTTGTAGTGTAGCTACACTTCTTATTTCGAGTAACAAGGAAAGTAGCTTACTACATTTTCCCACACATATTTTCAAATTTCACCCATTTTTAATGGCTAGAAAACCTCTAATATACATCCCAAAATGTAGACATGCCACCATCCCAGCTTCAAACCACCCCTAAATTATTATTATGATTATTACCCATATTATATTATTTAGAGGGTTGTACATTAAGTTGAGATATATATTTATATTAAGTAGTGTTGATGTAGCAAGCTACTTTTGTCGTGTAGCTTGTAGTGTAGCTTGCTACAATTTTCTGAGGATAGCTTGTAGTGTAGCTTAGCTACATTTTTTCGAGAGTAGCAAGTAGTGTAGCTTACTACATTTTCCCAGTAACTTGCCCATCACTGCACGGTGGTCTAGGCAGTCAAGGTTGGCAGCCAGATATTGTGTTGTGGGTTGGTATCCATGACCCAAAATATATATATAAATACTGTATCAATATTTTTAAAAAGAAGGGCAGACACACTCACAAATCTCAGCTGGGAGAAAAAAAAAAAAAAAAAAAAAAAAAAAAAAACATCAAACATCAGCCTTCAAGATTTACGGTAAGTTGTTTTTTACAACATTTGTGTTTTCAAAGAGTTTGTGATAGCACCCACGAGGGTCCATTTGGTTCCATATGTACCCTCTCAGGAAAAATGGGTCAGAAAGAAAAATCCCCCAATTCAGTATTTCCTAAAAATGGAGATTAACATTAACATGGTGAAATACATCTGATACAGTACATCTTGGTGATGTCATCAGATGTATTTCACCATGTTAATGATTTTTTTCAGACCTCCATTTTCAACAACAATTCAAGAAAAAAATCATTAACATGGTGAAATACATCTTGGTGATGTCATCAGATGTATTTGACCATGTTAATGATTTTTTCAGACCTCCATTTTTAGGAAATACTGAATTGGGGGAACTTTTTTAACATGTCCACACAAAGACACCCGCAACGTTTGCTCCGCGATCGGGACAAGACCAGGGTTATTATCGTTATGGATTTTTCATTTTAGTTTAGTTTTAGTTAGTTTTGGCATTTTATTTTCTAATTCAGTTAATTTTAGTTAGTTTTTAGAGCAGGTTTGCTAGTTTTTATTTAGGTGAAAATATTTAGTTTTAGTTTAGTTATAATTTTAGTTTAAGTTATTTTATTTTTTTCTGCACTTTGGTTGTCAGGTATAGGATTAAAAAATGTGCCAAAGTAGGAAACGGTTGGTATTCAACCCTTGCTTGAGTTTCTTAGTAGATTTGATGATTACACTCTCCCACAAGAACACAATTTTTACCCCCTTATGGAACTCAGTAGTGGATAAAAGATCTAGAAGCATCGCCTCCTCATGATGGTCACCAACACATTTTGAATTTAAAAGCTTTATAAAATATTTAGTATTTTTAGTATTTAGTATTTGGGTATAATTTCAGTTAGTTTTAGATAGTTTTCTGAACCCATGCACATTACAGTTTTTTATTTTTTATTAGTTTCAGTTAACTCAAATGTTTTTTAAATTTTAGTTTTTGTTTTTTAGCTAGTTTCAGTTAACTATTATAATCCTGGACAAGACCAAAACAAATTGAGGGTGAGACCAAGACAAAACCACAAGACAAATGAAACGCAGAGTGGCGAGACCGAGACAAGACCGAGACAACATAAAATTACCTTGAGACTTGGCTCGAGACAAGACGAGGTCTCGAGAACTACAACAACTACATGCTGACATATATCATACAAACATGTGACGCGCTGGCCCCCACGCGCGTGTCAAAGGGGAAGCTGAATCAATATTTCACCCTGCTCCTATCTCCTGGCAACACCTGCCATCTCTGGTGAATGAAGGACTTAGCAGTGCTTAGGGGCGGATGTAACATGTCCCATTTGGGGGGGCAAGAGAACATGCTGTTGGTTTAGTGGCGACACAGCTGTAGTTAGTTAGTAGCAGTAGTAGTGTTTCAAATCATTTTAAATATAAGCACTTTGATTTGAAATATCTTGGGTTGTTTTGCATGGCATCGGGTTGGGGGGGGGCAGACTGGGCATTTAGGGGGGCATTCCCCTCCCCATGCCCATGCCCAGATCCGCCCCTGGCGGTGCTGGGAGCTTTTGGACAGGCGTCACACAGAGAGGTTCAGCAGCACTCGACGGGAACCAGGTCAGGGGGACAGGAAGACGTTTGTCCTTCCTGTCCGATGCTGACAGGCAGCAGCAGGGACGGATTGGCCATCTGGAGTACAGGGAGTTTTCCCCGGTGGCCAGCGCCACCTAGTGGCCTGGACAAGATCCAAAATGCACTAGTGGCACTTCCAAAATGCACTAGAATGCGCTAGATGCTCGCCTGGAACATACAGATCAAAATGACCATTAATCTTCTACATTCTCTAGTTGTGTAGACTAAGTTGGGCTAATTCACATGATGAATATTATAACTCTTGAGGGTGTAAAAATGAAACCAAATGGAAAGGGTCCATTTGGTTTCATTTTTACGCCCTCAAAGAGTTACATCTGGTTAACCAGCTGCCCCCCAGGGTGGCCTGGCAAAGGCAAAATTGTCCCGGTGGGAAAATATGTGCTAATCCGTCCCTGCTGACAGGCAGCGGCGTCGATAGGTGGGGAAAAGTTAGACAATTTTAGGGGGGCCCAAAGCCAGGGGCGGCACTAAAAACTTGCATTAATAAGGTTTTATTTGTATTGATTATTATGAAAAATATTTGATCTCAAAGTGCACCAGATTGAAGGATTTTAAACGGGAATTCCACCCCTTTTCAACATTCTAATACGTCATTAATATACCTTAGAGGTGCTGGGTGAATATAAACGTTTCCCCATTCTGTGTTTCCTAGAAATGGAGGTCTGAAGAAAATCACTAACATGGTGAAACTGAAACACATCTTGATGACATCATCGAGATGTATTTCATCATGTTAATGGATTTCATTAGGCGCTTCTTTTTTCTGCGAGCGTACAAATGGAACCAAATGAACCCGTTAGGGTTCATTTGGTTGCATTTGTACACTCTCAGAAAAAAATGTTCCCCTTTAACTACTCTTTTACAGAAATCTCTCACCCCCCCCTAGCGCCGCCGGGAAAGGGGGGGGCCCATGTGTAAAACTTTGCAGGGGGCCCAGAATTTCTAGCTCCGCCCCTGCTGACAGGCTAGACCAGAGGCGGGCAATTATTTTTCCCAAGGGGCCAAATGAGATACATTAAATATTGTGGAGGGCCAAGACTTAAGGCTGAACTAAAGTCTGTGTAATATTAATTTAATTTCAAGATAAAAGTAAGAGCAAGACCAACCATTTTGACACCAGGGCCCTCTGTTTATTCAGTATTTGAGCCACGGACCACCCTTTGATGACATTTTAGCCCCACAGACCCCAAGACTAAATATTTATTTTGCTTTTCTCCACATTTTAGGTTGGATTTCACAAACAAACCAGGCAAACATAGATACAAAACATTATTTTACATTGTTAAGATCTGGGGCTCATTCAGATGATGAATATTTTAACTCTTGAGAGTCTTGAGAGTCTCTCAAAGAGCGTAAAAACTTTCCAACTTTCCATATTTAACTGGAACTCTCTCAAGAACCACTGGTGGTCCTCGGACCACTTGTTGAAGACCACAGTACCCTTTCACAGGCCGGTCAGAGTCAGCCAAAGGACCACATTTGGCCACATAATGCCCAGGTATGGGCTAGACAAACGCAGGGCGATATAAAAGATAAGTAATTTGCCGCTGCATGTGCTTTATTGGACAGTTATTTAAAAAAATGGAATAAACTTCCACGGTATCTACAAGTGGTGTTTGGGGACCCCCAGGGATTGTTTAGGGGTCCCCCACTAAAGGAGGTACCCCTAAAAGGGTACTGCGCGTCTTACTGGCGAAATATGTGATCGGAGGTGCGGTCTTACCGCCTTAGCAGAGCATTGATTACAACATAATGTTTATTTAAGCCACCGGTGATAATGTTAGTTTTCAGCCCCCCAAAACAAACATTAGATTTCTCCTCATTGGCGCTTTCTCTTCCGTCGCCTGTGGTGTTTTCTTTAAACAAACATTAGTGGAATATACAGTAGGGCTAGGGGCCAGCACCCACCACCCTCAAGAAATCGGTTTGAATACATTAAAACCTACACATCGGCTATTCTACAATAGCGGATCGACAAGCTCACGCGTTTCGCGTGTAGCGAGTGTTTGGAAACCGTTTTAAAACATTTCAAATACAAATGAACGTCTTAAAGATGGAGTGCCATGAACTTTTTCTACCCTAAAACATGATCATCAGGTATTAATGTTATATGAAAAGTAAGATTTTTTTTCCCAAAAAGTGTACAGTGTTTGTTAAACTGTCATTTTTATGATGCCACCCAGCCAGTTCATTAAGTATGCCTGGTTTGCCTGGTGGGCCGTGATGGGTGCATATACCTAAACTGAAGCCACACCCACAGCTTTAGTTGCATGATAAAGGGGGAGGAGTTAGGGGAGGGGCTGAGCATGTGATGTCACTATACTGCAGTTTTTTTCATTGGCATGTTTGACTGGAAAGGTTCAGCCCCCAGGAAGAAACCCTAAATACAAAGGGAAGACATCATTGCACATGAAAAGACACACCAAGGGGTCTATTTACATACTGTCACCTCTCAAACATGTACAAAATTGTAAAGAATACAAAAATCGCGGCATCCCCTCTTTAAGTGCTCTAAACAAACATTTTTGGCTGCCGTATTACATCATTTAATAGCCTTTCAATTCAACATCGCTTCAAAATCAACACTGGTTAGCTTCATCAATTCAGGTTCATCCAGGATTCATGTAAGCAGAAGCATGCATGGCTAAAGGCCTGCAGCAGAGCTTTCTGGAAAGGCAGCTGGGAACTCCACTGTTACTCCTAAATTTTCCTCCGGCTGTCATAACACTGGTCCAGGCAGGGCGCTAAGCCCATTGTACACAGGGGCGGATCTAGGCATGGGCATGGGGGGGGGGGGGGGGCAATGCCCCCCCCTATATGCCCTAAATGCTCCACCAAACACGATGTCATGCAAAACAACCCAAATTTCAAAGATATTTCAAATTTAAGTGCTTATAATTAAAATGATTTGAAACACTACTACTGCTACTAACTAACTACAGCTGTGTCACCACTAAACCAACAGCATTTCATCATTGAAAACAGAAAACTCTCTGAGTCAGACCTTTAGCAACTTCAACAACAACTGATGTTATTGTTGATGCTTTACTTGCCTAATAAAAGTCCTGTAACAGAAAACGGTATGGGTGCGACTTCATCGCCCGTGATGCTTCGCGCCACGGGCGATGAAGAAGCCCCCATACCATTTTCGCCTGCCCCCCCCCCCCATTGGGAAATGTTACATCCGCCCCTGATTGTACATCTGGTTGAAAAATTATTCACTCATTCTTATTTTGGGCTTTTCTGCGTCATGTTTTCAAGTGGAGATGAGTCAGGAGTGAGGTCGAGAGGGAAGGGGAGAGACATGCGGCAAAAGACCTCATGAATAGGACTCGAAAATGTATTCGGACCACTTGGCCAGCAGGTAAAGTACAAAAACCACAAAGTATTGCGGTTCTTCGGCGAATCTACTCTCCACCACTGTCTATACCCATTATCAGAGTATAGGTAAGAGCAGGGGTACCCACACTTTTTGACTTGAGAGCTAATTTCAAAATGAGCGGCTCAACAAGATCTACACGTGAAAAATGTGGTTGTTCCATTACTGAAAATCCATTTCTCAGCCCCCTAGAAAGTTTGAGCTTTGAAATAGTGGTGATGATGTTACTTACTGTTATAGTGTTTAAGAATAATGCACTTATAATGAAAAATAGAGGGGGTGAATTGGAAGGTTTTCCTGTATATGCTATTACTCCATTTTCTAATTGTGTGGACTCTTGAAAATTACTTAATTCAGATGTTTAAATATAATTTAACTCTCAAGAGTTACAGATCTATAATCTATAAGGGTCCAAGTGCTGGGGGACTGTCATGTGATCTACCTGCATGGCCTGTGTGATCTCCCGGTAGATCACAATCCACCTTTTGGGCAGCCCTGGGTTAGATAATATCCCCAAATCCATTATGGACATGGATTCATGTCCCCTGAATCCACATTTGGACATGATCGATGACATCAGGATACAGCTGGAAAGATGCTACCTAGCACTTTCTTGATGACAACACCACTCGGTTTTGGAAGTAACAAAGGGAGCAGTGCCCGTCTGCTGAAAGGCGAGGGATCCCGGTGGATTCATTTCTAGCAAGGCCGTCGGAACAGCAGCTAATGATCACCTAATCTCTACGCAGGGAGACACTTTAGGACACAAGCGGTAGCCGTTAGCTCGGGGTTGAGCTTCATTTGTAACAGATTTCCGCTGGGATGTGATATCTTCTGTGCCTTCTGACACTAACAGAATACGTCATAACACAAAGCTTTAGTCCGCTGGAGGGATTTACTTTTTTCCTCTTTTGCGAAAAGACAGTTCCAACCATCAGGTTTTTAGGGTTCCTTCCGTATGTAGTCATGGGTTCTCAGGCATCCACGCTACTCAGAGAAGAGGAGATCGAAGAGATCAAGAGGGAGACCGGCTTTTCTCACAGCCAGATCACCCGCCTGTACAGTCGCTTCACCAGCCTGGATAAATGTCAAAACGGAACCCTCAGTAAGGAGGACTTCCAGAGGATCCCAGAGTTGGCCATCAACCCCCTGGGGGACCGGATAATAAGCGCCTTCTTCGACGAGGGCGAGGACCAGGTGAACTTCAGGGGCTTCACCAGGACACTGGCCCACTTCAGGCCCATCGAGGACAACAACAACAACGAGAGAGGCAGCAGTGGCAGCGGTGAGCCCATCAACAGCCGGACCAACAAGCTGCTTTTCTCCTTCCGGCTGTACGACATGGACAGAGACGGCAGGATCTCTCGCGACGAGCTCCTGGAGGTGCTGCGCATGATGGTCGGCGCCAACATTCTGGACGAGCAGCTGGGCAGCATCGCCGACCGCCCATCCAGGAGGCCAACTGGAACGGCGGCGACAGTTCCATCTCCTTTGACGACTTCGTCAAGTCGTTGGAGGACTTTGACGTCGAGCAGAAAATGAGCATCCGCTTCCTGCACTGAGGAATGAGTTATAATGATTCCTGATTCCAAGAGTGTTTCCAGTGAGTCAACAACTCTTTTTGGCCAGAATGGTCACAGGAATACCTGTGAAGGAACTAGGGAAAAGGCCCAAGTTCTTATAAGAATGGCATCACTGCATAAAGCCGATTGCTTTTTCACAAGACCCAAATGAGGGTCCAGATCAGGGTTCCCACACTTTTTTGACAACAAGATCTACACATACTCAATTTTCCCCGTATACGCCATTACTGACATTTGAAAACAGTATTTTAGGTCTGAATTGACAGTTTGTGATGTTGAGTTTAGTTTCCTGCACCGGCAAAACGTTGGTCAAAATGGAAATTGTTCTCCATTTTCTAATTGTGAGAATTACGTAATTCAGATGTTTAAATATAATTTAACTCTTGAGAGCGTAAATGCGATTTAATGTGATATCGGGGCGCAGGAATATATGATGTTGGTGTGGGTACTGAGCCCAATATATTGTTCATCAAGGGTCAAGGTTTTTTATTGTCACATCAGTGTATGTCGAGACATACAGGGATGAAATAAGGTTTCCAGCTTTTCCAAAGTGTCACAAGACAATAACAATATAATAGACAATGATGACACTATAGACAAAAAGGACAATTTGCTAAACTATAATAACCCAATAAGTGCATTACATAAGTGTATTGTATTGTGTGTATTCTAAGTGTAAGTATTTGAAGAGCTAACAGAAAAACTAGACATGAATAAGATACTATACATACTAGAACTAGCATACACATACTAGTGTGGTTGCCCTGGGGCAATCCTATTAGCTAGCTACACTCAACAAAAAATAATACGCAACACTTTTGTTTTTGCTCCCATTTTTCAGGGGATGGACTTAAAGCCCTAAAATTCATTCCAGATATACAATATAACGATTACTCTCAAACACTGTTCACAAATCTGCCTAAATGTGTGATATTGAGCACTTCTGCTTTGTTAAGATAATCCATCCCACCTCACAGGTGTGCCACATTAAGATGGAGATGTGACATCATGATTAGTGCACAGGTGTACCTCAGACTCTCCACAATAAAAAGACACCCTGAAATGTGCAATTTTCTTTTGCCTTATTGGGTGTATGGGCCTCCGAACCAGTCAGTATCTGGTGTGACCACCATTTGCCTCATGCAGTGCAACACATCTTCTTCGCATAGAGTTTATCAGATTGACAATTGTGACCTGTGGAATGTTGGTCCACTCCTCTTCAATGGCTATGTGAAGTTGCTGGATATTAGTCGGAACTGGTATGCGCTGTCGAAATGGTAATAATGTGGTAATATTGTGTTATTACCATTTTTACAGTGTGTACCAGTTCCCACTAATATCCAGCATCCATGACCATTACTCTTCTAGTTGTGTAGATCCGGACCAATTCACATGATGAATATTTTAACTCTTGAGAGTGTAAAAATGAAACCAAATGGACCCGCCAGGGTCCATTTGGTTTCATTTTTTACATTCTCAAGAGTTATCTGGTTAAACAACTTAGCTGGGGACCACCTGGAACCCTCTCAAGGACCACTGGTGGTCCCAGAACCACCTGCTGAAACTGCCTGCTCTAGGAAGCAAAGCACCCCGCCTGGAGGGGTGCTTTAAGTTATAATGGATTTGTATAAGGAGCTGGAGGCGCACAAATGAACATCAAATATCTAAATAGTGAAAGGAGTAACTTATAAACTGTCTGGCAGACAATTGCACGAGCCGAGTCTCAAGCAAGCGCAAGTCATTTGGTTCCGAGACTCAAGCAAGTCAAGTCTTTTTCCCGATGTGGTCAAGTCAAGTCAAGTCAAACAGTTGGTCGAGTCACATGTTTCTTTCAAGTCAGGTCGAGTCGAGTAACAATGTTGTCAAGTCCAGTCGAGTCAAGTCACAAGGTGGTCCTTACCGGGTCCCCCTTAATAGGTCCCAATATGTATATTTTCCCATTTTCTGACATACTTTATACTTGTATTATAGAAGACATATTAAACACAAATTCAACAACAATAAACCACTTGGCAAAAATAAAATTAAAACAAAATTGTACTATACTTATAAGTTAGGCACTACTGCACGACTCATCTGATGACTCGGACGAGTCGCCAAGTCAGGTTGTCTCAAATCAAGTCGAGTCTCAAGTATTTTAACTTCAAGTCCGAGTCGAGTCGAGTCGAGTCGCGGCAAAAATGACTTGACTCAAGTCGGACTCAAGTCGGACTTGAGTCCGACTTGAGTCGAGTCGGTACTACTCAAGTCCAATTGTCTGCTGTCTGGTGTGTTCACATGAGACTGACCATAACTAGACTAGACTAGACCATAAAATGACCCAAAGTTTTTTTTTTTTTTTAAGTGGAATATCCCTTTAAGTGAGATTGCCTGTTGGGTTTAAAGTGAATATGCTGATGTCATGTGTCATACATCATAATAATGGACTAATGGAAAAGCCCATAGACCCCATGGCATGCGTGGGTGCGTGGTTCACAGGGTGGGGGAGTGATTAGGTTATGCAATTACACATTAATGAGGCTAGGATGGGAAACCTTGCTGAGCTGGTTCATTTGACGCCATCATCAGATACTCAAGTTAACGCTGATTCCATCCAGTTCTAACTGGATTTGAATTGTCCTAGATTTTAATATGGAAATATTCACGGGCGGATTGGCACATATTTTCCCACCGGGACAATTTTGCCTTTGCCAGGCCGACCTGGGGGTGGCAGCTGGTTAACCAGAAGTAACTCTTTGAGAGCGTAAAAATGAAACCAAATGGACCCTTGCGAGAGTTAAAATATTCATCATGTGAATTAGCCCAACTTAGTCTACACAACTAGAGAATGCAGAAGATTAATGGTCATTTTATCTGTATGTTCCAGGCGAGCATCTAGCACATTCTAGTGCATTTTGGAAGTGCCACTAGTGCATTTTGGATCTTGTCCAGGCCACTAGGTTTCGCAGGCCACCGGGAAAACTCCCTGTACTCCAGATGGCCAATCCGCCCCTGGAAATATTGATCCATGAGGCATCGAGCACAGCTGTGGAGCAACTTCACCGTAATGTCCACAGACTCCACAGGATGTCCACAGCAGACTGTGCAAAATGCATTTAAATCTAAATTGGATCAAACAATGACTTGCATAATTAAGAGCAGTGATGGATGTGTTCCATGCATGCTACCAGTTTCCTGCTCCAATTTAATTCTACTGGACGGGTCATGTAGTTGCTGTCAGTGTTCGAAAAAAATGCTGGCATTTTTTTTACTCAAGTAAATGTATCAATAGTGCATTGTAAATACATTTGCGAAAAAGTACAAAAGTATTCGTATCAAAATGTACTTGAAGTAACTGCAGTAAAAGTGCTAATTATGGTGTGCAGAAATGTTCCATTTCAAGTGGCAAGGGATAAGCAGCAACAGTCAATTAAAACAAGGGTTTTCAACCTTTTTCATCCCAGGGACCACCATTTATTCAGGATTTGAGCCACGGACCACCATGAGGATGTTTTAGCCCCACAGACCCTCAAATCTGAAGATTTATGTTGCTTTTGCCACAATTCCAGGATGGATTTGGGGAAACAAAACAAGCAAAACATACATTCCAAAATGGCTAATTCAGATGGTGAATATTTTAACTCTTGAGAGCCTAAAAATGAAACCAAATGGACCCTTGCGGGTCCATTTGGTTTCATTTTTAGGCTCTCAAGAGTTACATCTGGTTAACCAACTTAGCTGGGGACCACCTGGAACCCTCTCAGGGACCACTGGTGGTCCCCGGACCATCTGTTGAAAACCCCTGAATTAAAAGGATATAGACCAACATGCACACACACACACACACATATATATATATATTAGGGCTGTTGAATGATTAAAAATTTTAATCAAATTAATCACAGCTTCAAAATTAATTTAATCATGATTAATCACCATTCGAACTATGTCCAAAATATTCATGTTTTTCCTGTACAGGATTCCAACATTTTAAAAAAGAAACAGAATCTGTGAAAAAAATAAACCATTTAACTTTAAAATATTTATCAAAATAGGTGATCTACAAGCCCTCAATGCTTGTAGATCCTCCAGCTATACTCTATGGCTCTGGTTACAGGAAGACACACAGCTATGTCTCCCTAAAACCGTGCTCTACCCATTCCTTTCAATGAGAAAATGGGTCAATGGGTTGAGTCAGTGTGGATATGAGTTAATTGAGTTAAAAATTTTAATCAGATTAATCAAGAAAATTAATTTAATCCCATTAATTAACTATTTTCAACACCCTTAATATATATATATATATATATTATATATATATATATATATATATATATATATATATATATATATATAATATATATACATAATTATATATATATATATATATATATATATATATACATACATATATATATAATATATATATACATACATATATATATATATATACATACATATATATATATATATACATACATATATATATATATATACATACATATATATATATATATATATATATATATACATACATATATATATATATATATATACATATACATATATATATATACATATACATATATATATATACATATACATATATATATATATACATATACAAATATACATATACATATATACATATACATATATATATACACGTGCTGGTCAACGAATTAGAATAATTTGAAATAGTGCAACCTTAAAATCTTTGAATGCATTTCTTGTGCAGAAAGCAAATCAGGTGTTCACCGCACCTGTCCTACGTTGTTAGAGTAATCACAGAACTGTTACCTGTAAAAAAAAATTGTTCAGCTGAGCTTTCCAAAAGGCCCATTTAGGCCATTTAACTGTGACACTGTTGTTTCATTGAATTAGAATAATGGAGAAACCGTTTCATTGAATTAGAATAATTTTTATTATAATTAGAATCATCATTTTCTCAGTATTTTGTGGCTGCCCGCTTGGCTTGTATGACTGCCTGAAGTCTCCGTGCAGGGGTTGACACTAAGGTCTCCAAGGCACTTGCCCATCGGCCAGTGCAAATCAGGTTCTACTTGTCCTCAGGTCATGGTCACTTGCCCCCCCAAAAATATATTGTAAATTTTGCTTTTAAGTTTACTTCCTACTGGGTGCTTTCAACAGGTGGTCCAGGGACCACCAGTGGTCCCTGAGAGGATCCAGGTGGTCCCCAGCTAAGTTGGTTAACCAGATGTAACTCTTGAGAGCGTAAAAATTAAACCAAATGACCCTTGCGGGTGCATTTGGTTTCATTTTTAATTCATCACCTTAATAGCCCATAGTGGTCACAGACCCAGTGGTCCCTGACCCCAGCAAAATGAGAGTTTGGAACCAATTGGACCTTGGAGAGAGATAGGTAGAGATAGCTAGTTCTTCAAATCGATGCCAACGGACAGGGCTTGACACTAACACTTGCCCGCTTGCCCGGGGCAAGTAAAAAAAAATGGTGGGCAAGTGAAGACTGCTACCTGGTTGCCCGATTTGTGTTGGGCAAAATGTTCAACTCGTGCACTATAACCAGTGGCGCTGGTGACTTTTTCTTTAGGGAGGGCGCTATAAAAAAATCATAATAATAATAGATGTATGTACCAGGTATCATCACATTCAATGGAAGCAAACAATGAGTTGGTGTGAATGGATGCTGTCAGCCAATCCTTACCAACTCTTTGAAGGTCCTGGGCCTCCTGGGTAGCTACTGGTGTACGATACTCTCTTCCTCTGTCCTTGATTTTTGTGTGATGATTACATTTTATGGTTCCAGCTCTTAGTTTAAAAAAAATCCTGCAGTGTTCTGCTTTCAATTGTTTTTTCTGCATTGCTTTATAGTTATCTTATAATATATTTGTCTTGTTATTCAATTCAATTGTTATTCCATTATCAAAATTAATTCAACTACTGTATAAGTCTATTCCTCCCTTTACTGGCTCTGAGTCTGTGTCTCTTCATTCATGTCTGTGTGGAGTTGTGTTCAATCTATGTAAAACTGTGTTGTGTGCTGCCCTCAATTGGTTTTGGTCGCGCACTGTTTTGCGACCCAGATCGCCCTACCGTTTGCATTGAAGTCAATAGGACCGCAATGCATTGCCCTTCATTGCAGAGCTCAATGCCTAAAGACGAATGCGAACCAACACGTGAGACTCAGTAACCTATCTACAACGTAAACAACTTTTGACATTTCATGGCAGTATAATACAACTTTTAATCACTTTGTGGTTAGAGTGGGCTTTAGTTACTTATATTATATACAATTTGCCATGATGGATTGCTCATTTAAAGAAAATGACAAGCTGCAGATTTCATTTCTCCGTCATTCTTATTCACTGTATTCATTAGGTAATGCATGGTGGTGCGGCGCACTAGCGACCCTATTGACCGCCGCCACTGACTATAACACAACACAAGATAAATTTGTCTTGAAGGCAGTCATTGCACTCTGCCTGTGTCTTTCCCCCTGCTTTCTAGCTATCTCTACCTATCTCTCTCCCAGTTCATTTGGTTCCAAACTATCATTTTGCTGGGGTCCAGGACCACTGGGTCTGTGACCACTATGGGCTAAATAAGATGATGAATTTTAACTCTTGAGAGCGTAAAAATGAAACCAAATGGACCCGCAAGGGTCCATTTGGTTTCATTTTTACGCTCTCAAGAGTTACATCTGATTAACCAACTTAGCTGGGGACCACCTGGATCCCTCTCAGGGACCACTGGTGGTCCCTGGACCACCTGTTGAAAGCACCCAAGTAGGAAGTAAACTTAAAAGCAAAATTTACAATATATTTTTGGGGGGTCAAGTGACCATGACCTGAGGGCACGTAGAACCTGATTTGCACTTGCCCATGGGCAAGTGCCTCGGAGACCTTAGTGTCAACCCCTGCACGGAGACTTCAGGCAGTCATACAAGCCAAGCGGCAGCCCCACAAAATACTGAGAAAGTGATGATTCTAATTATAATAAAAAATATTCTAATTCAATGAAACGGTTCCCTCCATTATTCTAATTCAATGAAACAACAGTGTCACAGTTAAATGGCCTAAATGGGCCTTTTGGAAAGCTCAGCTGAGCAATTTTTTTTTACAGGTAACAGTTCTGTGATTACTCTAACAAGTAGGACAGGTGCGGTGAACACCTGATTTGCTTTCTCTGCACAAGAAATGCATTCAAAATTTTAAGGTTGCACTATTTCAAATTATTCTATTCGTTTACCAGCACCTGTATGTATGTATGAATGTATGTATATATATATATATATATATAATATATATATATATATATATTATATAATATATATATATATATATATATATATATATATATATATATAAATATACTGTATATATTGAAAGTAACACAATTAAGTGTGCAAGTAGCTACAATCTTAAGATAGGCTTTGCTACTTTTATACTTTTTTAAAAAAGTATAAAAAGATATAAATGGAGTACCAAAGTCCTTACGTAACTCCCACTATGGCAAAAAACACCCATTGTTTAAATAATGACTATGCTGTAATTGATGTTGTAAAGTCGTGCTCGGCTCTCACTTCACATGAGTGTTTTGCTATTGGAAATCGCATAAGGAAATCTTCATCATGTAAGAACTGCGTTCGGAAAATAAACAAAATCAGCCATATGATTCTGGCAGATATCAGACTCTGTTTTGTTCCTCGTTTATGATGTTGAGGGTCCTCTCTTCTCTCTCTCTCTCTCTCTCTTCTCTCTCTCTCCCTCTTCTCTCTCTCTCTCTCTCTCTCTCTCTCTCTCTCAAAAATAACAATAACAACAAACCATAAATAAAATCTCCAATGTCATCAAATGGTGGCCCGTGGCTAAAATGCCAATTAAATAGTGCCCTGGTGTCAAAAAGATCGAAAACCACTGCTTCATATATGAAAAATTTGGGGGTGCCCACCTTGCCATTCTTCCAGCCCACCCTAGTAGGGCTGGCTAAATCCGGCCCTGTCTGTAACACATTGGTTTCTATACAACAATACCATGCTGGCCAATGGGGGGCTGGTGGGTGTGCAATGATACTGGCGCCACACTGAAACAGCTCCGTCCCTGTGAGTGGATTAGCGTCTCCCCTTGTGGAGATGATGGCTGCACTGCACTCGCATCACCAGGCTTAGCGTACAGACAGAGAGAACATTCTGAGCCCTGCTGGACCACACAAAAGGGGGGATTCCAGGCTGAACTATTTTCGATTCATGTAATCCAAGAAGCAGTGGCAGAAAGTGACCAAATATTACACAAACACACACACACCGTCTTTATGCATGTGCATGCGTGAAGTGAGCAATGAATAGCCTAGTGTACGTCATTTTAAGACTTGGTTAACTGAACTTACTGGTATATAACACACTTTAGTTTTGGGGTCTGTTGGGGCTAAAACGTCATCAAATGGTGGTCCTCCGTGGCTCAAAATTCTGAAGTGGGCCAAAGGTTGAAAAAAAAAGGTTAAAAACCAGTGCTTTTAATCATACCGTGATACCACCGGCCCTCTACGGGTCGTGGCCTACCGGGAGACCTCCCTGTACGCCCAATGGTCAATCCCACCCTGGTAATCGGGAGGGTAAACCTAAAATGTATCCAGATCAGTAGGGCCAGATCGGGCCTAGGGCTCCATAAAAAAGCAATATACTGTATATTGAATTATTTCATTATGATAAAAATAATAATTCTGTTCTGTCTGTCTGTATAAAGTGTATATGTACCTCTTATGAAGACAAGACGAACACAAGTTAACCCTGTGTGTACTGAACGTGTTTTGGTGTTCAACGCATTATGTTACACTTTAGCTATTGAAAAATAGCTAAATAGCCACCTGTTACATGTGTATAATCCTGGTTCTCTGTACTGCCTCCCCCCCTGACCAGCCTGATGGTGAGCCTGATGGAGAGGAAAGGAAGCGGTCGGAATAACATGTACTTTCCATGATATGGGGCGGCTTCTGTAATCGAAAATCCTGTAATCGAAAATGGTCGCACACATACCATTTTCGATTACAGGACTTTTATTAGTCAAGTAAAGCATCAATAATAACATCAGTTGTTGTTGAAGTTGCAACAGACACGCAGCATGCATAAAGCTAAAGGTCTGACTCAGAGAGTTTTCTGTTTTCACTGATGAAATGCTGTTGGTTTAGTGGTGACACAGCTGTAGTTAGCTAGTAGCAGTAGTAGTGTCAAATCATTTTAAATATAAGCACTTTAATTTGAAATATCTTGGGTTGTTTTGCATGGTATTGTGTTTGTGGGGTGCAGACTGGGTATTTAGGGGGGCATTGCCCCCCCATGTCCATCCGCCCTGGTTCTTTCCATGTCCTATACATTCTACCAGGAAAAACTCATCCCTGTCAGTTCAGGCGATAAGAAGCGGCCTGCTCACATTGTTGAAGCAAGCTCAGTTCGGGTCTTTCCCCAAGGTTGGAAGAGAGAAGCTATAGCGCCCTGGGATTAAAGCTTAGGCATTGGCAGAACTGCAGTAGTTGACAGGACTGGTATGGAATGGAATGGATGAGGGTATGGATGAGTGTCCAGGTGTTAAATCCCTCACAGCCAGCTCTCATCCTCTTCCATGTCACACAGACACAGGAGTGCAGAGTCAGTCGTTAAGTCACAGCTTGCCGCCTCTGCCAGTAAATTAACCTCAGCAGACCCTGCCTGCCTTCTGCTCCACTCTGGACCTGTTTATCACTGCTGCAAAGTGACCGCGGCGTGCATGCCATACTTAAAATACCTCAAGTGAGGAGTACCTCATTTTTTATGCACACAGTACTTCTATGATTATGATTAATACTTCTACTTTGCGTACTCCACATCCTTGAGGCAAACCTCGTACCATATATAGTGCATTCTTTGCATCTGTGTGTGTGTGTGTGTGTGTGTGTGTGTGTGTGTGTGTGTGTTGTGTTGTGTGTGTGTGTGTGTGTGTGTGTACACACACGTGTCACACAGTCCATATTGGTAACGCCAGACCCAGAACTCGAAACACTGGCAAACTCCATACAGTGTGTTGCTGTTATCGCAATTTACGAGCGTTCACTTCCTGCGCAAGTTAAGACATTGACTTGTACTAAAACTGTCACTAACTACAGTTACTATTTTGTAGATCATTCTTACTCAGCCTTCGTTGATATGGATGCTGTTGCAATTCTTTACTTGACTACAGCGTCTTTACGTCATATTTTTCATATTTTGCTGTACGTCGCCTAGCTGCTTTTACTCAAACCTAAATCAATGTATTTCTTCCACCACTGGGTGTTTATACAGAGGACTGGAGACACAAACATTGAGTGAGCTGAGCTCACCT
The DNA here is from genome assembly GCA_039105355.1 of Benthosema pterotum. Taxonomy (NCBI): domain Eukaryota; kingdom Metazoa; phylum Chordata; class Actinopteri; order Myctophiformes; family Myctophidae; genus Benthosema; species Benthosema pterotum. The sequence goes on along the minus strand of CM076984.1, from coordinate 31,836,372 downwards.
TGCTGGTGTTTACAGAGTGTGAAAGCAGCTATGAGCAAAGTCCAGTGTTTAACAGGGGACTTCCTCTGGAACATATAAACACAGCAGCCTGCTCTCCACAATGCTGGTAAAAGTACTCTTAGAGTACTAAGAGTAAATAGAAAAGTCTAAAATTCAAATTTTACTTATTATTTTACTTATTTACTTACTAATTACAGTACCATTTAAGTAACAGTAGGCCTACAGTACGCTTTAATAGCCGGCGACGAAAACCGGGCGATTTGGGCGAGGCGTAGGCCCAACAGTAGGAAACAAAGTCTTATGCACTCCTGTGGGTCTTTGTGGCGGTGCGTAGCAGGCAAAAAGCTTAAATCAGATAAATGTACCATTGTACATTGTACACAGAGCCCGCACACCGTCTATACTTGCAAGTAACTTTTTATTAGAGCAACGTTTCGGTCAACGGACCTTCTTCAAGCATCTGATGAGATGCTTGAAGAAGGTCCGTTGACCGAAACGTTGCTCTAATAAAAAGTTACTTGCAAGTATAGACGGTGTGCGGGCCTCTGTGTACAATGTACATTTATCCTGATGTAGGCCCAACAGTACCTTTTACTAATGACATAATATCCCAATCATTCCCCTAACAGGTAGGTGCGTTACAGACGGTGAATCGCGCAGCGAGAAAAAAAAAGCTCACTGGATTGAGCTTTGAAAAACATTGTGCACGTGTGCACAAAACAAGCACGCACGCCATAAACAACACTGCAACATGCAATAACACCCGGCGTCACACGCTGTCTTTATCGCAGGTCGTTTTCTGAGCACGAAACGCCAGTCCCATTGAAAATGAACTAGAATGCGCGATTTGGTACTGCATGGCCGTCTGTAAGCCCCTTTAGGGGAATGAATGGGATATTATGTCATTCGTATTTTAGAGCTATTGTACGTAAATAATAAAAACTGGAAGTATGAAATAAAATCAGTACATCTTTTTGATTTCACCAAGATGTACTTCATTAATGATTTTTTTTTTCATAGCTCCAGTTCTAGGAAACACAGAATTAGCTCTTCACTAAGCCCCTCCCCAACCCGGCCTTGTCCAATAGGCACGTTGGAAGATGAAAGCTTGACCAGGAAAGCACTTATAATGAAAAATAGAGGGGGAGAATTGTAATGTTTTCCTGTATATGCTACTACTGACAGTATTTGAGGTTTGAGTTGACAGTTTTTGCCCACAACTGGCAAGAGAACTGGCAAAACGTCAGTCAAAATAACAATTATTCTCCATTACGTAATTCAGATGTGTAAACATAATTTAACTCTTGAGGTCCATTTGGTTGCATTTTAACGCTCTCAAGAGTTACAGATCTATAAGAGTCCAAGTGCTGGGGGGACTGTCGTGTGATCTACCTGCATGTGATCTACCTTTTGGGCAGCCCTGAAGTAAATGTATCGGAAAATGGAAATACCGAAGTACTGTACAAATACTGTACTTTCAGTATTATCAGTGGCAACAAAGCACTGTGGTGCAAGCCATTGGAATGAATGCTTTTCACAGTGCAGCGGTGTCATTGTGGTGTTGAAAGCCCCCGCCATCAGAAAAAAACAGCAGGGGCGGATGTAACATGTCCCATTCGGGGGGGGGGGGGGGAGATAAAACGCCGCACCCATACCATTTTTTCGGTTACAGGACTTTTATCAGTCAAGTAAAGCATCAATAATAACATCAGTTGTTGAAGTTGCAACAGACACGCAGCATGAATAAAGCTAAAGGCCTGACTCGGAGTTTTTTGTTTTCAATGATGAAATGCTGTTGGTTTAGTGGTGACACAGCTGTAGTTAGTAGCAGTAATAATTTCATATCATTTTAAATATAAGCACTTTAATTTCTTGGGTATCTTGTTGTTGTTTTGCATGCCATCATGCAAAACCCCCCCCCCCCCCCCCCCCCCCCCCCCCCCCCCCCCCCCCCCCCCCCCCCCCCCATGCCATATATCCGCCCCTGGCTGGCAGCTATAGCTGCATGGCTGCTCACACAATATAGCATGGAACATCTTTGTTATGACTGTCAATTCATTCAAAGTCCTAAGGTCTACATCTCCATCTCTCTCAGGTAGAGTAAGATAACATGCTGAGTGTGCTTTCTTTCTCGCAGGGAAATAGTGTGAAGGTGTGACGGTCAATCAGGGGCGGATCTAGGCATGGGCATGGGGGGGCCCTGACTGCCCCACCAAACATGATGGATGCAAAACAACAACAAGATACCCAAGATGCCATGCAAAACAACCCAGTATATTCAAATTAATGTGTATATATTAAAATGATGAAATTAAAGGTAGGGGAAGTGATTTCACTTTTGTCAGATATCACCCAAAAAATATTTTTTTTCTGTTAAAATGCTCTATTATAAGGTGTGGAAACCACATATGGAGTTTCCCCTCCCCCACGTTAGCAGAGGAGCTAATAAAAGTTCCCCAGGTCACCACAATTCTCCTCCAATCAGGATCGAGCAGCAGGTTCACATAGTGTAGCTACTTTTGGGCGCCCCTAGTGCACCAGGCTGGTACTACACCATGAATTTCAAATCACTTCCCCTACCTTTAAGTGAAATACTACTATATACTACTAAAAGTCCTATAACTGAAAATGGTATGGGCGCGGCTTCATCTCCCATGGTGCGAAGCGACACGGGCGATGAAACCACACCCATAACATTTTCTCCTGCCCCCCCCCCCCCCCCCCCCCCAATTGGGAAATGTTACATCCCCCCCTGCGGTCAATAACAAATGCAGTGAAACTTTGCAATGCAAATTGCCGCTGCGTATTGAAGTTGCCTTGCCAAGAAAGACCCAAGGTCTTTCATCAGTGCAAAATGAAGTTCCCTCGGCGTAAGCAAAAGTGCCAAGTGCAGAGAGAGAGCCGCCGAGGACGAGCAGCTGCAGATAATGTAAAGTTTGTGGAAATAAAAGGGCTGCAGCGCCGTCATCGCGTTGTCCCACTTGTTACCAACCACTTAAAGGAGTTCTTTATTTGCAGTTTTTTTGTTGTTGTTGAAAAAAGTGGTCCAGATCATATTTTGTGAAAACACTCCTTAATGGCTGTTTCCCCTCTCCCAAAATAAGCTTATAATGGGGCTAAGGGGTCTAGTGCAAGTTCATATACATCGCTCCAAAATGGAATTTTCTGCTATATATTGTCTCCCCACCCTGTCAGTAGTGTGTTAACACTCACACTTTTAACTTTCAATTTTGGTACAGCAGTGATTCAGCTGTCTTAAAAGGTGGGGGCGTGGCACATTGTTTATGGCTGAACCACTGCTGAAACGAAAGTGAAAGTGAAAGTTAGTGTCAACACTCTACTGACATGGTGGAGAGACCATAGCAAAAACTTGCATTTTGGAGCGATGTATATAGGTGAACTTGCATTAGACCACTTAGCCCCATTATAAGCCTATTTTGGGAGAGGGGAAAGGAGTGTTTTCACAAAATAAGACCTGCGCCACTTTTTTCTAACAAATTAACTGCAAATAAAGGTAAATAAAAATGGTGTGTAATTCTCCTTTAAGTCTTATTTATCTCAGTGGTTCCCCAACTTTTTGGCCTGGGACCCAAACAATTGTCTAACGTCATCATCAAGTCATCACTACTTCTTAAAGGGGAACTCCAGCCATTTTCAACATTTTACTATGTATTGAACCTTCGAGGTGTTGGGTGGACATGATAAAAAAAAAATCCCCCATTCTGTGTTCCCAAGAAATGGAGGTCTGAAGAAAACCACTAACATGGTGAAACATCTTAATGGCATCATCAAGATGTATTTACACCATGTTAATCGATTACTTTAGACGCTTCTTTTTTTCTGAGAGCATACCCCATTTGGTTCTTTTATTTTATTTCTATTGATTAACGGTAATATAGCCCATAAAAATGTATATGATAATAAGATTCATAGCATTTCTTTGTAAAGTGAAACATATCAAACATATATAATTTTGTGATTTATAAGAATAATATAGGACATGCAAAACAGATAAAAGATCCATAGTATTTGTATTGTAAAGTGGCTTGTATGAAAGGTGTCACTTTCAAGGGTTTGCATATCAAGTTTTTATCCATATGGGAGGCGACTTGAGTGCGTAAAAATTACAAAATCTGTTACAAAATCTTCACTCCACCTGTGTCACTCTATTGGATCATTATGAAAATGCTGGAGACTCAGGGGCGGATCTAGGCATGGGCATGGGGGGCAATGCCCCCCTAAATACCCAGTCTGCCCCCCCAAACATGATGCCATGCAAAAACAACCCAAGATATTTCAAATTAAAGTGCTTATATTTAAAATGATTTGAGACACTACTACTGCTACTAACTAACTACAGCTGTGTCACCACTAAACCAACAGCATTTCATCATTGAAAACAGAAAACCAGAAATCTCTGAGTCAGACCTTTAGCTTTATGCATGCTGCGTGTCTGTTGTAACTCCAACAACAACTGATGTTATTATTGATGCTTTACTTGACTAATAAAAGTCCTCTTGTCCCTCCAACATGTTCTCTTGCCCACCCAAATGGGACATGTTACATCCGCCCCTGTGGAGACTGCTGCACTGTGATTAGCTAAAATGCCGGCTCACCCCTCACAACCCCCTTCCCTCCCACACACTAGCACCGCCTTGTTCTGCAACCGACGAACGATTTGACATGATTTGTTGACTACAGGGCAAAAAGCAACTGTCTGTCTGCAGGGAAGCAGCTGCTGCATCAAAGTAGAAAGTAGAAAAAATAGCTATATATATTTTTTCAAGTTTTGCCTAAAGTTTATAATACCTTTTATTACATGGCTTGAATGAATGCTCCAATCAGAAGCCAGCGTGCACGTCACATGAGCGGTCACATAATACACTATAATCACCGCTCCTCGCCATTATTGACCGCTGCATAAACAAGTTCCCCAAAGTGCAAACAGCTGTGTTCATATCAATCCGTGCTGCGCTTCTGCATTTAGCTCCAGCACGCCGTTAGCGGGTCCATTTGGTTAGCTACGTATTTGGTTGTTTACATGCCGTTGTCGTCACCCTCTCAAGGACCACTGGTGGTCCTCGGACCACTGGTTGAAAACCACTGACGTAAGCCCGCGGTGCGCTTCCGCATTTAGTTCCAGCACGCCGTTAGCGGGTCCATTTGGTTAGCACTTAGCTACGTATTTGGTTGTTTACATGCCGTTGCCGTCACCCTCTCAAGGACCACTGGTGGTCCTCGGACCACTGGTTGAAAACCATTGACGTAAGCCATGTAATAAGCGGGATAACACCCTTCGAGCCGGTATTTGTTTCCTAACTAACTGACCTCGGCTGCGCCTCGGTCAGTTAATAGGAAACAAATACCGGCTCGTCGGGTGTTATCCCTTACATAATAGCTTTTAGTTGCATTGCTCTTGTCGCTACTGTCCGAATAACCCTTGCTTAGGCATAAACAGGAAACGACCAGAAGTGGAAAGTCATCATGCTGTCTAAAAATCCATTGACAAACGTAACTCGGATTATTAGCTTTACTCACAGCTCATATAACTAGTTCAAGTTCAAGTTCAAGTTTCGTTTTATTGGTCTCCCGAAAGAGAAACTTGTCTTGAAGACAGGACCACAGCTGCACACATAACAAAATACACAAAAAACAAACCAAAAGACAAAACAACACAAGAACAAATAACATATACCCCCTAAGTGCTTATTTCTATGTAAGGGAAATGACTACCTATTTAATAGTTTTATAGAAAGAGGTACAAATGAATGTTTAAGATGGTAACGTCTGCACTGTGGTGTCCTATACCTTCTACCTGATCTCATTAGTTCATATTCTGAATAAACTAAGGAGTTGATGCTCATTGGTTACAACAATGCATGCCTCTGGGTGAATTAAATAGGCTCTCTAAGGAGACACTACACAGACATTATTCTGGCCCATCAGATTTTCAAATACCACTAAAAGGATCTTGGCACTGGGGTGAATTAAACCATTATTTAGTCTGCCGTTGACTTAATTGGATTGTGTCGAGTTAATTTACTCCAGCGCAACATACACAGCATACTGTACACACCTGGTCCGTTAGCGTGTTTATACGTCTGCGTCTCATTCTCTCCTCCATTAGACTCCAGGGGCGGATGTAACAAGTCCCATTTGAGGGGGGCAAGAGAAAATGGTATGGGGGCGGCTTCATCGCCCATGAAGTCGCACCCATACCATTTTCAGTTACAGGACTTTTATTAGTTAATTATTGAGTAAAGCATCAATAATAACATCAGTTGTTGTTGAAATTGCAACAGACACGCAGCATGCATAAAGCTAAAGGTCTGACTCAGAGAGTTTTCTGTTTTCAATGATGAAATGCTGTTGGTTTAGTGGTGCCAAAATTGTAGTTAGTAGCAGCGGTAGTGTTTCAAATCATTTTAAATATAAGCACTTTAATTTGAAATATCTTTGGGTTGTTTTGCATGCCAATGTGTTTGGTGGGGCAGACTGGGCATTTAGGGGGGCATCCCCCCCCCCCCCCCCCCATGCCCATGGGTAGATCCGCCCCTGTCAGACTCCATGGTCTCCTACGTGTGACATTTCACAGCCACACAGTCAACCAGGTCGTTTATAACACCGCATGACAGCAATATGTTTTCCCTGCTCTGCTCCCATACATCACCATGACATGTTTATGTGCAACGTAACATCACTGTCTTTCATGTTATGGTTTTATATCTCTGCTGCTCTCCTATCCTTGTATGCTGTACGTCGTTTCTTTCATCACCTTACCATTTCACACTCTTAATTTTATCACGTGTCTCGCCTCGATTTGTATTGTTTAGGTTTTAGATGTTAATGTGACGCTGTGCGAATGAACTTGTAACTCTGCCCAGCTCTGTAGTAAAGAGGAAATTTATTGGGTAGGTTGGGTAGAATTTTTTTGGGTAGGTTAACCATTTAATCCAATCAGGTGTAGACTCAAAGCTGAAAGACCTGAAAGATGCATATTGTAGTTTCTTGCGTGAGTAGAATGTACGCAAGTAAAGTGATCGGTTTGTGGTCGACGGCTGTCCCTCAAAGTATTCCGATTGGCCGGTTAAGGTGATGACGCAATGGTGACAGACCTTTATAAGTAAAAAATAATACAATTAAAATAAGTATTTGTTTGTTTTTGGATCAGTTGCTCGGCTCACGCAGAAGTGGGCCATGACCTCCTTGTGGGCAATAGTGCAAGTTACTAGTTACTAAAGTACTGATTGAGTACTAATTCGATTAAATATCACTCAGTGTCTTTCGTTATTTTGTGTGTCATGGTCAGATATCCAGCTCAGTGACGTTGTGTCGCCACGGCCTCGCCTCAAAACCTGCTTCCAGGTATGGTGTAAGTCCTCTCATTGGCTGCATGGCAGCAAATCAGGTTTGGGGCCATGCTCATTGGCTGCATGGCAGCGAATCAGGTCTGGGGCCTTGAGGTAGGCCCGAAATCCTATACCACCAGGCCTGGGCCTGGGACTACCAAATAATTATCCATAATAATTAAAACCAGTCATCTAGAGCTTCAACGGATGATGAACAAAGCCGGGGAGTACAGTAACATTTTTAATTGGGGGGTCAGGTGATTTCTGGACCTTTTGACTTGCAGGTTTTAATTATTCTGGGTAATTACTTGTTAAGCTCAGGTCCAGGGCTGGTGGTATAGGCTTTCGGCCTACCCCGAGGCCCCAGACCTGATTTGCTGCCATGCAGCCAATGAGAAGACTTACACCGTACCTGGCTACACCACAGCGACTGAGAATTGCACCCATTGTCTGTCCATCGTCGCCTCCAGTTAAAACGTACTGTAAAACTGTTGCATAAAGCACTGCAGCAGATTGAGATTCAGATACCTTGATTTGCCATTGTGTAAACACATAGGAATTTGTTTTGACCTAAACATGAGTGCATTCGATTCTTTCAGACTGAACACAACGCACGTAGACGCCACAGCAGCCCTTGAACACAACGCACGTAGACGCCACAGCAGCCCTTGAACACAACGCACGTAGACGCCACGGCAGCCCTTGAACACAACGCACGTAGACGCCACGGCAGCCCTTGAACACAACGCACGTAGACGCCACAGCAGCCCTTGACGTAGTGGCGTGCACAGATAGACCCCAAGTGGCGCTCTCTGGACCACCATGCCCTTTTAAAAGTTTGAATAGTTGTACTTGTAGATGCTGAAATGCAGTTATCTATGCGTTTTTAACCCCCCAAAACCCCCAGAATTTTCCCAGGATGCCCTCCTGGGAACATTTGAGCACCCGTCCTTCAAAATCTCTGTGCACGCCACTGCCTTGACGGCGCCATCTACCCAGCAGTGCACCCAAAAAGTCTCCAAAAAGTTCAAGATGTAGAAGTAAAACTATATTGGAGATTGTAAACAGTCAAGTAACGTACAAATACCTCACACTTGGTACTTAGTTTCATTCCACCACTGCTGTGCATTGTGTGAAAAGGGGCAAAGGGTGTTTTTGTCCCCGAATCACAAGCTGAATAATACATGATGTCACCGTTGTTGAGAATGCGGATTGAATGCACTTTTGTTTTGTTTGTGTTTTTGTTTTGGTTCAGGTCTCTGACAGCCTCAGGCAGTGTTCAGCCTTAAGCATTCTGGCAACAGTTCTTGAATAGGGAATCTTAAACCGTGACTGTAGGGAAACAACAACCTTGTATCTCCTATAGTTAGACTTTTACGGCTTTTGAAGGAAAATTAATGCACTACTTTGGTCTTCTACGGTCTCAAACTTGTAGATCTGCTATTTTGACTTTTTTTCCCCCAAGGCACCATTTACTCCAGCAGTCACTATGCTCACCAGTACATGCCAGCACGCTCACCAGGGGCGGATCTAGTCATTGGCATTAGGGGGGCAATGCCTCCCTAACTGCCCAGTCTGCCCCACCAAACATAATGGCATGAAAAAGCAACCCAAGATATTTCAAATTAAAGTGCTCATAATTAAAATGATTTGAAACACTACTACTGCTACTAACTAACTACAGCTGTGTCACCACTAAACTAACAGCATTTCATCAATGAAAACAGAAAACTCTCTGAGTCAGACCTTTAGCTTTATGCATACTGCGTGTCTGTTGTAACTCCAACAACAACTGATGTTATTATTGATGCTTTACTTGACTAATAAAAGTCCTGTAACTGAAAATGGTATGGCCCCCATACCATTTTCTCTTGCCCCTCCAACATGTTCTCTTGCCCACCCAAATGGGACATGTTACATCCGCCCCTGTGGAGACTGCTGCACTGTGATTAGCTAAAATGCCGGCTCACCCCTCACAGCTTTATGCATGCTGTGTGTCTGTTGCAACTTCAACAACAACTGATGTTATTATTGATGCTTTACTTGCATAATAAAAGTCCTGTAACTGAAAATGGTAGGGGTGCGCGGCTTCATCACGGCTTCATCACACCTATAAATAGGTTATTATACTAAAAGACCATTGATTGTAATGATAATGCATCTGTTCAGACTCCATCTTAGACCAGAGCACTTGTTGTGCTTGCACCAGCCTTGGCCTCCTGACGGTGCATGTGTGGGCTCAACTTACAGTATGTAACTTAACAGTGATAGGCAGTAGCTTGTTACAAGTAGCTAAGCTACATAGCTTAACTACATTTTCCCCTAACTTGTAGTGTAGCTTACTACATTTGTTCTGGGAATAGCTTGTAGTGAAGCTACCCTACTTGTTTCGAGTAGCTTGTAATGAAGCTACACTACTTGTTTCGAGTAAAAAGGAATGTAGCTTACTACATTTTCCCACACACATTTCAAATACCACCCATTTTTAATGGTAAGAAAACCTCTAATATACATCCAAAAAAATTAAACATGCCACCATCCCTGGTTCAAACCCACCCCTAAATTATTATTATGATTTTTATTTATATTATTTTTTATTATTTTATGCTGTGCAGCGGCCTCAAAATATGTGAAATTATATATATGTAAAAAAAAAAAAAGCCACACAGTGGCGCTGGAGAAAGTATATTCTGTGTATGCTTTGCTGCTCTCCTCTGCCTCCTTTAGTGTTCAGTGCTATGGGAAACGTTTACCGCCTACGTCACTTTTAGGGCAGTGATGTAGGTGGTAAACAGTCTGGAACCCCCTCTGGTGTTCCACTACTGTATGCACTGAGACGCGGACACAGAGGCACGGATGCACGATGGTATAACCATACAATTGAGGTTTAATTTCGGCAAAGTATCCCTATAGCAATTTATACAATACTCAGCCCTCTATAGAATCCAGTTTCCTTCGGTAGATAGTTGGGCTCTTCAGCTTACGTAGGATTTGTGATTTTATTAGCTTGCGCTAAATTCCTAAATTGTAATATACAGGAAAATAGTGGGTGGGTTTTATAGAACGTAGACATTTTGTCTATGGCGTGAAATGTGTTCATTCTGTTTATACAGGCTCTTATGAAAAGTGTTATGGTAAGCTTGGGAAATAATAATAAGGGTCCGTTGACACATTTTTTAATTTCCTGAATTTATTTTTGAATAGGCTAGCTAATATCACCTCTGTGCTTTTCTCCTCTATGCAGTGGTGGCATTGCAATGCAAACACACAGTTTTCTCCATGACAACAACTATAGCAAAAGTGCTCCTCGGAGGAAAGTTCCACCAGGGGCGGATATAACATTTCCCAATTGGGGGGGCAGGAGAAAATAGTATGGGGGCGATGAAGTCGCACCCATACCATTTTCAGTTACAGGACTTTTATTAGGCAAGTAAAGCATCAATAATAACATCAGTTGTTGTTGAAGTTGCAACAGACACGCAGCATGCATAAAGCTAAACGTCTGACTCAGAGAGTTTTCTGTTTTTAATGATGAAATGCTGTTGGTTTAGTGGTGACACAGTTGTAGTTAGTAGCAGTAGTAGTGTTTCAAATCATTTTAAATATGAGCACTTTAATTTGTTGCGTATCTTGAGTTGTTTTGCATGCCATTTTTGGTGGGGCAGTCAGGGCATTTAGGGGGCATTGCCCCCCATGCTCATGCCTAGATCCGCCCCTGAGTTCCACCAGGTCAGATTATAATAACAGGCTTGTGCGAAAGATTCAGGGCAGGGGTTCAGCCGTGGCATCCAGGGTGGGTGCGCGTGTGTGTGTGTGTGTGTGTGTGTGTGTGTGTGTGTGTGTGTGTGTGTGTGTGTGTGTGTGTGTGTGTGTGTGTGTGTGTGTGTGTGCGTGCGCGCGTGCACACAGTCAGTGGCCCAGAATTGCTAGCTACACCCCTGCACACAGTTTCGCTGCGATCGAGCCAAAAGTGCTGGACTGGAGATTAGCCGTTCACGCGCGGAAGGACACGCCGGCGGCCCAGCAGGGTGCAAAACATATTTCGGCCATGCCATGCTGCGCCTTTCGGCCTGACAGTGAACAACAATAAGTAACAGTTAGTGGCCCGTGGCGAATGACTAAGATCTGTCATGTGTGGCAGCCCCCAGCTCGAGAGAGTGGTGATTAAAAACACATTAGTAAAAGAAGCAAACGCGCTGACTTCATTGTCTCCCCGTTCGTTCCCCATATGTGCTCCCCTGATTAATTAATGCCTGTGACACAAGCCATTGTGTATTCACTTAGTTTGTGCCCAGGTAGCTCAGCAGTTACACACACAACAATGGGGGTGCTGCTGATGAGAGCGGATTACAAGGGAAGGAAATAAAAGCGATTGCAGCAGCTAATCACCAAAGGCTAATTAGCCTTTGAAATTTATGCAAAAAAAAAACTGCCCAGACTCCGCTGAGTCCTCCGATATTCCCTGCCATCTGTTCAATTTCAAGGTAGCTGAGGAGGCATTGACAGCAGCGCTGTTTACCTTTGTTAAATGACTCCTAAAGTGGTGCGTTTATATATCGTCTTTCTTCAAAAGAGGGCTTTACAATGTACATTACAGACATACAAGACAGTGGAGGCAAATATCACAAGGGGGGAGTTCATCCCTGTTTCTCAGATTCTATGTTATCCACTTACCTTTGGGCAGGGGCGGATTGGCCATCTGGAGTACAGGGAGTTGTCCCGGTGGCCTGCGCCACCTAGTGGCCTGGACAAGATCCAAAATGCACTAGTGGCACTTCCAAAATGCACTAGAATGTGCTAGATGCTCGCCTGTAACACACAGATCAAAATGACCATTAATCTTCTACATTCTCTAGTTGTGTAGACTAAGTTGGGCTAATTCACATGATGAATATTTTAACTCTTGAGGGTGTAAAAATGAAACCAAATGGAACCAAATTCGTTTCATTTTTGCTCTCAAAGAGTTACATCTGTTTAAACAGCCCCCCCCCCCGGTGGGAAAATATGTGCCAATCCGCCCCTGGCTTTGGGTGCAAATACTGTTTTCAAACGTCAGTAGTAGCATATACAAGAAAACCTTCCAATTCTCCGCCTCCATTTTTCATCATAAGTGCATCATTCTATAACACTATAACAATAAGTAACACCACCACCACTATTTCAAAGTCAAACTTTCTTGGGGGGCCTTGAAATGGATTTTTTTTTATGTGTAGATCTTGTTGAGCCGGTCATTTTGAAAGTAGCTCTCAAGTCAAAAACGTGTGGGCAGCCCTGTGATAAACCTTTAAAAGGCTCTGCGAGCACAAAGGGAGAAATAAAATGTTTCCGTGGGGTATACATTTTCAGGAGCACTGCGCCGCGATTGGCTGAAAAATGGAAACCTCTGATGGAAGTTTGTCAACTTCCAGGGGTCCCGGTTTGTGATAGTCTCTACCATGTCCACAGGCTTTTATTTCGCAACGCGAAAGCCTGGGGGCCGAGACCAACTTCTGTGCACATGAAGAGGACGGGTTGCAGGGACAGATGTAACATTTCCCAATTGGGGGGCCGTCAGAGGCGGATCTAGACATGGGTATGGGGGGGTGCCCCCCTAAATACCCAGTCTGCCCCCCCCAAACATGATGCCATGCAAAACAACCCAAGATATTTCAAATTAAAGTGCTTATATTTATAATGATTTGAAACACTACTACTGCTACTAACTAACTACAGCTGTGTCACCACTAAACCAACAGCATTTCATCATTGAAAACAGAAAACTCTCTGAGTCAGACCTTTAGCTTCTGTTGCAACTTCAACAACAACTGATGTCATTGTTGATGCTTTACTTGACTAATAAAAGTCCTGTAACCGAAAATGGTATGGGTGCGACCTCATCGCTTCGCGCCACGGGCGATGAAGCCGCCCCCATACCATTTTCTCTTGCCCCTCCAACATGTTCTCTTCCCCCCCCCCCCCCACAAATGGGACATGTTACATCCGCCCCTGGGGGCTGAATTGACTGAATTCGGGACACAAGAAGGTCGCTTTATATTTAAATTGGGGAAAAAAAGTTTTCTTTACAAGGTGCTCACTAGTCTTGGTCAAGGACACTTCGACACCAACCCAGGAGGCACAGGGGATTGAACTGTAAACCTTTCTGATTCCATGATCTACAAGAAGATGACTTGTAATACCTCCAGGAGCTATGTGCATAATTTACTATGGGGGAAACTGAACAGAATGCTAAGCACAGTTATTATTACTGTCACCTAACCCAGTGGTTCTCAGACTGGGATCCTTGAAGCGGCTAGAAGGAGAATGTAAATTAGTGTGTCTAAACAGATTTTGTTGCTATGTTAAAGGAGACTCCTGGAATGGATTAACCATTTTATAACCATAATCTGTTATTAAATAATGTGGAATAGGGGGCACTTTGGCGAAAGGGCCTTTCTGTGTGGAGTTTGCATGTTCTCCCCGTGTGCCCTAGGGTAGATACGCTCACAAAAACATGCTGTAATCCTGGGCTCTAGACTGTTATGTCATGTTCCTTCCACATGCTACGTCCGACCAGGGAAACTCCCCCCGTCAGGTGAAAAGAAGGCAGCTTGGACTCCTCATGCATTGAAGGAAGCATGAGGCCAGTCCGCTGCCTCCTCAGGTTGGCAGAGCCTGTGTAGAGCCCAGGATCACATTAGGATTTGGCACTGTGTGAAAAAATGGGTTGCAAAATCGTGGGATAAATAATAATAACAATAATAATAGTAATGTGGAATAGGTTGAAAAAATGACATGGCATTCAGAGCAGACTGCAGCTCAGAACATGCACTGGGCCTTAAGACTGTTCATCCTCTCTCCCACCTTCCAACTTTTTGTCGGAAAGATCACACTTTCCATCCATACTTCACCTGTTCTTGTTCGAAAAAAAGCTTGATAGGTGGGTTAATCACTGGTAGAGCTGTTGTGTATTTGACATAATGGGGGTCCGCGGGCTAATTAGTATCATATTGGGGGTCTTTGACATGAAAAGGTTTGGGACCACTGCTGTACAACATCCTCATACTGCCGATGAGGAATATAGACGAGGAGAAGCACTTTTCTATCCTGTCTGCAAGCTGCTTTGACGATCTGCGAGGAGTCAAGCCATGTGCTTCAACATGCACCAACTGGGGCGGATGTAGCCTCGACACCCAGGCTTTCATTTTCGTTCGCGAAAACAGAAAGCCTGGATTAACTTGTTACACACAGTGGCCTTGAGGGGGGAGTCAACCTTCCGGGGTGGGCGTGGCTCTAAATGATGTGGCTCTAAAATTTAGAGCCACAGCAGGAGAAAATGTTATGGGCGCGGCTTCATCGCCCGTGTCACTTCGCGCTACGGTTGATGAAGCCGCACCCATACCATTTTCAGTTACAGGACATTTATTAGGCACTTTACTCTAAGACCCAACGTGCAAGGCCGGACCTGCACTGCACTCTGGATGTTATGTAATTTTTCACCTGTACCACTTGTTATATAATATACATTAACAATCAATCAATTGATCACTCGTCAGCCTACAGGGTCCATATTTACAAGACAATACTG
>CM076984.1:31738959-31816459 GCA_039105355.1 Benthosema pterotum | reverse complement strand
GCTGTGCTCTGCTCTCTGCTGGTTATTGTGTTATTGTTGGATTAGCGTATACTAATCATGTACTGTATGTATGTACATACAATAGAAAATAAACCAATATGAAACATGCATTTACAGATCACTGCAGACAGAGTACTGTCAAACAAGTCTATGTGTATCTTAATCAACACATAGATAATACTATATATACTGTATATATGGGGGTCCCTGGTTCTCACTCACTCTCAGCTAAGCCTAAGGCTAAAATATCATCAAATGGTGGTCCGAGGCTCAAATGCTGAATAAATAGTGGTTCCTGAAATGAAAAAGGTTGAAAACCACTCTTCTACAAGATCACAACACGTTGCATCCACACCACGCTGAGACTGAGTCACTGAGAGCATGTGGATGTGAGCTGTGGCTGTGCACTTTTACTGTCGCTGACTCGGTGTGCAACACCATCGTGTTGCAGAATATACAGTAAATGAGGCTCCAAGGAAAGGCAGCACAGTGGAAAGTTGTAAAACGAAGGGGGTTGAAAACCACTTTTAAAAACGTGTGCAGAAGATTTATTTAACAACACACAATGATCGCGCAGATTGCGTAGATTTGCAACTGCGTTCGAGAATCAGATGAGAAGAATACTGTGTGGATCATTACCTGTCGGTGCTACAGTGAACAACGGACTGAGCGACACAGCTCAACCACGGACACAACAGAGATTTTATGAAGCTAAATATGGTGCTTCGTTCACTAGTTCTCTTGTTTAATCCGTGGGGTTTATAGTCGCGGGTATTAGTCTCCACGTCGGTAGCACGTATTGATCCCAGACTACTACAGCTGACTGGCTGCTGCCCCGCTGTTGCAGAGTGTAGGGGGGGGGGGGGGGACTATAGACAGAGCTGCGACATTGACGGGCCTCGTCACGTTGTCCCTATTCAATAGATGTCTATGTAGAAGAGTCTCGATTGGACTGTACAGGAAGTAAGCAGAGTTGTCGTAACTGTCGGTGCCGAATGGCAGAGCCTTTTTCCTTCCCAATAATGGTGCGTTCAACACAGATTAGAAAACATAGAATAGGGCGAAATAAATCGGGAAAACCCCGCTCAACATCGATTTTTACCGATTCAAGCAAATGCATCGCGACGCATCTAGATTTCATCCGTCAATTGCATCGATACAGAGTGACGGAACCGATGCACTCGCATCGCGCACGTGGGTACCGATGTATCGATTTATATCGATTAATCTCCACACCCTTAATATGCACAGATTTTTGCCTATTCTAGGCAATTATGGACGGATTGGCACCTCGCCTTCGCCTAAACCTCATGAGACTGGGTTGCCAAAACTGTTACTGCCTTCAAATGCGAACTCTTAACTTTTTTTTACCCAATAAAAAATATACCAACAAACTATATGATATTTCTCAAAGGTACTATATTAAAGGTAAATGCTCAGTCTGCCCCACCAAACATGATGGCATGCAAAAGGCATGCAAAACAACCCAAGATATTTCAAATTAAAGTGTTTATATTGAAAAGGATTTGAAACACTACTACTGCTACTGACTAACTACAGTTGTGTCACCATTGTGTCAGCATTTCATCATTGAAATGATGAGTCAGACCTTTAGCTTTATGCATGCTGCGTGTCTGTTGCAACTTCAACAACAACTTGACTAATAAAACACCACGGGCGATGAAGCCGCCCCCATACCATTTTCTCCTGCCCCCCCACCCCCACCCCCAATTGGGAAATGTTACATCCGCCCCTGATTATGGCACTCATTTACAGGAGAAAACATTGAGAACATTTTGAGATGAGGAGAAACAAGGTTTCTGTGCCGACAGCAGTGGTATTATCCACACATCACTGGGCGTGGGAGAGACAGTGTTACTGTATTCACCCTGCCTTGCTCTTTTACACAAGGCTGAACTCTTGACCCGTATGTCTCCTAGTCCTATAGCTATCCCTGAAATCCCCCAAACACTGACACCACTTAGCCTTCTATTCATTTTGTATGCTGCTGGTATTAAAACACAGACCACGATTGCGTGTGTGTCCTTTTCTGCCCTATGCCACGGCTCAAACCAGTGGATTTGGTAAAAACCCTTATTTTGAAGCGCCAGATCTCTCTAATAGTTGGATTAAAGAATGAAATCTACATTTCGTCCTTTTCTGCGCCTTCGTCATTGTGGGCGGACGGGACCGCGCACAACGCACACGACGCGCACAACGCGCACAACGACCGTGACTTGGGCGGTACAGGAGTTAATACTTTTACTGGTGGCGTGGGTAAGGTACTTTACTTAATTATACTCCAAATCACAAATACTGTACTCAAGTAAATGTATTATTGTGCAAATATTGTATATCTCACATAACAATCTGTTGAAAATAGCAGCTTACATGCTTGCAGAATGGCATATATTCAAATGACATGACATGTAGGCTTCTATGTTTTGAAATAAGCATAACTCTATGGCAAGTATCTAGTAACTCAAGTTTTCAAATAAATGCAGTACATTATACACGTACAACATACGGTAAAACCTAAACCTCCTAATTTGGAAATACTCAAGTTAAGTAGAAACACCTAGAAAATGTACTGATACTGCTGTAAACAGAGATGCAGAGTTCACATAAATGTGAACTCTGCATGTAAATAGTATGTAAATAGACCCCTTGGTGTGTTTTTTTATGTGCAATGATGTCTTCCCTTTGATTTTAGGGTTTCTTTCCAGTCAAACGTGCCAATGAAAAAAACTTCAATATAGTGACATCACATGTTCAGCCCCTCCCCCTTTATCATGCAACTAAAGCTGTGGGTGTGGCTTCAGTTCAGGTGGATCTCCACCCATCACCACCCACCAGGCAAACCAGGCATACTTAATGAACTGGTGGGCTGGAATCATAAAAATTACAGTTTAACAAACACTGTAGACTTTTTGGGAAAAAGTCTTACATTTCATATAACATTAACTCTCTCAGTGCCAGCCCTTTTTCATATTTTTGGAGGTCGCCAGTGCCAGCGATTTTCATCTAAAAGTCATTTTTCATATTTCGGTCCATGTTCCCCGACGGACAAGTTAGTGGACGGACACACACTTTTGGTTCCGGGTTAGTCCGTCCCTTGTTATGATCTAGCAATGGTCGCTGCGGTCGCTGCTAGCTGCTGTTAGCATGGGGATCGTATTAAACCGGCGCCGGTAAGTAACGTCACGTACAGTAGCGTTAACGTCAGCGGCATCAGTTGTTACTGTAAATCATAATGATAACGGGTGACGTAGATTCATTTCCACGGCACGAAAACTGTTAATACCCGATGATCATGTTTTAGGGTAGGAAAAAAAATCATGGCACTCATCTTTAAGTGTGATATACTTTCCATCACTGCTGCCTCAACAATGACCTCTACCATGGCAGTAGTACCCTGTGTATTACCCCATAATCCCACCCACCCACACACCTCTTCAGCCTCGTCCGTCCATCCATCCGTCCATCCATCCGTCCCTCAGTCCATCCTGGCAGCTCATTAGAAGACTGATGGCTCACTCAGGCTGCTGCAGGAGGCTGCCTCCATCTTTACCCCCATCCATCCATCTCTGACACTAAACGCAGGGAGGGGAGTCTAGAGGGACGGTAAGGAGAGGAAAAATAGACAAATATGGAGCTCTGAGGGCCCTGACAAACAAATTGTACAACATGACTGTAAACCAGTGGTTTTACACAACCATTTTGACCCCCAGGGCCCACTATTTATTCAGCATTTGAGCCACAGTACACCATTTCAATTGCATTTTCAACCCACAGTAAGACCCCAAACTAAAGAGTTCCTTTGTTTTTGTCCACAATTCCAGGCTGGATTTCACAACAAAACAGGCAAAACATGAATCTTCTACATTCTGTAATTGTGTAGACTTTTTTTTTCTAATTAAGTGGGCTAATTCAGCTGATGAATATGTCAAGGAACGCTGGTGGTCCCCAGACCACTGGTTGAAAACCACTGCTGTAAAACCTATAGTTTAGCGTCTGAGAGACTAATCATCAAAAGGTGGTCCGTGGCTAAAATGCATAATAAATAGTGGGGGTACCTTGTGGTATCAAAATGGCTGTAAACTAGAGTTCTCAAACTCTGCCCGAACCCGACCAGAACCGAACCCGAACAGGCCCGACCCGACATTTAGGGCCGGGCCTAAAATCTATGCTAATCAGTAGGGCCGGGTAGGGCCTCGGGCTCCATGGGAAAAAAAATATATATATGAATTATTGAATTATTTTTTATGTAAAAGTAATACCCTATTGGCCTGAATATATGTTTTTTCCCAATGGAAATATGCCAAAAAAATGGAGTCTTATATTCAGGGGCTATACTATTTATTTGACATTCAATGTTCTTTTTTTCTGTAAATGGGTCTTGAAAAATGAGGGTCGTCTTATAACCGAGTCGTCTTATATTCGGGACAATACGGTAGTTCTTTTCTGTATTTACCTATTCCGAAGATGGTGCTGATTGGCATTTCACTCTTACTATTTGGCAAATTCTGCCCAAACCCGACAGTTTAGGGCCACGTAGGGCCTAAAATCTATTCCATCGGGCCGGGCCGGGCCTAGGGCCTGAACAGTTAGGGCCCAGTTAGGGCCGGGCCTCAATTTTCAGGCCCGTTGAGAACTCTACTGTAAACCACTGCTTTAGAAGATGGAGACATGCTGGAGTCGGGGATGGAGGTGCAGATTGCAGGCTAAAGAGAGAACGACAAGTGTCAGAGGCAGTGATATTTAAAGGCGGAGGCTGGCTGGCTGCAGATGGGCAGATTGGCTGGAAGAGCTAACACTTCAAGCTGTGAATGATTATGGCATGTTTGTAAAGCATGATGAAAGTGAGAGACAGAGAGATGATGTTCCTTATAGAGGGTATGCACATGCATAATGTGGATTAGGGGCAGATCTAGGCATGGGCATGGGGGGGCAATGCCCACCTAAATACCCAGTCTGTCCCCCCCAAACACGATGCCATGCAAAACAACCCAAGATATTTCAAATTAAAGTGCTTATATTTAAAATGATTTGAAACACTACTGCTGCTACTAACTACAATTTTGGCACCACTAAACCAACAGCATTTCATCATTGAAAACAGAAAACTCTCTGAGTCAGACCTTTAGCTTTATGCATGCTGTGTGTCTGTTGCAACTTCAACAACTGATATTATTATTGATGCTTTACTTGACTAATAAAAGTCCTGTAACCGAAAATGGTATGGGTGTCTGTTTGTTTGTTTTTCCAACTGAGGTTCATGTTTTAGGTTGTTATTAGAGAAAGTAGTGTTGTAGTCGAGACCACCTAAACCGAGACCAAGACAAGACCAAGACACCCACGGACTTGATCGAGACGAGATCGAGACGAGACTAGCACCTAGAGGGTCGAGACCAAGACGAGACCAAGACACCCACAGACTTGATCGAGACGAGATCGAGACGAGACTAGCACCTAGAGGGTCGAGGCCAAGACAAGACCAAGACCTAGAGGGGTCGAGACCAAGACAAGACCAAGACCTAGAGTGGTCAAGGCCGAGGCCAAGACCTAGAGAGGTCGAGACCAAGACCAAAACCAAGACATCTTTTTTTTTCTTATTTGTACAGAAGACAATCTAACTTTGTAGGCTAGGCCACGATGTTTTTAACTGAATTAGCAACTAATTACACCTCAATGGTAAAACTAGACAAAACAAAAATGAATGAGTAGGCATAATGAACCATCACCTTACAGACAAGAACAATGAACCTACTCTCCCTTATAATGACCCACTATTATTCTATTGTAATGTGCTACTTTAATGACTGAAACAATTGCTTATGATAATTCAATTGCACATAACCTTCTCCCACACAACTTTAGTGTTAATGCACATTTAACATCATTACATCATTATTACAATATCAGTAGTACTGTAGGTATAGGCTACAGTAGCCTATAATTAGTAGGCTTAACCATTATAATACATTTACAAAATGAACCAACTATATGTCAGCAGTGTGGTTCCAAATCCTCCTGGATCCCACTTTGAGATGAAATGGACTCTTATATAGGCCCATGTAGGTCTGCAAATCCTAGTGTACAAATGGAATCAAATGGACCAGGCAATTAGTAGCCTACGCTTTGATTTAAATTAATATTTTGGGGTCTCACAGATAGAGGAATGCCATGGTCACAGGGGTCCTCGAAATTAAACTAGTTGAGGATTTACCATTTATTTGCCACACACGATTAACCTAGCCTACCATAGATTACATAGTTGCAGTAGGCTGTTATTTCAGTCAGTGGATTGTTATTTGGTTACAGTTCTGTCTGTCAACTATGTTTTAATGCAAAATTAAAATGTATGATAAACATACATAAGCATAAGATCTTTTTGATTTAATATTGAGTATATGAGGGCTTATAGCTCCAGTGGCTTAATTGATGATAGGCATCACGTAGCCTAATTAGTTCAGAACAGAACAGCTGTGTATGAAATCCCCTGACAGACAGCGCATCCACAGGCTTTGAGTGTGGACATTTAGAACTTCTATTGTGTGATAAACTCATATTATAAACGCATTACTTATATGGCAAATGAAAATATCCTTGGATATACTTGGACCACAGTTGGAATTATTGCAATCGGGTGAGCATGGCCTGAGAGTTCTTCGATTCAAATCTCAACAAAGAATCACTGGAGGTAAGAGCAACGCTGCCTAATAAAAGGCTACTGCGCTCTTTTTTTTCTCCGATCAAACTAAAGTGGCATTAGCTCATCTCCCTTCACCAACGCAATACTGTTGAACGCAGCAGCATGACAAAAGTAACGAAGTAATATTAGTAGAACATAATAATAACACAATAGGCGAATAGGGTGGACGTTTGGACCATTTGATTTCTTTTTTCTCAATGCTCATTCAAAGTTAAATGAACGATAGCCTTTTCTTCGAGCATCACCTTTTTATATCTCCCGTAAACTCTTTTTTTGATGGACTGAAGATGAATATCAATAGATTTTGGCTCAAGTCTACACAACTAGAAGATGGACAAAAGCAAAATAAATATTTCGTTTTGGGGTCTGTGGGGCTAAAATGACCTAAAATGGTGGTCCGTGGCTCAAATAGTGAATAGCCTAAATAGTGGTCCCTGGTATCAGAAAGGTTGAAACCCCTTGGAACAGACGTCTGCCTCATTGTCTCATCCATGCCTATATAATCTCTCTGTAGTTGTGTTCTGTGTTCTGCCAGTGAGCAGCAGCAACACGTAGGCTTCTCCAGAGCCATCTAGAAGAGTTGCGACATTGAGTGGGACAGAAAACAGAGCACTTTGAAGTTGCAAATACATTGTTTTCAACGAGGGCAGCCGCCATTAGACCTTTCCATGGGGGTGAACGGAGATGTCGTAACTCTGTCTATACTCTAAGGCTCTGAGCTCTGCGCAGCAGCATGTCTTTATGAATGCGTCCTCGCTCCACACAATTCACTTTTCCTTCGCATTGTCTCGTCTCGGGAGGTCTCGTTGGCGAAGGAGACCCGAGACATAGACTCCGAGGTCGGGACAAGATCGAGACAAAATTATTCGAGACCAAGACGAGACCACGAGACCAATGAAGTGGAGAGCCGCGAGGTCGAGGCAAGATCAAGACAATTGATTGGCGAGAACGAGACAAGACGAAAATGACGAAAAACGTTCTCGAGATCGACCTCGAGACGAGACAATGCCTCGAGAACTACAACACTAAGAGAAAGTAAAAGATGGGTGTTAATTGTTTTACATTCCTTGCTTTCTTTAGTTTTAGTGATTTTAGCTATGGGAGGGGGCATTCAAACATGGTTCTAAATATATGTATTAAATACTAGTATCAAACATATGTTACATTGAGTCACGTTGTGAGCTTGTACGCTACAACAGCAATGTCCTGAAGATCTCATAGCTAATGTACAATGCAGTGGTGGACTGTATTATATATTTATATATTATAATATATCAATAATACCTGATGATAATGTTTTAGGGTATAAAAAATCATGGCACTCCATCTTTAACATGGTGAAATATATCTTGATGATGTCATCAGATGTATCCCACCATGTTAATGATTTTTTTCCCAGACCTCCATTTTTAGGAAATACAGAATTGGGGGAACTTTTTTTTATCATGTCCACACAACATCTCTAAGGTATATTAATGACATATTAAAGTGTTGAAAATGGGTGGAATTCCCCTTTAATCTGAGTACATCTCTCAGTCAGTAAACCTCAATCTGTGCCGTCCAAGTACATGTTATATATGTTTTCTTGTGCAATACATGTATGACTCACTTTGAACCTGTCGTCTCTATTATGCGCATGTCATTATAGTGCACACAGCCCTAGCAGGCAGGTGGCAACTTATATATACTCGGGCCTTACTTGTTGTGAATATATGAACACCAAATCATGTACTGTTTGAGTAATGTGATTTCACTCAAGATGCAAGCATTTTCTTTCAAGGTGTGTGTGTGTGTGTGTGTGTGTGTGTGTGTGTGTGTGTGTGTGTGTGTGTGTGTGTGTGTGTGTGAGAGAGAGTGAGTGTGAGTGAGTGTGAGAGAGAGAGCGCGCGCGTGCATGCTTTGCTATTTGCATTGCCTGCTGTGGCAGAAAAGGGAATTGCCAATTTTAAGCGGATGGGGATATTTAATGCACCAAATAAATGCATTATTAACAATCTATTAATTTGTTAATTTGAAAAAAGGGGTTCGTCAGTCTCTTCCTAATATTATTGTCAATGACTGTGTAAAAAATCATAGCGATTGGTGCAGCCAGTGATGATGATGATGGCGGTTTCAGGCAGACATTCATTCATTCAGACGGACAGACACTTCCTTAGTTATAGTATGGATATATACAGTACAGAGCTGGGATTCTAACCGCCAACCCACGGATCACCGGACGACCTGCTCTACCTTGTGAGACACGCAAGTGTGATTTTTGATGGGATGCTAAATTATAAAGCCGCAACAATCGATTGATAGTAATCGAATCGATAATCAAATTGGTTGTCAACTAATCTAGTAATTGGTTAATTGGATCAGCACTAATCACTGGATATGAGAATAATCGTTAGTTGTAGCTCTGATTACATTATAGGGCCAGCAAAGTCTATGGGATTTGTAATGTTTGCTTGCAGCACATGCTGTAAATCAATGCTAACCAAGTATATATGGACTTTATCGTTTGTTTCGGGGACTAAAAGTCGATGTAGGATGACATGAGGCCGATATGGTTTGGTGTTATTTTAGCAATTCAAAAATAGCAGACCTTACAAGCTCACAGCGCGCCACCGAGTGGCACGCTGTGAGCATGTAGGTCTGCTATTTTTGAAAAATAGTGAAAATGTGGCACAAATCCTTGAATATAGGCTATGTTATTTTGGAAGCAAACACACTCAAATCTTCAATCTTTTCAGATGGGGGTCCACAGCCAAATATAGATAAATCTAGGGGGTCCTTGACATTAAATATGTTGAGCATCACTTACACAGGAACATATTTTTAGAAGTAGAATCTGGCGTCAGAAATTAATCTAGCATCAGAAACTAGAATCTAGCATCAGGAACTAGAATATACAGACTTCATTGTTTGTTTCGGGCACTAAAAGTCGATGTAAGATGACATGAGGCCGATATGAATAGAGTGAATACCAGGGGCGGATCTAGGCATGGGCCTAAATGCTTAGTCTTCCCCACCAAACACGATGGCATGCAAAACAACCCAACATATTTCAAATTAAAGTACTTATATTTAAAATGATTTAAAACACTACTACTGCTACTAACCAACTGCAGCTGTGTCACCACTAAACCAACAGCATTTCATCATTGAAAACAGAAAAGTCTGAGTCAGACCTTTAGCTTTATGCATGTGTCTGTTGCAACTTCAACAACAACTGCTGTTATTATTCATGCTTAATTGATTAATAAAAGTTATGCAACTGAAAATGGTATGGCTGGCGGCTTCATGAAGCGATGAAGCCGCCCCCAATTGTGAAATGTTACATCCGTCCGGGTGAATACGCATCACACACACACACACACACACACACACACACACACACACACACACACACACACACACACACACACACACACACACACACACACACACACACACATCACACACACACACAGATTTGACAGTGATTCTTTTCTCTGTATAATGACTTTCTCTCTCCCTCTCTGATTAAGAGCATATATTCTACACCCCTGCAATATGTAAATGCAGGATGGATTGGTGCATATATAGATTCCGTTTATGGCGGCGGCTGCCAGTCGCCTTGAGGCACACCTCAGCAGTGGTTAAGATGAAGGAGCTCGTCTCAGCTCCTTGCATAACATAATAGCTCCGCTTTGAAGAGGAGAGACCTGGTGAAGAACGGTGTCTCTGTGTGTGTCGACTGAGGTCCAACGGGGGATGAACCGGATGCCTATCCATCTACCATGCAGTATGTCATCCCATAATGGGCTTTGGCCTATACATTGTTCTATTTGATAGCAGCACACTGACTGGCAGCGGGCAGGAGATTGTAAAATGGGATACATGGAAGCTTGTTGCAATGAGTAAGATCATAATTATTGAGGGGAAAACTGTCTATATTACACGTTTAATATTCCGATCACACACACACACACACACACACGCACACGCACACACAGTATATATTTTTAATTTTACATAGAACATAAACTGAGGGGTTACATTTTGTAACTGAGGGGGCCATGCCCCCCTCAGGTCCCCTCGTAACGCCGCGGGTGCTTTGTAGTGACTGCACCCCTCAGCCTCAACCCCAAACAATCCCTGTGGTTACCAGAATAACAAGCAGCAGGTTCTCTCTCTCTCATGCTGGAAAACCAGCGTGTGCACTGCGCACTGACGTATTCTTTTCAGCAATTTCAGTGAGTGCTGTTTTTTTTTTTTTTTTTTCACATGAAGGAATAAAGATGTACTCATCCCTGACCCCAACACACAGGCAATGTCACCTCTGTCAATAATGGCTTTCATGAGTCAATAACCCCCGAAGCAGCACAATTCTTTTTCAAATCCAAGGAGAAAGCGCCAGAGGAATTGGATATTAATTGTGTTCCGGTGGAGTTGATTGCCTCTTGTGTTTGCCCAAGTGCCTGTGCCAGGCCTGCGCGTGCGTGTGGTGCGCACTTGCAGCTCGTGTGCATGTGTGCGCACGCGTGCAAAGGGAGAACTGCATGCGCTGGTGAATCACAGATCTATTTTGGTATGGGAGAGCAGAGAGAAGCTGAGCCTATAATTACAGTCATGTCAGCTATGGGGACTCCCATGGAGGAGAGATGGACACAACATGCAGGTACAGGGGTGTTGCGCGCGCGCACACAAGCACACACACGCACACACACGCGCACGCACACGCACACACACACACTTCCAGGGGACTGTATCTCAGTCTGGCCGTATCAATACTGCATGTAAAGGTATAAGAATTCACTAGAGATGCCAGATATTATCGGCCCTCCGATATTATCGGCCGATAAAAGCTTTCAAATTTCATATCGGAAAATATCGGTATCGGTATTTACAAACTGGAAATTATGACTATTTACAGAGATGTAGACTCAGCGCTACGGTCATGTTTATACCATTACTTTTGTACTTTACTCAAGTAGGCTACATGTTGAATTTATAGTTGTATGGAGTATTTCTAGGCTATAACATGAATTCGTATTTATACTAAATGTTTATTTATATTAAATATTTGTATAGTAATAGTTTTTGTTATTTTTCCACCACTGGAGGCCGCATATATCGGTATCGGTTGATATCGGTTGATATCGGTATCGGGAATTAGAAGTTGGATAATATCGGGATATCGGTAAAAAAGTCAATATCGGGCATCTCTAGAATTCACCTAAAAAGTATTATATGTAATGAATAATTAGATTAATTTTGTTGATTAATCTGATTAAAATTTTTAACACAATTAACTCATGTGCACACTGACTCAACCCACTGAGCCTTTTCTCATTGAAAGAAATGGGTAGAGCAGGGTTTTACGGAGACATATAGCTGTGTGTCTCCCTGTAACCAGAGCCATATAGTATAGCTGGAGGATCTACAAGCATTGAGGGATTGTAGATATTTTAAAGATAAATGGTTATTTTTTCACAGATTCTTTTTCTTTTTTTATTTTAAATGTTGAAATCCTGCACAGGAAAACATGCATATTTTGGACATAGTTCGAATGGCGATTATTCATGATTAAATTCATTTTGAAGCCGTGATTAATTTAATTAAATGTTTTAATCATTCAACAGCCCTAGTAATGAAACATGCTTTCACACAGAAAAAGTTATGCAGAATTTCCCATTTCACAAATTTAGAAAAATCTATCTTTTGGACAGTGACAGAGTGCTTAATGTATGTTTTGTAATAATAATAAAAAAATCTGTACAGTAAATAAAGTCGTCAAATCAATGTAGTGGAGTAAAAGTACAATTGTGATTTGGATCCCAGATGTAGTGGAGTAGAAAGGTAGGACTATTGGAAAGTGAAAATACTCAAGTACTGATACCTAAAAAAAAAAAAAAAAAAAAAAAAAAAAAGCAAAATTGCACTTCAGTTCAGTTCAGAAATAACAGTCCCTCTGCAGGACTGCTGACTTTATGAGAAACAATGTTGGAAGGATGAAGAGTGACAGGACAAACACCCTGACGTTAGCACCACCCTGAGGCCAAAAACTGAACACTTTCAGATGGACCTATGAGGACATTAGCCTTATTACTGTCTATGGGTGGAAATATACTACTGTGCACTTGCTGGCTCTACACCAGGGCTGCCCACACTTTTTTTTTTTTTTTACTTGAGAGCTACTTTCAAATTGACTGGCTCAACAAGATCTACACATCAAAATTGTGATTATTCCATTACTGAAAATCCATTTCAAGGCCCCTAGAAAGTTTGAGCTTTGAAATAGTTGGTGATGGTGTTACTTAATGTTATAGTGTTTAAGAATAATGCGCTTAAATGAAAAATAGAGGGAGAGAATTGGAAGGTTTTCTTGTATATGCTACTGCTAACGTTTGAAAACAGAATTTGGGGTTGACAGTTTGTCGTATTTACTAGGGCATTTGACCACTGAACTCTGCCAGTCACAGTAGCCTATTTAAGGTTGGTAGAACGTGCGACCGACGGCATCAGTAATGAATAGCTCTGTGCTCGATACATAATCCTCACGGCCGTCCTACGCTCTCCTACGACGGCAGAACGCGGCTTTTGGTGTCGTGTTAACAATGTGGACAAGAGCTACGCTGTAGAGGAGCGTCACCATGGAAACCAGAGACGCCAGTGGAAGAGGTGGATCCAGCCGGCGTTGCCTGCTCTCTGAACTATGTTGGGCTTCTGTTGCAACGGCGACGGACCACGCCTACTGTTCTTGTCGTGTCTAGAGAGAAAAATTAAATTCCCTATTCTTTCTAACCCTGTTCCTTTCCTTAGCGTTTCCCCCACTTGTCCCACGCATGCAATACTTATTGTGTCCCTCAAACTGAACAGCTTGGATCTGGTCACCCTAAATGTCACAGACACTAATTTCTCACTACATACCTGGCAATGTCTGGACATGTTTTCATCATCTCCCAGTGCAGCAGCAGTCTGTTCACCTGCCATGGTGTACTGTAGTCTTGGCTTCATTAGGCTCAGTCAGGGGCTGCAGGCAGAGGATACAACAAGAACAGCTTGCTTTATTATACAGTGAAAAATGTTGTTTGGTTACCTGTGTGTGTGTGTGTGTGTGTGTGTGTGTGTGTGTGTGTGTGTGTGTGTGTGTGTGTGTGTGTGTGTGTGTGTGTGTGTGTGTGTGTGTGTGTGTGTGTGTGTGTGTGTGTGTGTGTAGTTGTCTGCTTTCTTTCAGGGCCGGATCTAGCCAGCCCTACTAGGGTGGGCTGGAAGGTTGGCAGGGTGGGCACCTCCAAAGTGTTTCGTTTATCCGGCTTTTGAGCCACGGACCACCACATTTTAGCCCCACAAACCCCAAAACTAAAGATTTCTTTTGATTTTGTCCAAAATACCAGACTGCATTTGGGAAACAGAGCAGTCAAACATACAGATCAAAATGACCATAAATCTTAGACTTGGGCTAATTCTGTTGATGAATATTATAACTCTTGAGAGTGTAAAAATGAAACCAAATGGACCCGCAAGGGTCCATTTGGTTTCATTTTTACGTTCTCAAAGAGTTACATCTGGTTAACCAACTTTCCACAACTCTCTCAAGGACCACTGGTGGTCGTCGGACCACTGATGAAAAACACTGATATTACCTTTCATTGGGTGGGCAGGATGCACATTTGGGTGGGCTCTGCCCACCCTGGCCCCCCTCTAGATCCGGCCCTGCTGTCTTTTCGGCACGTAAAAAAAAACTCAACAGAACCCTTGGTATAGTAGGTATTACGGAAATGTTATGAAAAAAAAAAGTCACTTTAAAATGCACCGTGCTGATTCCCGGTGCACTGGTGCTTGCACAGTGTGTTCGACGGTGCGGCCAAATGTTTTAGTGTCAGGGATATTCATGTGCAGCCAGCCGTGAATATCCTGGCTGTGTTTACTCTCCGACCGCGACCCAGGGGCGGATGTAACATGTCCCATTTGGGGGGGCAAGAGAACTTGTTGGAGGGACAAGAGAAAATGGTATGGGGACGGCTTCATCGCCCATGTCGCTTCGCACCATTACCATTTTCGCTTACAGGACTTTTATTAGTCAAGTAAAGCATCAATAATAACATCAGTTGTTGTTGAAGTTGCAACAGACACGCAGCATGCATAAAGCTAAAGGTCTGACTCAGAGAGTTTTCTGTTTTCAATGATGAAATTCTGTTGGTTTAGTGGTGACACAGCTGTAGTTAGTTAGTAGCAGCAGTAGTGTTTCAAATCATTTTAAATACAAGCACTTTAATTTGAAATATCTTGGGTTGTTTTGCATGGCATCGTGTTTGGGGGGGTGAAAAACTGGAATAAATGAGTGGAGAAACACTTTCATCAGGGCGGATCTAGGCATGGGTATGGGGGGGGGGGGGCAATGCCCCCCTAAATGCCCGGTCTTCCCCACCAAACATGATGGCATGCAAAACAACCCAACCCAAGAAATTTAAAATTAAAGTGCTTATAACTATTTGAAACACTACTATTGCTACTAACTAACTACAGCTGTGTCACCACTAAACCAACAGCATTTCATCATTGACAACAGAAAACTCTCTGAGTCAGACCTTTAGCTTTATGCATGCTGCGTGTCTGTTGCAACTTCAACAACAACTGATGTTATTATTGATGCTTTACTTGCCCAATAAAAAGTCCTGTAAACGAAAATGGTATTCTCTTGCCCCCCAATTGGGAAATGTTACATCCGCCCCTGACTTCCATACTGGAAGCAATTAACATTGTGTCATGCTCCGCAGGCATTTATGTAACACCGCAGAACGTGGCGACATGACCTTGATTTGCATCAAAATTCCATACAAAAGAGCCGGTCATTAATACAACTCGTTCATGAAAAGGCATTAGAACCGGTTCCAATTCCATCCATCCATCCATGTTCAACCTTAGTGGTAGCATTCTGAGCCCCCCACCACACCAATAAAATGGACTTTTTGGCCAGAACGCGATCATTTTTCACTGGAAAAACAACCAGGATTTACCCTCTACCGATATTGCCAATAGAAAAGTTCCATAGGAAATATTCTTCCATCAGTGAAAAACGATCGCGTTCTGGCCAAAAGTCCATTTTATCCGTGTGGTGGGGGGCACAGAGTGCAAACACTAAGGTAAAGACCATTTTATCCGTGTGGTGGGGGGCTCAGAGTGCAAACACTAAGGTAAAGTCCATTTTATCCGTGTGGTGGGGGCTCAGAGTGCAAACACTAAGGTAAAGTCCATTTTATCCGTGTGGTGGGGGGCTCAGAGTGCAAACACTAAGGTAAAGTCCATTTTATCCGTGTGGTGGGGGGCTCAGA
Organism: Benthosema pterotum; assembly: GCA_039105355.1. NCBI lineage: Eukaryota > Metazoa > Chordata > Actinopteri > Myctophiformes > Myctophidae > Benthosema > Benthosema pterotum. The sequence goes on along the minus strand of CM076984.1, from coordinate 31,800,442 downwards.
GTGCAAACACTAAGGTAAAGTCCATTTTATCCGTGTGGTGGGGGGCTCAGAGTGCAAACACTAAGGTAAAGTCCATTTTATCCGTGTGGTGGGGGGCTCTCACGTATTAGGAGGACAATATCAGTCACCAGAAAAAAAGATGGATTGTTTTCGAATAATCTGTCATGGTTAAAATGGAGTTTTAAGTTATAATGGGTTTGTATAGGAAGGACGTTCCGGCAGATTAATGAACATCAAATATCTAAATACTGAATGGGGTAACTTATAAACTGTCTGGTGTGTTCACATAAGGCTGAGTAGACCATAAAATGACCAAAAGTTTTTTTGAAAGTGGAATACCCCTTTCAGTGGTGCAAATTCAGATGATTAATATTTAATTTGGTTTTAGCAAAAAATGCTCAACTGGCTAAAGATAAGGATTATTAGGCATTAGTGCAACATGTAAGCAAAATATCAGATGTGCAACTTCCTGATGAAATCGTCCTCAGAAAAATGATGATCAGACTGCCAGGAATAACTATATATAGAGACAGCCCTGTTATAGTTGTAAGACAGCATCAGAGAGTCCTGTAATGCAACGCTCCACATACAGTATGTATGCAAGTATACACCTTAAATAAAGAGAAGGGTCACAGCAAATTCATAAGTTATTCTGATCACTTTTATCCGGCTATGATGAAACATGTCTGTCCAAAGCTTCTCCTTCAGAAGTGAATTTCTATATCCTCAGCAGGGCACAAGGGTTCACAGGACGGTTTGATGAGAATGACAACCACATGAAACGCAACTCTATGGCCTTTCAACCCATTTGAACATCTATGGGAGATTTTTGGACTGATGTGACAGACGACACTCCGCCAGCCTGTCACATCACAGGGTATGAGGGTGTTGGAAAGGAAAGGTGCTCTACGGTCTTATACAGACTTTTAGAATGCCAATAGTTCCTCTGTATTCCCAGTGTCATCTGATACCATTCTGACTGCAGCTGTCACCTGACATGACTCGTCCACCTCCTTACTGCCACTAAAGTACAGTCAAAATGTTTGTGTGTAGAGTGTTTGTGTTCCGGCACAAAACTCTTGTAATAAAACTGGACATTGATTCATCTCCATTACACTCTCATTTGTATTTCTTTACGTCTGTCTCACATTATTTTGTAAGTTCTAGGCATAGGCATGGGGGGGGGCAATGTGTTTGTCTACTTAACTGGTGTAATGATAATTGACAGAGTGTTGAAAAAGATCTCTTTTCTCAGCAGTTGATGGTAATAACAATAGACTTTATAATTAGTTAGTATTTCTGTAGGGCAGTGAGTCATCATGACAGGCGTGAGACATGAGTAAACAGGAGGAGTTATCCATGCTGGCACATAACCCAACATCCAGATCAGACAATTAAAGTTGCTTCCTTCAGCTGCGCTCTCGCAATGCCTCTCAAAACTGGTTAAAAAAAATGCTGTGGAAGCATTTTTTATTGCACTTGTCGCTGTTAACTTGCGATGGTGCTGAAAAGCTGTACAGCAGCAAGTGCCCTTGACTTTCATAATTGGCAGAGAGAGAGAGAGAGAGAGAGAGAGAGAGAGAGAGAGAGAGAGAGAGAGAGAGAGAGAGAGAGAGAGAGAAGAGAGAGAGAGAGAGAGAGAGAGAGAGAGAGAGAGAGAGAGAGAGAGAGAGAGAGAGAGAGAGAGAGAGAGAGAGAGATTTATTGTGGGGAGGGTTCAGACTGTAATAGCTCTACTGTAATACTGTACACACAGGGTGAATTCTTCAATGCAGTCTGGCTGTGATGAGAAGTGGCTTGCCTTGCTTGCTTGTGCTACAGTACCTGGCATCCAATTACAATGGTGCACTGAAAGGTATGAAAACGTATGTTTTCTCATGCCAATAAAGCCATTTTAATTGAAATTGAATTGTGTGTGTGCGCGCGTATGTACGAGAGAGACAGAGAGAGACACAGAGAGACACAGAGAGTGATAAAGACAGCTTGACCTTCATTAATGGCTGAAATTACAGCATGTGAGAGTGTCAAGGAGCACACACGGAGAGGAGAGCAGGCGGGGGTCTCACCCCCACCCCGCCTCGCTGCTCGCACTGAGGAGGAGAGCTTTATTAGCGATTAGCGCTGAGCCCCACAGGGAGCCATGCATGCCGTCTCAATTACTGCACACAGCATGCTAACCTGTGCCCAATATACCAACACCAGCGGCATGCCACTTTACAAGTAAAATAATGTCAAATGGTGCATAGTTAGCGATATTATGCAAGGAGCTTTACTTAGATACTGTACATCAGAGGTGTCAAACTCAGATACAGAGTGGGCCAAAATTTAAAACTGAACAAAGCCCCGGGCCAAGTTTGAACGAACTAACCTTTCAAAATTTTCCTGAGAAAGGAAAAATGGGTCTGAAAGAAAAATCATTAACATGGTGAAATACAAAATGCTGTGGACCCAGTTTTGATTTAGAAAAACTCACTCACACACTATCAACCTGTTTTACATGACACAAAAAATGCTCCTCAGGTCAAATATTGGTATATGATTAATTGAGATTAAGGAATTACAAAGCTTCAAATTAATTAGATCAAAAATTTTAATCGAGTCCCCCGAGTCCCAAGTGCTAATAGCCTATTTAAGATTGGTAGAACGTCCAACCTACGACGCCAGTAATGAATAGCTCTGTGCTCAATACATAAGCCTCGCGGCCGTCCTACCCTCTCCTACGACGGCAGAACGCAGCTTTTGGCGTCGTGTTAACAATAGGGCTGGGTTCAAAAAAATCGATCCAGCGATCCGATATCGATTCACGCTCAAAAACACGTCATCGATTCAAAAATGTGTGGATCGATCTTCTCCAGGCGGCTGGCACTATTTTCTTTTACGTGCATGCGTTACAGCACAAACACTTTGTGTTCGCTGCTCGACGAGATCACTTGTAACGCAGCGAGCGCCCTGTGCATGTGTTCGGAGAAAATCGATGTTAAATTAGGCTGTTACTGACTGTGTACCTTTTGCAGTATTTTATCAATTATATCCATCACGCGCAGCGATGGTCGAGGGAGAGGAAAGACCGCCTTTCTTTCTTGCTTTCTTTTCTTGGAGGCTCGTGTTTGCAGAACCGGCTATAAAGCCGTGCACAGGGGGCCAGGGGGGGAATGCCCCCCCAAACGCCCTTAATATAATGACGCTATAATGACGCTGCCTCATAAAGCCCCCCCAATTGTGAAATGTTAGATCCGGGCAAAAAAAAAAGTTTGAACGCACGCTCCGCTCCTTTCACATTAGAACGGTCAGTCTCAGTGCAAGATTTACGCACACGCAGCAGCCGTGCGCGCACACAATTCAATTCATTCAGTCGCAGTCTCTCACCGAATGAGTTTTCATCCGACACACGACGTTCTCCAAACATATAACACAGACGCGGGGCCGTCTTGCTGCTGCGGAACAAATCCATTGTCATCTCCCATCTGGACAGGAATATTTGTGCCTTTTTAGCCAAGTTTATAATGTTCTCTCACACGGAGCTAAGCCACAGCAACGTGTGTAGTTCCACACTCGGCATCCTGCGTATAGGCTACTGTATGATGCAAGCTGTGCGCTGCGTGCGCTGTGCGATAAATATACAATCTACAAGCTCACAGAGCATTAGCCTATAAGTGAGCTGCAGCACCTAGTTCTAAAACTAGGTGAATTATGCCGCGCGAATACTGCAGTATAATATTTATTTTACAACGTAGACATCTAAATCAGGGGTTTTCAACAGGTGGTCCGGGGACCACCAGTGGTCCTTGAGAGGGTTCCAGGTGGTCCCAGGCTAAATGATGGAACTTTGTTAACCAGATGTAACTCTTGAGAGTGTGAAAATGAAACCAGATGGACCCGCAAGGGTCCATTTGGTTTCATTTTTACATTCTAAAAAAATAATCATCATCTGAATTAGCACTATTTAATTAAGAAGTTTACACTGTTTAGTTTGCAAAATCCAGCCTGAATTGTGAACAAAACCAAAAGAATTCTTTAGTTTCAGGTCTTTGGGGCTGAAATGTAATCAAATGGTGGTCCGTGGCTCAAATGCTGAATAAATGGTGGTCCCTGGTGTCAAAAAGGTTGAAAACCACAGCACTAATATACTGTATGTTGCAGTATTAATGCTTGTGTTTGACCCAGGTAAAATGTTACAGCATCATTCCTCTCCCTCTATTACTAATTCTGTCTCACTGTGTATTCATTAATCAGGGGTTTTCAACAGGTGGTCCAGGGACCACCAGTGGTGCGAATTAGTCCAAATCTACACAACTAGAAGATTAATGGTCGTGGTCACAGAAGCAAAGGAAATCTTTAGTTTCAACACATGGGGCCGTCTTGTCTATTGGACAGTATTTATTTCCATTATGTCTGTAAATAGATCGATATCGAATCGAATCTGATCGAATCGGATCGGATCGTGACCTTGTGAATCGAAATCGAATCGATCTAGGGAATTCGGATCGATTCCCAGCCCTAGTTAACAACGTGGACGAGAGCTACGCTGTAGAGGAGGGTTACCATGGAAACCAGAGATACCAGTAGAAGAGGTGGATCCCGTCAGCGTCGCCTGCTTTCTGAACTATGTTGGGCTTCTGTTGCAACGGCGACGGACCACGCCTACTGCTCTCGTCCTGTCCAAGGCCTAGACACAGAAACTTAAATTCCCTAGTGTCTGTATGTCCCAGCCCTCGGGTGAGCCACTACCCCTGAGCCACTACCGCAATGTCAGGGTGGAACATCTGGACAAGATGTCACGGTCACGCTCTTGTAGAGACTTACTTGGATCTCTCCTCTCTCTTCTCAAGCTGTCGGCTAATCTAATTTCTCTCCTCCACTTCCCCCCAGCTAGTCTGTCAAATACTGTGTGTGTACACAGTGAACAGGTAGCAGGGGCGGATCTAGGTATGGGGGGGCAATGCCCCCCTAAATGCCCTGTCTGTCCCACCAAACATGATGGCATGCAAAACAACCCAAGATATTTCAAATTAAATTGCTTATATTTAAATTGCTTATATTTAAAATTACTTGAAACACTACTACTGCTACTAACTAACTACAGCTGTGTCACCACTAAACCAACAGTGAAAACAGAAAACTCTCTGAGTCAGACCTTTAGCTTTATGCATGCTGCGTGTCTGTTGAAACTTCAACAACAACTGAAGTTATTATTGATGCTTTACTTGACTAATAAAAGTCCTGTAACTGAAAATGGTATGGGGGCGGCTTCAAGTTGCCCCCCCTACCATTTTCTCTTCCCACCCCCCCCCCCAATTAGAAAATGTCACATCCGCCCCTGACAGGTAGGTTCCAGTATGCAAACAACATGTACTTTCCATGCATAGCTACAGAGAAAGCTGTCAGATAAAGCCCCCCATGTCAGTGATTATGCACAGGGGCGGATCTAGTGATCCGCCCCTGATAAAGCCGCACCCATACCCCCCCCCCCCCCCCCCCACCGATTGGGAAATGTTACATCCGCCCCTGATTATGCACAGCAGAGCACACACACTTTCTATGCGTGCGCATATGTGCGCCACTAACACGTACACAAACGCACACACACACCCTCTCAACCTCTCAAATACACAGCTGGCAAACTAATTATAAACATCCCATTCAACACAGCAAATGTGTATAACAAGCTTCTACAAGAACGCCAAGACTAACAGAAAGTTGGTTTTATATAAAATGTTACTTTTTGCTGACATCAAGCCTCCGTGCAGTTCTGAAACAGGCAGTATTGTGCTACTGTACTCCTCACTGCAAGCCGCCGGAGTGTCTCCTGGGCACACTAAGAGAACAGAATTCACTCCATAATCCCCCATCATAATATAATGAAAGTCATTACACAAAACAAAAGCCATGACAACAGACAAATTCATGGAAGGCAGCCAGTACACGCAGGTCCCTCTGTGGCATAGTGGCGCGAGAGAAAGAGAGAGAGAGAAGAGTGATAAACAGTGAGATATTAATCTTTGTTTTCTTACTTAGACAGAAGCCGTTTACACCCCTGGGGTGGATGGGGCGAGTGGAGCGCAGCTTTTATGTTCTCTGAAGCTGCCCTTACAGGTCTGGAGCTAAATATGACATCAGTCACTGTACTATAGCCATCCTAGTGGAACCATTATACCCTATAACCACAACTCAGAGAAACGTAATGAGGCCATCACTAGACACTAGACCTTCCCAACGGGGCAAAAAAACACCTTTGTACAATATATCATCATGTTTCATTCTGCACATTTTTGTGCAGTGATGAAACACTAACCATAATATCCATGAGGCTAATGGGTTTATGAATCATATGCCCTATAGCACAACAGGTTATGTATAGAGAGTCTAGAAGAGGCTCTCACATCCCCCGCGGTAATCCGCAACATCGCAGGTAGACTGACACACACACACAAACAAACACACATGCATATGCAGTACCCCATGGGTGTCAAACTCTGGCCCGCGGGCCAAATTTGGCCCGTTGTGCCCTTGAGACATTATCAAATTAACAGTTTTCGTGCCGTTGAAATAGGTCTACGTCAGCGGTTATCATTATGAAATATAGTAATGACCGATGCCTCTTAGGTAGAGCTACGTCACTCTTACGTCGCTTACCGTCGTTGGTTTGATACGATCCCCATGATAACAGCAGCGTGCAGCGACCGCATATTACATTGACGGACCATAATAAGGGACGGACCAACCGGAAACCGGAAGTGTGTGTCGCCAACTAACTTGTCCGTCGGGAAACATGGACCGAAATATGAAATATGACTTTTAGATGAAAATCGCTGGCACTGGCTACCTCAAAAAATATGAAAAAGGGCTGGCACTGAGAGAGTTAAAGGGAAAGACCACCCATTTTCAACATGTTAATATGTCATTAATATACCTTAGAGATGTTTTGGGGACGTGATAAAAAAATCCCCCAATTCTGTATTTCCTAAAAATGGAGGTCTGAAAAAATCATTAACAGGGTGAAATACATCTGATGACATCACCAAGATGTATTTCACCATGTTAATGATTTTTCTTTCTGACCCATTTTTCCTGAGAGGGTAAAAATGGAACCAAATGGACCCGCTAGGGTCCATTTGGTTAACATTTGTACCCTCTCAGGAATTTTTTGAAAATGGGTGAAAATGGGTTAGTTCATTCAAACTTGGCCCGTGGCTTTTTAAATTTTGGCCCACTCTGTATCTGAGTTTGACACCCCTGCAGTACCAGATCTAGAGGCGGGCCAGGCTGGGCAGTGCCCACCGAAATGTGCATCCTGCCCACGCAATGAAAGGTAATATCAATAGTTTTCATCAGTGGTCCGGGGACCACCAGTTAATAGTGGCCGCGCTGTTGTTGTCTGGGAGGAGGAGGAACAGGAGGAGGAGGAACACCCCCGCTCAGGGTTCTACAGTTGATCGCATTTGTGACTACATCGTACAACGGCGGTGTTCGCTAAAAACACGCAGATCTACAAGCTAACAGCAGCCGACTCTTGCATGGAAGAGAGACCAGGCGCACGGCACACGGACAGGTTGCATGCCGAGGACAGCCTAACTTCTTCGGAATTCCCTGCACGGGGCATATCGTATTGTCACTCCCAGCACTGCGCGCTTGGTCTGCTACTCTACTAGCTCACCGACCGCTGTATTCACATGATATGATGTTTACTTCCACAGCAACTTTAGCACCTGTGTGTGTGTGTGTGTGTGTGTGTGTGTGTGTGTGTGTGTGTGTGTGTGTGTGTGTGTGTGTGTGTGTGTGTGTGTGTGTGTGTGTGTGAGAGAGATCCTGATCGCGAAGCGTAGGCTACTGCATTGCTAGACTTTGCGAATTAAGACGGACCCCCCACAGACACACACACACACACATATATATATAGTTATTACACCCCCCTTTGCCAGTGGCTTCATGATGACTGTCCACAGAAACAGCTACTTTAATGCAACAAAAGTGAAATCAGATTCATCAACACCTTCCTGTGTGAAAGCCCCTGTATTAAATCACTACCCACACTGTTATGATCTATTCATTCACATTACACTGGACATCATTTGGTTTGTTCATATATTCACAACGGGTAAGGTCCTAGTATGAAAAACTTTGTAGTTGCCCATACACCCTGCCATTCTTCGTGCCCACCCTAGTAGGGCTGGCTAGATCCGACCCTGTATTGGAAACGTGTCATCATCTCCCATGACAACGGATGAAGTCCTTCAGTTACCGACGTCAAATTTGTGAAACAGGATGTGTCTGAAAGAGTGGAGGTCCTTAGTCAGGGAGGAGAGCTGGATCATGGTGAGGGCGGATGTAACATTTTCCAATGGGGGGGGCAGAAGAAAATGGTAAGGGGACAGCTTCATGGTATGGGGGCGGCGATGAAGCTGCCCCCATACCATTTTCAGTAGAGTTTCAAATACTTTTAAATATAAGCACTGAAATATCTTGGGTTGTTTTGCATGCCATCATGTTTGGTGGGGCAGACATTTAGGGGGCATTGCCCCCCCCCCCCCCCCACCCATGACTATGCCTAGATCCGCCCCTGATCATGGCCACTAAATAAACCAAGGCCAGATATTATAAAAAGGGAAATTGCAATTTCCAAGTGGAAAAAGAACTACTTCCAGACAGGGGCGGATCTAGGTATGGGGGGGGGGGGGGGGACAATGCCCCCCTAAATGCCTTGACTGCCCCACCAAACATGATGGCATGCAAAACAACCAGTTAATTCAGGGCTTATATTTATTAAGTATTTGAAACACTACTACTGCTACTAACTAACTACAGCTGTGTCACCACTAAACCAACAGCATTTCATCATTGACAGGGGTTGACACTAAGGTCTCGGAGGCACTTGCCCATCGGGCAAGTGCAAGTCAGGTTCTACTTGCCCTCAGCTCATGGTCACTTGCCCCCTAAAATATATAGGGGGCAAGTAAATATACATTTCAGTAAATATACATTTCAGCACCACGGACAGAGTCACTACAGCTACCATAACAGAAAGCTCATTTCAGCACCACGGACAGAGTAACAGAAAGCTCATTTCAGCACCACGGACAGTCACTACAGCTACCATAACAGAAAGCTCATTTCAGCACCACGGACAGAGTAACAGAAAGCTCATTTCAGTACCACGGACAGAGTCACTACAGCTACCATAACAGAAAGCTCATTTCAGCACCACGGACAGAGTAACAGAAAGCTCATTTCAGTACCACGGACAGAGTCACTACAGCTACCATAACAGAAAGCTCATTTCAGCACCACGGACAGAGTAACAGAAAACTCATTTCAGCACCACGGACAGAGTCTCTGCAGTCAGGTTCTACTTGCCCTCAGCTCATGGTCACTTGCCCCCTAAAATATATTGTAAATTTTGCAGATGTAACTCTTGAGAACGTAACAATGAAACCAAATGGACCCTTGCGGGTCCATTTGGTTTCATTTTTAGGCTCCCAAGAGTTACAATTCATCATCTTAATTACCCCAGGTCTACACAACTAGAGAATGTAGAAAATTAGGTCATTTTGATGTGAAAGTTAAATTGCCTGTTTTGTTTCCCAAATCCAGCCTGGAATTGTGGATAGCTAGAAAGCAGGGAAAGACACAGAGGCAGAGTGCAATGACTGCCTTCAAGACAAATTTATCTTGTGTTGCACACTTGCCCGATCGGGCAACCAGGTAGCAGTCTTCACTTGCCCCACCATTTTTTTACTTGCCCTGGGCAAGCGGGCAAGTGTTAGTGTCAAATGGACCCTTACGGGTCCATTTGGTTTCATTTTTACACTCTCAAGAGTTAAAATATTCATCACCTCTCATGTAAGAGGATGGTCATTTTTGTTTCCCAAATCCAGCCTGGAATTGTGGACAAAAACAAAATAAATCCTGAAGAAAGTCTTGGGGTCTGTGGGGCTAAAATGTCATCAAATGGTGGTCCATGGCCGAAATACTGAATAAATAGAGGGCCCTGGTGTCAAAATGGTTGGTCTTACTCTTACTTTTATCTTGAAATTAAATTAATATTACATAGACTTTAGTTTAGTCTTGGCTTCTCCACAATATTTTATGTATCTCATTTGGCCCCTTGGGGAAAATAATTGCCCACCCCTGATATATCCCCTTGGACAAAACATGGACAGCAGTACCCATATGGAAATTTGTAAATGTGAATATACAGTACTGAATATGCAAACTCTTGAACATGGCACCTTTCATTCAAGCCACTTTACAAAAAAAATACTATCCGTTTTGTATGTCATATATATTTTTTATGAATTACAAAATTATGTGTTTGTTTTACTTTACAGCAGTGGCGTAGGCAGAATTGTTTTTTTTTTCCTGGGCTTGGGAAATTCTGCCTGGGCACAGTGTGCATGAAATATGCATTTTCTAAAAATGTGAGGTGTCAAAATTGCTTTTTAATTAATTAGGCCTATTTACTAAACAAACCAATACAACTGCACAATAGCCTTCACCAACCAACCAACCAACCAACCAAGTGTCTTTGATTTGATTATGAACCAATAAGGAACCAATAAAGAAATGTTTACATTATTAAAGCATCCTCCAAACAAAGAAACCTGAAAAGTGTTTTTGCCATTTTGCTGCTGTTGATGTTTTAACTCTCAAAACAGCTCTAGTCTGCACACATCTCCACATCTTGTACATCCCTAACCAGGGGCGGATCTAGACATGGGCATGGGGGGCGAGAATGCCCCCCTAAATACCCAGACTGCCCCGCCAAACACGATGGCATGCAAAACAAGTAACAACCCAAGATATTTCAAATTAAAGTGCTTATATTTAAAATGATTTGCAACACAACTACTGCTACTAACTAACTACAGCTGTGTCACCACTAAACCAACAGCATTTCATCATTGAAAACAGAAAACTCTCTGAGTCAGACCTTTAGCTTTATGCATGCTGCCTGTCTGTTGCAACTTCAACAACAAATGATGTTATTGTTGATGCTTTACTTGACTAATAAAAGTCCTGTAACCGAAAATGGTATGAGTGCGGCTTCTTCGCCCCATACATGAAGCCACCCCCATACCATTTTCTCTTGCTCCTCCAACATGTTCTCTTGCCCCCCCCAAAATAGGTCATGTTACATCCGCACCTGTCCCTAACTATGGATGTTGCCTTGGTACAACCACATGCCATTTCTCTGGCACTAGTTGATAAACAATTTTACATGCATTATTTTTGGCTGGGCCGACTTCAAAAATACCTGGGCCATGTGCCCAGCTAGGCCCAGCCTGGCTACGCCCCTGCTTTACAGAAAAATACCCTATTGGCCTGAATATAAGAGTGTGTTTTCCCCCCCAATGGAAATAACCTTAAAAAAATCCCTGTCTAATAAGACAAATATCGCTTAAAACATTATACTTCACCTATATAACTAAGATAAATAAATGAAAACACCATTGGCATCTAATTTCTTTCATAAATAGAAAATATTTCACTCAACAGGAACTGATCCTGTCGCAGGATGATGATGTCACATGTCCTTGTGTGGTCTAGTTCTATGGAATATACAGAATGCACATGCTCATGTGAGATCGTCATCTTGTGACCGGAGCACCTCCTATTGAGTGAAAGATTCTCTATTTATGAAAGAAATAAAGTATTGAAGGTGTTTTTATATCTACATGTTTTAGTTATAGAAGTCAAGTACAGTGTAAGGCATATTTGTCTTTTTAGCCAGGGATCCCTTTAAAAACTGCGTCTTTATATTTACTTTCACTTTTGTTTCAGCAGTGGTTCAGCCATGTGCCACCATGTGCCTTTTGAGACAGCTGAATCACTGCTGAACCAAAAGTGAAAGTGTGAGTGTTAACTCACTACTGACATGGTGGAGAGATAATATATAGCAAAAAATTGCATTTTGGAGCAATGTATATAGGTGAGCTTTAACAACACCCCTTAGCGCCATTATAAGATTATTTTGGGATAGGGAAAACAGCCGTAAGGAGTGTTTTCACAAAACAACACCTGGACCACTTTTTTTTTAATAAATTAACAGCAAATAAAGATGAAAAAAAAACTTTTGGTGTGGAATTGTCCTTTAACTTTATTCTCTCATGAGGATTGTATGAAACTGCTACTTTCAAGAGTTCGCATTGATAAAAACTTTTCCATATACCTTAGAGATGTTGTGTGGACATGATAAAAAAAAAAAGTTCCCCCAATTCTGTATTTAAAAATGGAGGTCTGAAAAAAATCATTAACATGGTGAAGTACATCTGATGACATTACCAAGATGTATTTCACCATGTTAATGATTTTTTCAGGGGGATAAAAGTATTATTCTCTTATCTGATTGTATGAAAGGTGCAATACTTTCTAGAGTTCGCATTTATAAAACTTTTCCATATGGGTAGTATGTCAAGAGTATAGTGAGTCAGAATCAATAAAGTAAACAGGATGGACCCCGTATGGTCCTCTGTGCAGCCATACACAATGCACAAAAAACAGCAGCAGCAAGTCATTGAAAATTAATGTGAAATATATGAGCACTGACTGACTGAGCGCTCCAGCTGTGTGTCTGAAAGACTGAGACCTTGGAGCTCAGGGGCGGATCTAGGCATGGGCAGGGGCCCTGAATGTGTGTCCCACCAAACACGATGCCACAGCAAAACAACCCAAGATATTTCAAATTAAAGTGCCTATATTTGAAATGATTTGAAACACTACTACTGCTACTAACTAACTACAGCTGTGTCACCACTAAACCAACAGCATTTCATCATTGAAAACAGAAAACTCTCTGAGTCAGACCTTTAGCTTTATGCATGCCGTGTGTCATCGCCCGTGGCGCGAAGCAGGCGAAAATGGCATGAGGGCGGTTTTGTCGCCAGTGGCATGAAGCATCACGAGCAATGAAGCCGCCCCCATGCCATTTTCATTTAAATTCTTTAGCTCTGTGACCCACAAGATTTATATCTTGTACAGGATTTATATTAGTCAAGTAAAGCATCAATAATAACATCAGTTGTTGTTGAAGTTGCAACAGACACGCAGCATGCATAAAGCTAAAGGTCTGACTCAGAGAGTTTTCTGTTTTCAATGATGAAATGCTGTTGGTTACCATAATTGTAGGCTAGTTAGTTAGTAGCAGTACAGTAGTAGCGTTTCAAATCATTTTAAATATAAGGGCTTAAATTTGAAATATCTTAGAAATTTGGGTTGTTTTGCATGCCATCATGTTTGGTGGGGCAGTTTGGGCATTTGTTGCCCCGCATGCCCACGCCTAGATCTGGCCCTGGCTCAGGCTGATTCAGAAGAGTGACCTTTCAGTCACTGATCAAAACTGATGGGTTTGTGAAAAGGCTTCTGCAATCAGGCCCCAGCCGGCAGATCCCCCAGATAGATAGATCAGGGACGGATGTAGGCATGGGCAGGGGGGGGCAATGCCCCCCTAAATACCCAGTCTGCCCCCCCAAACACGATTCCATTCAAAACAACCCACCACTAAACCAACAGCATTTCATCATTGAAAACAGAAAACTTTCTGAGTCAGACCTTTAGCTTTATGCATGCTGTGTGTCTGTTGCAACTTCAACAACAACTGATGTTATTATTGATGCTTTAATTGACTCATAAAAGTCCTGTAACCGAAAATGGTATGGATGCGGCTTCATTTTTCTTGCCCCTCCAACATGTTCTCTTGCCCCTCCAAATGGGACATGTTACATCCGCCCCTGATAGATCTCTGGTGCAGAGCTGCAGGCCCGACGGCCAAACAAAAGCGAGAGTGAAGGCCGTCTCTGAGGAGACAGGACTGGCGGACTGGTGGACCTGCAGACAGGCAGACAGGCAGACAGGCGGACAGGCAGACAGGCAGACAGGAGAACAGGAGGATAGGTGGACAGGTGGACAGGAGAACAGGCAGACGGCGGACTGGCAGACAGACAGACAGGCGGACTGGCAGACAGGCGGACAGGCGGACTGGCAGACAGGCAGACAGGAGGACAGGAGGACTGGCAGACAGGAGGACAGGAAGACAGGAGGACTGGCAGACAGGAGGACTGGCAGACAGGAGGACTGGCAGACAGGAGGACTGGCAGACAGGAGGACAGGAGGACTGGCAGGACAGGAGGACAGGAGGACTGGCAGGCAGGAGGACAGGAGGACTGGCAGGCAGGAGGACAGACAGACATGAGGACAGACAGACAGGAGGACAGGAGGACAGACAGGAGGACAGACAGACAGGAGGACAGAAAGACAGGAGGACAGACAGACAGGAGGACAGAAAGACAGGCAGACAGTAGGACAGTAGGACAGACAGACAGGAGGTCAGGAGGACAGACAGACAGGAGGACAGGAGGACAGGCAGACAGGAGGACAGGAGGACAGGAGGACAGACAGACAGACAGACAGACAGACAGGCAGACAGACAGACAGACAGCCAGACAGGCGGACAGACAGGTAGACAGACAGGCGGACAGGCAGACAGGCAGACAGGCAGACAGGCAGACAGGCGGACAGACAGACAGACAGACAGACAGACAGGCAGGCAGACAGACAGACAGACAGACAGGTAGACAGACAGGTGGACAGACAGGTAGACAGACAGGCGGACAGGCAGACAGACAGACAGGCAGACAGGCAGACAGGCAGGCAGGCAGGCGGACAGGCACACAGGCAGACAGGCAGACAGACAGACAGACAGGCGGACAGGCACACAGGCAGACAGACAGGCGGACAGACAGGCAGACAGGTAGACAGGCAGACAGGCGGACAGGCACACAGGCAGACAGGCAGACAGACAGGCAGACAGACAGGCAGACAGACAGACAGGCAGACAGGCGGACAGGCGGACAGGCACACAGGCAGACAGGCAGACAGGCAGACAGGCAGCAGGCGGACAGACAGACAGGCAGACAGGCAGGCGGACAGACAGGCAATCAGGCAGACAGACAGACAGGCAGGCGGACAGACAGACAGACAGACAGACAGACAGACAGACAGACAGACAGACAGGCGGACAGACAGGCGGACAGACAGGCGGCGGTGTTTGTTTTCGCCTCCCCAGAGTTTTGGTTTTTCTGACAGCTTATCCAGAGGCTCATCATAACAGCAGGGCTGTAGCTGCAGGATGGAGCGTGTTGGAGTGCAGGGTATTAGCTTTTTATTAGCCTTTTCACATATTTACATAACCCTTTCAGCCAGTACTGAACGTGTTTTGGTGTTCAACGCATTATGTTACGCTTTAGCTATTAAAAAATATCAGATCTACAAGCTCAGATCGCGCCACCAAGTGGCGCGATATACATCTACCCCGGTTTTGCAGCAAGGGAAAAGAAGACATGCCGTATAAGTAACAGATACTTGGAGGATAGATATTAGAATTTGGGGGGAAATAAATAAAAGATTGAGGGAACCCAGATATTGCAGTACCTCCCAGGTCACTGTTTACCCCCCCCCCCCCCCCCCCCCCCCCCCCCCCCCCCCCCCCCCTTAAACCACCAGGAAATGATTATACAGCTGTTTCAAGCCACGGAGAGATGAATTATTGTGTCAACTTAGCAAAAGATCGTTCCAGATTACTGTTCCTCTGTAGAATAAAGGCATAGATAATTGTTTTTTTAATCTGGGGAAGGAAAGATTTGCTCCGTTTTATTGAGAACAAAAAAGAAGAAGAGTGCTGTTCATGTGCATACACATGGGTATGTTTACCCCTGGGTGGCAGGGGCGGATATAACATGTCCCACTTGGGGGGGCAAGAGAACATGTTGGAGGGGCAAGAGAAAATGGTATGTGGGCGGCTTCAAGCCGCACCCATACCATTTTCGGTTACAGGACTTTTATTAGGCAAGTAAAGCATCAATAATAACAGTTGTTGTTGAAGTTGCAACAAACGCGCATGCATAAAGCTAAAGGTCTGACTCAGAGAGTTTTCTATTTTCAATGATGAAATCCTGTTGGTTTAGTGGTGCCAAAATGAAACCGACTGCATTCACATTTGCTCATGATTCACAACACAATAAAAAATAAATAAATGAATAAACACGAACCAAAGTATAAAGATGTATAGTATACACCCTATATAAACTCAGACAATAACTCCTTCTGCCACGGAACACAAGGAAACCGTCAATAAATAAGTCATGGCGTATGCAGACCCCCGTATAGAATACCTCAACACTCTACATCCCCTGATAGATGAAGGGTTGGAGTCGTTTCTGCCCTGCAGGCAGTGGAGAATAACAGCACAGAGAACTGTGGTTTGGGCAAATCAAATCAAGTGGAGAATGAAATTGTAAAGGATAGGAAGGAGGAGGACACAGGGGCAGGGGTGGATGTAACATTTCTGAATTCGGGGGGGTGGGTGGTATGGGGCCGGCTTCATCGCCCGTGTCGCTTCGCGCCACGAACGATGAAGTCGCACCCATACCATTTTCGGTTACAGTACTTTTTATTAGACGAGTATAAGCATCAAAATTAACATCAGTTGTTGTTGAAGTTGCAACTGACCCGCAGCATGCATAAAGCTAAAGGTCTGACTCAGAGAGTTTTCTGTTTTCAATGATGAAATGCTGTTGGTTTAGTGGTGACACAGCTCTAGTTAGTTAGTAGCAGTAGTAGTGTTTCAAATCATTTTGAATATAAGCACTTTAATTTGAAATGCCATGGGTTGTTTTGCATGCCATCGTGTTTGGTGGGGCAGTCAGGACATTTAGTGGGGCATTGCCCCCCCCCCCCCCCCCATGACACAGGGGGATGATAGAGAGAGAGACAGAGAGACCGAGAGACAGAGAGACAGAGAAATAGACTAATCTTGCGAGAGGAAATTTAGGAAAAGTATACTAAAAGTAAATTTAGGAAAAGTATACTAAGTGCCAGGGGTTGAATTTGTTTGCATGTATTGTGTTGCAGAAATTACATATATCGGTTGTAAAGTTAAGTTTTACTGTAAGAACAAAACCGACTATTATTTACAATATGCGACTGTAAGAATGCAATAACTCTCTAATGATTTACCCATAATGCATTGCAAAATATACAATTAAACACTGAAATGGCAAAACAAGTTACTGTATATTTTTATTCTAAAAGTACTGTACTTGAGTAACATTTTGAGATCAGTTGAAATTGCAATGGTTGTTATAACCATTATTTTTAAATTCTGAATAATATATATATATATATATATATATATATATATATATATATATATATATATATATTTTTTTTTTATTATTATTATTATTTTTTTTTTTCTTCTACACAGCTGCTGCCTTGGACTGTCTTTAAAAGGTAAAAACTTTTAAAGAACTGTTGTGCTGCTGTATTATTGAAACCCTCTTCAAAGAGCCCAGTCTGTTTTTTTTTTTTATTTATACAATCCAAGAACCCACAAGGTGCTTCTTATTTTCTTTTTCTCCACATTTTGCTTTACTTGAGCATTTCCATTTTTCGATTTTTTGACTACTCATCTTAGAGGTACTAACGTTGTTTGTCAGCTAGTTAAAGGGGTTCCACTGTATTGTTTCCTTTTAATACCTTTTTATCAACCCAGTCTCATGAGGTTTAGGCGAATATGCACGTTTATGCATGGGGCCCATTACGTGCATACTCGCCTAAAATAGGCAAAAATCCATGCATATTCGCTTACAATAAATCTGTGCATATTCGCTTACAATAAATCTGTGCATATTCGTCTTTCCACTGAAAATGATGGAGCGGCGCCATCGCAATGCTCAGCACGGCAATTTGCTTGGCTAGCGCCTCGCTCAGTGGCGCTTCACAATGCTCATGGTCGGCAGAGCCGACACAGCCGCATCCGAGTTACGATGTGTTAGGGACAGAATAGTAAATCATCATCATCTATACTATAACTAAGCAAATGTCTGTCTGTCTGTCTGTCTGTCTGTCTGTCTGTCTGAATGAATGTCTGAAACACAAATAACTCAGCGATGGCACCACCAATCGCTGTAAGTTTTCACACAGCCGTTCACCATAATATCATGAAGAGAGTGACGAAGCCCTTTTGCCAAATTAACACACCGTTGATTTATAATGAATTTATTTGTGCATGACAATTTCCCCATTAGTTTATATGGGGAAAGACCCCCCGCCCCTATCATACACACGTCACAAGCGACCGGCCCATCTCTCTCTCTCAAACCCGATAGTAGCCTAACTTCTCCACCCACCGCGGCACGCTCGATCTTCCCTTAAGTGTTTCGTCGTTCGACACGTCGTTCGACACCAACCATGATTATGAGAAAGGAACAGCGCTGACTCTCGCATAGACACGCGTGAGACATACAACGAAACACCGATCCCCCATGCAGCCTCGCATTTCCTCAGTGGTTACTGCAGGAGTGCAGCTACTCACAGGAAAAAAAACAGCGTTGATTATCTGTCTCACAACGACCACTGATCCACAACACAGCGACGTGCAACTTTACTTTTGATATGCGTGTGTGCGTGTACACACGTGTCGACTCTACACTAACACCGTGGTTTTCAACCAGTGATCTGGGGACCACCAGTGGTCCCTGAGAGCATTCCAAGTGGTCCCCAGGCTAAATGATGGAAAGTTGGTTAACCAGATGTACTGTAACTCTATACGCACATCATGCCACAAAGAAGTTAAGAACACAGCTGCCACGCAGCACCAAAGATTACCCTTCAGTCATAAAACACAACAAGCTAATCATAACAGGTTCTGACAACTTATGTTTGAGGAAGATTCAGATAAACAGAGATGAACCCTTGGAATAATACTTCATGATGTCCACAGAAACAACCGTTTTTATGCAACAACATTATTTATCACCATTTTTCTGTACGCCTTGCTTTGCCACAACTGATTTATCATTCCCCATGTTACAATATAGGCCTACATTAAAACAATTGTTCCTCAACCCACTTACATTATTGAAATGATTAGTACATCACATTACCCACACTTTGCATGATTTGGAATTCACATATTAAACGGGTAAGGTCCTAGTATTATAAAACCCAAACTGCCGCACCCCCAACCAACCACTTCCGGTTTGTGGAAAAAAACTGCCCCACCCCCAACCAGGCACTTCCGGTTTGTGGAAAAACATGCCCAAGTGCATATTCACAGATTTTTGCTTTAACTCACAGTGTATGCACGCAATTCCTAGGTGGCATTCCGTGTATAGTGTACTACTATCTGTGAGACTGCACTGCTTTTTATACAAGCTGTGGTCTCTTACACTCTGCAGAGTACTCTAAGCCAGGGGTTTTCAACCTTTTTCATCCCAGGGCCCACCATTTATTCAGCATTTGAGCCACGGACCACCATTTGAGAATATTTTAGTCCCACAGACCCCCCAAACTAAAGATTTCCTTTTCTTCTGTCAATGACTATTAATCTTCTAGTTGTGTAGATTAGGACTAATTCTCATGATGAATATTTTAACTCTTCAGAGTGTAAAAATGAAACCAAATGGACCCGCCAGGGTCCATTTGGTATAAAGGGCAACACAGTCAATAGGTCATTACAAAAAAAAGGGGAGAAAAGGTGATGAGAGAATGCGAAAAAAAAAGATCAAAAGAGACAGATGAACAGGGCAGAGTGGCGAGACTCTGGTTCAATTCCCATGGCGAGAATGAAGGCACGGCTTGGGTCTGTATTAGATGTTTATTGTGTCATAATGTTTAGATTAGTATTCTGCGTGCAGGGCTGCGTGGGACCGGGATATAGCTGGAGGAGCCTCTATTGAAACGCATGTGTAACAGGGCCGGATTTAGCAAGCCCTACTAGGGTGGGCACGAAGAATGTCAGGTTCAGGGTGGGCAACTCCAAAGTTTCATATGTAGCAGTGGTTTTCAATTTTCAAAACTAAAGATTTCTTTTGATTTTGTCCACAATACCAGACTGGATTTGGGAAACAAAACAGTCAAACATACAGATCAAAATGGCCATCATGAAATCTTCTACATTCTCTAGTTGTGTAGACTTGGGGTAATTCTGTTGATGAATATTTTAACTCTTGAGAGTGTAAAAATGAAACCAAATGGACCCCTGATGTGTAAGAGCCAAGAAGCCTTAAAGCAGCACTGAAGCAGGCCCAGGTGGAAGCAGGGGCGGATCTAGGCATGGGGGGGGGGGGGGGGGGGCAATGCCCTGATTGCCCAGCCAAATTTGATGACATGCAAACAACCCAAATTTCAAAGATATTGCCCCTGATGGATAGTGCTGAAACACTATGCTCCTAACTAAGCAACCAACAATTGTCACACCACTAAACCAACAGCATTTCATCATTGAAAACAGAAAACTCTCTGAGTCAGACCTTTAGCTTTATGCATTGCATGCTGCGTGTCTGTTGCAACTTCAACAACAACTGATGTTATTATTGATGCTTTACTTGCCTAATAAAAGTCCTGTAACAGGACTTTTATTATATGGGTGCGGCTTCATCGCCCGTGGCGCGAAGCGTCACGGGCGATGAAGCCGCACCCATAGCATTTTCACCTGCCCCCCCAATTGGGAAATGTTACATCCGGCCCTTGGGGGAGTACTGTGTGTACTCAACAGGAAAAAGAGACGAACGGAAAATTAAGGCTTCAAGAAATTGAAAGAGCGGAACAGCGAGAATCTAATGAAGACAGCAGGTTTTTGATTATGCTGGTTTGTGTGTGGTGTACAGGCAGTGTTGCCAACTTAGCACATTTGTCGCTACATTTAGCCTTTTTTCACACACCCCTAGCGCCAAAATTAGTGGAGAAAATCCTGGCAGAAAATCTAGTGCTTTTTGCTGGTGGTGATTTGGAGCGAAATTGGTTGACAGGCGCCAGAGATAAAACCCTCATTTTTCACCATTTTTCCCTCCTATGATAGAGTCCTCCTTCCTTCTTAAGGAGTGAAACCAAAATGGACCCTTACGGGTCCATTTTACGCTCTCAAGAGTTAAATTATATTTAAACATCTGACTGAATTACCCCATTTTCAAGAATCTACACATTTAGAAAATGTTGAAGAACTGCTTTTTTGACAGTTATTTCTCCTAAAATCAACATCAAATGGTGGTCCTCCATGGCTAAAATGCAGAATAAATAGTGGACCCTGGCATAAAAATGGTTGAAAACTAGGGATGTCATGATGCCACTTTTTCATTTCCGATCCGATCGCAATACCACAATTTATGTGTTAGCCGATACCAAATACCAGAGAAGAATATATATATATATATATATATATATATATATATATATATACACTGTATATCATATCATACAAAAGAAAAATACCGTTATATGAAGTCACCAACTGGGAATAACATACTCCTCTCTCAAATGTGCACTTGGAAAACTCCAAAGCAAACTCCACATGACCCAACATTTTACTTAACTGCCATGGTGTCAACCCCTTACCCCTGTGTCTGATCACTGGTTAGACTGGTATATTCACCATAGTGTCAACCCCTTACCCCTGTGTCTGATCACTGGTTAGACTGGTATATTCACCATAGTGTCAACCCCTTACCCCTGTGTCTGATCACTGGTTAGACTGGTATATTCACCATAGTGTCAACCCCTTACCCCTGTGTCTGATCACTGGTTAGACTGGTATATTCGCCATAGTGTCAACCCCTTACCCCTGTGTCTGATCACTGGTTAGACTGGCATATTTGCCAATATATGACCCGATAATGACAAATAAGGGCCAATGCTGATAACTTTTCCGATACCCATACAGTATTTTCCGATACTGATATGATAAAAAAAAGGGACAAAAAGAGACGATCCGATACTTTGGAATCGGCATCGGGACACCCCTATTGAAAACTCACTGCTCTAGCGCATTCTAGTGCATTTTGCATTTTGGCGGTTGGCAACACTGGGTACAGGTGGTGGTGGTATAATGACTCATGTGAACACAACGTCCTCAAGTGTACTCCCCAAGACCCTTGTTCCTTGTTGTATACCTGCTACTTCATCTCTGATTCTAGGAACACTCCAAGAATGAAACCGGGCTGATTAGATGTGCACTGGCGTGTGCGGTGTGGGTGTCTGCGTGTGTGTGCGTGCGTGCGTGCGTGTGTGTGCTTTTGATCTACAGTCCCCTTGAAACAACAAGAGGCTTGCTCTCACGCTGTCAGCCAGGGGCGGATGTAACATTTCCCGATTGGGGGGGCAGGAGGAGAAAAAGTGCTCTAATTTTCAGTTAGAGGACTTTTATTAGGCAAGTGAAAGAATCAATAATAACATCAGTTGTTGTTGAAGTTGCAACAGACACCAGTGTTGGGCAGTAACTAATTTTAGATTACATATTACTGTAATATTATTACTTTTGCTTCAAAAAGTAAAGGAACGAGATTACTCTGCAAAATGGGTAATAAGTAACGCCAAGTTACTATTAAAATGAGCTTGTTGTTGCATGCAAAAATAGAACAGATTTACAAGCTATCGACAGGTACTGTAACAACAGAGATGTGCACTAGATTGTAGATCCAGTCCACACACTGCATCCAGCTCACAGTTGTGTACACTACAAATTGCTTGCTGCTATATTTTGTATTTATTTTTAAATACAAGACCTCAACTGTGTTTGAAAACAATTGTGAAAAAGTTTAAAAAGTCAAAGAGGCAAAGAGACTACTATTCCAATGAATTGGATTCAGTTCTAAAAAGAGCTATGTTGTATTTTTTTCAAATGTAGGAGTTGAGAACTTGGGAAAGTAATAACGTAATATGTAATATATTACTCTTTGATTCCAGTAATAGGTAAAGTAATGATATTACTTTGTCTAAGGGGCAACGGGTAAAGTAAAAAAGTTACTTTCCTAAGTAATATTGACCAACACTGACAGACACACAGCATGCATAAAGCTAAAGGTCTGACTCAGAGAGTTTTCTGTTTCCAATGATGAATGCTGTTGGTTTACTGGTGCCACAGCTGTAGTTAATTAGTAGCAGTAGTAGTGTTTCACATCATTTAATTTAAATAGAAGCACTTTAATTTGAAATATCTTGGGTTGTTTTGCATGCCATCTTTGGTGGGCATTTAGGGGGGCATTGCCCCCCCCCCCCATACCCATGCCTAGATCCGCCCCTGCTGTCAGCCTCTGCCGTCTGAATCACCTGCGCTGTGTCTGTGACCGTGGTGAGATGTAGGCGGAGGGCCAGATGGTGCCCGGTGCCCCAGTTAACAGCGACCCACCGCACTGACCGACCCACCGCTATAAAAGCTGTGCAAACGTTCAAATGCGATGCCCACGCCGACACACCGCTTCACTGCTGATGGAGCCCAGGGGCGGATGTAACATGCCCGATTTGGGGGGGAGGGGGGCAAGAGAACATGTTGGAGGGGCAGGAGAAAATGGTATGAAGCCGCACCCATACCATTTTCGCTTACAGGACTTTTATTAGGCAAGTAAAGCATCAATAATAACATCAGTTGTTGTTGAAGTTGCAACAGACACGCAGCATGCATAAAGCTAAAGGTCTGACTCAGAGAGTTTTCTGTTTTCAATGATGAAAGTGATGCTGAAATTGGTTTAGTGGTGCCAAAATTGTAGTTAGTAGCAGTAGTATTGTTTCAAATAAATTTAAATGTAAGCAGTTTAATTTGAAATATCTTGGGTTGTTTTGCATGGCATCGTGTTTGGGGGGGCAGACTGGGTATTTAGGGGGACATTGCCCCCCCCCATGCCCATGCCTGGATCCGCCCCTGATGGAGCCATGGCGGCGCGATGGAAGGCAGATGTGTCAAGATCATTACTTGTGTGAACAGAAGTTAAGTTAAAGGTAGGGGAAGTGATTTCACTTTTGTCAGATATCACCCCCCAAAAAATGTTTTTCTGTTATAATGCTCTATTATAAGGTGTGCAGACCATATATGGAGTTTCCCCCTCCCCCTCGTTAGCAGAGGAGCTAATAAAAGTTCCCCAGGTGGAGGGTGAATTCTCCTCTAATCAGGATCGAGCAGCAGGTTCACATAGTGTAGCTACTCTTGGGCGCCCCTAGTGCACCAGGCTGGTACTACACGATGAATTTTAAATCACTTACCCTACCTTTAAGCAAGGTGCGCAGTGCTGCACGGCCGTCGTGCCTCAGGGCACTCCGATTGGCCGGTTGGGGGGAGGTGATGTAGTAATGGTCACATAATTGTGAGGTAAATAAGAGACGTTTATATCTAAAGTCATGAGTATTAGCCCGCTCCACTCACGCGCAAGTAGGCCATGGCCTACTTCTGCGCAACGCGCAAGTATGCACTATACCGAGTGCTGATCTAGTTTTGTTTAGGTCAATTTTAGTAAAAGTTAGCAATTGGCCTACCAGCAGTAAGACCAGGGCCGGATCTACAGGGGGGCAGGGGTGGGCTGTATTTCATAGGAAGGACCCACAGAAATATTATTTAGCTGCAGAACCTCATCTAAAAACATGTTGTTCAAGGGGATCCCCCAGAAGCAAAGATTTGAGTTAAAAATGTTTGCTTCCGAAATAATGTATTCAGAGATTTGCAGCACATTTTCACAAATTTTCAAAAATAGCAGAACTACAAGCTTGTATTTTTTTGATGTGAGCTTGTAGATCTGCTATTTTACACAAAGGGTTAATGCATGCAGTTTCATATTTGCATTCATGTTGCTTTTTAGGGGACATGGATTTTTGTAAGTAAAATTACATTTTTCCCTGGGACATCCGTGTACTCAGTGCCCGGGTGATGAAACACCAGCGGCTCTGGCCCTCGACTATTTGAGTTTGACATCCCTGTCAGACAGTCAGTCGTGGCCAATATACCTGTAGGCTATACGGCCTTTATGGACTGTCTGACTGACTGACGGGAAATGCAGTGTTGCCATAGTAACTGCAACCTGCAGTCACACTCAATAATAATACTTCTCTTGCAAAGTAATGATCCTGCATTCAAAAGCTGATTGAAGTACTAGTATTAGTATTAGGGAAAAAAGAAAAGACATCATGGAACTGGTAACTAAATTATTGGCATAAAGATTTGCTTACAGTAAAAGTAGCGCAGTAAAAATGGCTACTAAAATCTGTTTTAGAAACTGTCAAGTCGGCACCAGGCTCCAATGTATCCTTGTCTCCGGGGGCGGATCTAGGCATGGGCATGGGGGGGCAATGGCCCCCTAAATACTCAGTCTGCCCCCCCAAACATGATGCCATGCAAAACAACCCAAGATATTTCAAATTAAAGTGCTTATAATTAAAATGATATGAAACTACTACTACTACTGCTACTAACTAACTACAGCTGTGTCACCACTAAACCACCAGCATTTCATCATTGAAAACAGAAAACTCTCTGAGTCAGACCTCTAGCTTTATGCATGCTGCATGTCTGTTGCAACTTCAACAACAACTAATGTTATTATTGATGCTTTACTTGACTAATAAAAGTCCTGTAACCGAAAATGGTATGGGTGCGATGAAGCCGCCCCCATACCATTTTCTCTTGCCCCTCCAACATGTTATCTTGCCCCCCCAAATGGGACATGTTACATCCGCCCCTGCTTGTCTCGCAGGTTTGAGTCCCGATCCTGATGGCCTCTGCTGCCTGCATGTCACTCATCATCTCTCTCTGTCTCCTATATAGCAGTGGTTTTCAACAGGTGGTCCAGGGACCACCACGGGTCCTTGAGAGGGTTCCAGGTGGTCCCTTGAGAGGGTTTCAAATGGACCCTGGCGGGTCCCTTTGGTTTCGTTTTTACACTCTCAAGAGTTAAAATATTCATCATGTGAATTAGTCCTAATTCTAGAAGATTAATGGTTTAGTACAAAAGCAATGCAAATCTCTAGTTTTGGGGGTTCTGTGGGGCTAAAATGTCCTCAAATGGTGGTCCGTGGCTCAAATGCTGAATAAATGGTGCGCCCTGGGATGAAAAAGGTTGAAAACCCCTGTCCTATAGGGTCAGGGTCGGGGTCCACCTGCATGGCAGAGAGGGGTGGGACGATTCACTGACCTCACGATAAGAAAGATATTTAGAGTGCCAAATCAATTCATATTGAGATTCTTAATTATGTTGTGATTCAATACGATATATCGATATATTGCGGTATTTTCCAACAAATTACTTTGCTTTTATCATAACAGAAAATTTTAAGACAGTTCTAAACAATATGGACCATGAAAAGTTCAATCAACTAGATCTATACTGTCTTGCTCAAGGACACTTCGACACTAACACTGCGGGAGCCCGGGATCAAACCGGCCACTAAGGATGGGATGCATACAGTACATCCCATCCTTAGTACATGCTCCATCCCACTGCATCACTGCTGCACAACAAGCCCCTTCAGTTTCACGCTTTCTGCATTTTTAATGGCTATCCCTTCCGAATTTGACTAATTATTATTAATTTGTTTTAGAAGTGCTGTTTTTATTGAATATCTGTGTAATTGTGCTAGATCAAAGTCTTAGGTTGTTTGTTTGTTTGGCTCATCCCTGTCTCTCTTCATCAGCTGACAGTGGTGGAAGCAGGGGCGGATCTAGGAATGGGCATGGGGGGCAATGCCCCCCTAAATACCCAGTCTGCCCCCCCAAACACGATGCCATGCAAAACAAGTCATTTCAAATTAAAGTGCTTATAATTAAAAATGATATGAAACTACTACTACTACTGCTACTAACTAACTACAGCTGTGTCACCACTAATCCAACAGCATTTCATCATTGAAAACAGAAAACTCTCTGAGTCAGACCTTTAGCTTTATGCATGCTGCGTGTCTGTTGCAACTTCAACAAACAACTGATGTTATTATTGATGCTTTACTTGACTAATAAAAGTCCTGTAACTGAAAATGGTATGGGTGCGGCTTCATCGCTCGCGACACAGGCGATGAAGCCGCACCCATACCATTTCCCCTTGCCCCTCAAATCAATAGACTCCATAAAAGAAAAACATTGGAACACAATACATGTTACACTTGATGCGTAGGTATTCTGCAAAACAAGAACCAAACAACTTTTCAAAATATGAATATAGGCCTACCTTGTTCACCTTCCAGCTGGGTGCAAGTGCAAGGTCCCTCTGAAGCTCTGATGTGCAGTCTTGTTCCATGTTTGATGTCTTGATGTCCTGTGTTGTCCTCTCCTTTTCCATATTCAAGCAAACATTTCCAAAACCTCAGATCCATGCTGCTACTTCATTCTGTCCTTCACTGAATCTGGGCCAGTCAGGTGGAGTTCAGGTTTAAACTCCTGTCACAGCTGAGCTTGATACAATCAAGAGAATACCTACAGCTGGTATACGTAGCACCCAAAATCTAAGTAATAAAAAGTAATAAAAATCTTTAAATATTTTCAAGAAATAGAACTTTCAAGATGGCGGCGCCCAGCAAAACGCCGTCTCTCTGAAGAAAACTAAGGCAAACTAACTTTTTAAATCGGAAAGGAAAACGAGGGAAATCGGGAAACCATGCCCCCGAAAAAGCAACACTCCAGAACCTCCAGTCCAGCAATGGAAGACGAATTTGAGGAGCTCCGTAAGTCGCTTGATTACATGTCGGCCGAGATGACCAAAGTGACTTCACAGCTGAAGACGCTGACGGAACTGGTATCCGAAGTTAGACAACTTAAGGATATCATCAAAGATAAGAACAAAACCATTGCCCTGTTGGAGAAACGTGTACGAGACCTGGAACAATACACACGAATGGAGGACGTCATCATCTCAGGCTTAAACGTCAAACCTCGCTCCTACGCGGCGGCTGCCAAGGAGGGCGGAGAAGCCGGCGAAGATGCCCGAGACAGAGCCATCTAGTAGAAGAGTTGCGACATTGAGGGGTCAGGAAGCAGCCTGGTCACATGGCTCTTGTACTAACACGAGCCCATAGGCTTCAATGCATTCAGTAACTTCCGGCTGTCACTATTCATTGTCACTATCCAATGGAAGTCTATGTAGATGAGCCGCCATTAGAATGGCCCAATGAAGTGAACGGAGTTGGCGTAACTCTGTCTATTTCCAGGGCTCTGGCCCGAGATGAGGACAAACATTCCCTGGAGAGTCAAGTGTTGCAATTCCTCGAGAGCAGGAAAATCAAAATCAACGCAAATGGCATCTCCGCGTGCCACACGCTTCCTCGGAAGGATCGGAACGGTGAGAAGATGAAACCGGCGATCATTATGCGTTTTGTGAACCGCAAGGACAAAACCGCACTTCTGAAGCAGTGGAAGAAGTTGGAGGGGACCACGGTCTTCTTCAACGAGCATCTCACCAAAGCTACAGCAGAGATTGCACGGGAGGCACGCGCGTTGAAGAAGAAAGGTAAAATAAAAGCAACGTGGACCAGAAACTGCAAGGTTTTAAAAAGGCCTTGTGAGTGGTTATTGTATATGGCTGGTTTGTGTGTGTGTGTGTGTGTGTGTGTGTGTGTGTGTGTGTGTGTGTGTGTGTGTGTGTGTGTGTGGGTGTGCACACGTATAACTGTTCATGCTGGTGTGGTCATGCAGGTATGGTTGTGTGATGGTGCGTGCGGCTGTGCAAGTGTGTGCATGTGGACGTCTAAGGGACTGTACGTTATTTACCGGGGGGGGGGGGGGGGGGGGGGGGGGGGGGCATGATGAAAAAAAAAGAGGTCAGGGGAGGGCCATGACAAAAACAATCGGAGTTTGGGGGGGGCCATGGGGAAAAAGGAGACAGAGATTTAGAGTGTAGACTGAGTTACGTTTACTCATAGAGCTAGTAGACCAATGGCGATTCTTCTACATTGACTTCAACTGCAGTTTGTCCCTATTCAGGCCATTTGAACAGCGCTCAGTTTCTGACTCTCAATGTCGTGACTCCGGGTGGACTGCCGCTTCCGTGTGCGAGGGTCCATCTGCAGCATGGACCCTCCTCCTCCCTCCATGCAGTTGAGTGAGATCCTGTCATGGCGTCCACCCCTCTTTGGTTACAACACACGTAGGGAAAAGAAAACTTTGCCTTTTTACCAAGGACTGCGTTCGGTTTGATAAATAATGACAGCAGAGCCGTTTTCTAAAGCCCGATACGGGCGGATGCATGGATTATAAATCAGCACGTCGAGCTGTGGTGAGTAGCCTAAAACGAGTTGTTTGTTGCCCCCCTTTGCTCCATGAAGTGAACGGTGTCTGTATTGCTCTGTCTATACTCCAGGCTTACATAGCTACTCCACCCAGGCTGCGCTGGGTAGAATCATGCCATCTAGTAGAGTTGCGACATTGGGGGGTCAGAAACCGAACGTGCTGGATAGTATTTTCTGTTGCGCGAAGCTGAGAGATCGCACAACAGGGCTATAGTTTTCAAAGAGGCCAGCGCGAATAAATAAAAGCTCTTTTAGACACGTGTAAAAACATGACAACTATTGGGAAATCAATGCTGATAGTTACCTATCAGGGGGAGGGCCATGGGAAAACAACATTGAAGTGGGGGGAGGGCCATGGGGAAAAAATTGAGGTGGGGGGGGGGGGCATGATTTTTTTTTTCTGACCGGACTTCCAGTTTACCAGCCCCCCCCCCCCCCCCCCCGGTAAATAACGTACAGTCTCTAACTTGATATGGGCATGTGGACGTGCGTGCGTCCTGGTGTGTACGAACGGATGTGCATGTGCGAGTAGAAGCAGGTGTACTCACGCAGGCAGGTGTGAGTGCTGGTGGGTGCAGAGCCATCTAGTAGAAGAGTTGCGCCATTGAGGGGTCAGAAAACAGCCTGGTCACGTGATTCATGTACTCGCGCGAGCCCATAGATTCCAATGCATTCAGTAACTTCCGGCTGTCACTATTCATGTCACTATCCAACAGAAGTCTATGTAGATGGACTGGCCCCATGAAGTGAACGGAGTTGGCGTAACTCTGTTTATTTCCAAGGCTCTGGGTGGGTGCAGGTGTGCGGGTGTATGCACATGGGTGTATGTCCTGGTAGGCGTGTGCGCGTGTGTATGCTAGGTTGCTGGCTCCAAATGATAGGTATTATGATGGCAAAATAAAACTAGCCAATTAATTACACAACATAAACATACTGCAAATACACCATACATCTATTTATATATTATTTATTACTATAAAATAAATATATAAACTTCAATTCATCGTGTGATTTTGGATTCCCTGTGGTCAAATCAGTTTTCTCTTGCCGTCTCCTTCTTCCTTCTCCAACCACGAGCATGCTCGTGGTTGTGCACCTGGGTGACTGTGTCTTTTTTTGTTTTTGCTTGTTTTGTCTCATGTTTTCCTCTCCTGACCTAAGTCCCCCCACTGTGTAGTCACATATATAGTCAAAAATTCGCCAGTCTGAATTTGTCTAGGGATAGGCAATAATAAGCCATAGGCTTCAGCCTAAACCCTTTTGGTCATAATTATCCGTTGTATGACTGTCAGATGTATGCCATTGTCAACTGTATGACAGGATCTTCTTGATAAACTTAATCCTTTTCCGTCTTCTGTTCTTTCAGAGTACATTGATGGATCATGTGCCCTTATCTTATCTTATCTTATCTTATCTTATCTTATCTTATGTTATCTTATCTTATCTTATCTTATCTTATCTTATCTTATCTTATCTTATCTTATCTTATCTTATCTTATCTATCTTAATGATTGCATTTTATCCCAGGCATTGCAATCAATAAAATGCAATCTCCAGATCAACTCTAGCACTGCATCTAGAGTTTCTAGACAAATAACATATCAAAAGGGTTACTGTTACAAAGGACTTCATAGAGCAGCAGTTATCAGAGGAATAGATACAGGAAGAGGAAAGGACAGCGGGGCCCCCCTTCCAGGGCGGACCGCTGCAGAGGGGACCCCCTTCCAGGGCAGACCGCTGCAGAGTGGGGGCGACGCCCACATGAAAAACAAACACAAGGACAAAACTAGAACAGTACTCTACACTAGTTCTGTCTGTCTGTGCGTCCATATTTGGACATGCTACTTCGGGGCCGCTGTGGCTCAGGTGGTAGAGCAGGTCGTCCAACGATCCATGGGTCGGCAGTTCGAATACCGGCTCCTCGTGTCGAAGTGTCCTTGGGCAAGACACTGAACCCCAAATTGCCTCCAATGAGTTGGTCGGTGTGAGCTTGTTGCCACCATTGGTGTGTGAATGTGGGAAGTGAGGACACTGTTCGCCGCTCTACTTCCCAATGTATGAATAAATTGACCATTGTAAAGCGCTTTGAGCACTTGGAAAAGCGCTATAAAATGCCATTATTATTATTCATTACTTCTACGGGTACCACTTGACCAGTAGTAAAAAAAAAAGAAACACACACACACACAATAATGAGGGGCCAAGGTGTCCTTATGACAGACAGACAGACAGACAGACAGACAGACAGACAGACAGACAGACAGCATAGGGGTGTAACGACTTAACAGTGTTTCAATCGTATCGTATCACTATACGATACAATACATCAGGGCCGGATCTAGGCATGGGTGGGCAATGCCCCCTATTATAAGTAAGGCCTTTTAATAAAGTTATTTAATATATAAATTATAACACATCAGCAGAGTGTAGAAAATGCATTGAAAGCACGGTTAAAATATAGGAAAAATCAATCACCTACTCGAGACTGAAGTTGACCGGCACCAGACAGCAGCTCACAGCTAACTACCTGAACAGGTGCCATTTTCTGAGCTATATAGACCTGCGCAGTGACGTCACCAGCCCTGTTCCACTAGCGGATTCCTCATTCATTTTCCTCGATAGACTTTTCGAAAATGGTTAATAAAAACACGATTGTGCCACGGCCAAAGCCGACTCGTGACAAATCATGACAACAAACACAATATCGTCATTTAATATATAATTACGAAGAAGTAGAAAACGGCATGATACAAGACTTTTTGTTTCGTTTTTCATCTTAGAAATGATTTGATTGTCCCAAAAGTTTGTGTGTGTCATCATGATTCGTCACGACTCGAGTTGGCTTTGTCTGTGGCATAATTGTCTTTATATAAATTATTTTCGAAAAGTCTATGAGAAAATGAATAGGGAATCCTTTTCTGGAACAGGGACGGTGACGTCACTGCGCAGGTCTATACCCCAATGGCTCCGCTCACAGGACAGGACCAAGTGGAAAGTGGTCAACATAATACACAATATGTCACACACAATAGCTTAAAACCGTTACACAATCACATTTCACATACATTTCACTCCGTAGAGCTTGTAGATCTGTCCTCTTGTAAATCTTCTATATTTTCCAAAGTCTTTTATAGTTTAGTGTCCCTCTGCGACACAAACTATCCTACCTGTTCACAGACAGGAGTTACTCTGGCCTAAGTAGGCCCAATTAGTGTTCATCTGTGGGCTACTGAAAGGCAGGTGAATGAGTAAACAGTGACAGGGTAGGGTCACAATGTCACAATAACAATATTTTTTTTTTAAATCGATATTTTGATGGAGTTGGATGGATGGATGGATGGATGGATGGATGGATGGATGGATGGATGGATGGATGGATGGATGGATGTATGTATGCAGAAATAACCTATGTAGATAATTATGCAATATGCAGAGTCAATCAACAGGAACAGCATGTAATAGCAGCAATATACCATCTGCTGGCAGTAAAAACATTTCCGGCACTTAACCTATAAAGCAGCACAGGGCCTGATCTAGAGGGGGCCAGGGTGGGCAGGGCCCACCCAAATGTGCATCCTGCCCACCCAATGAAAGGTGGTATTCCTCAACAGAATTATCTCAAGTCTACACTACTAGAGAGTGTGGAAGATTAATGGTCATTTTGATCTGTATGTTTGACTGTTTTGTTTCTCAAATCTAGTCTGGTATTGTGGACAAAATCAAAAGAAATCTTTAGTTTTGGGGTCTGTGGGGCTAAATGTCATCAAATGGTGGAGGCTCCAATGCTGAATAGATACTGGGCCCCGGTGTCAAAAAGATTGAAACCCACTGCTATATATGAAAAACTTTGGAGTTGCCCACCCTGCCATTCTTCGTGCCCACTCTAGTAGGGCTGGCTAAATCCGGCTCTGAAGCAGCAACTGTCCAGTTGCCATAAAATGAGGGACAGAGAGACAGACAGACAGACAGACAGACAGACAGACAGACAGACAGACAGACAGACAGACAGACAGACAGACAGACAGACAGACAGACAGACAGTGGTAGAGACGTAATGTAAGGAAGGACAGTATTTTCTCCATTTTATTCCTCGAGACTTAAACTCAGTGGTCTCCAGCTAAATGATAGTTTGGAACAAAAACATGTAAACATGAAACCAAATTGGACCCTTGTGGGTCCATTTGGTTTCATGTTTACACTCTCAAGAGTTAAAAAATATTCACCATCTGAATTAGCCCCAAGTCTACACAACTAGAGAATGTAGAAGATTAATTAATGGTCATTTTGATCTGTGTTTTAGCCTGTTTTGTTTCCCAAATCCAGCCTGGTAGGCCTACTGTGGACCAAAGTAAATCCTTATCATTTGGGGTCTGTGGGGTTAAAATGTCACCAAAAGGTCCTCGGGCTAAATTATGGAAAGTTGGTTAACCAGATGTAACTCTTGAGAATGTAAAAATGAAACCAAATGGACCCTTGCGGGTCCATTTGGTTTCATTTTTACACTGTCAAGAGTTAAAATATTCATCATCTGAATTAGCACCTCTTAATTAAGACGTTCACACTGTTCTGTTGGCGAAATACAGCCTGGAATTGTGGACAAAATCAAAAGAATTCTTTAATTTTAGGTCTTTGGTGTGAAAATGTAATCAAATGGTGGTCCGTGGCTCAAATACTGAATAAATGGTGGTCCCTGGAGTCAAAAAGGTTGAAAACCCCTGCTTTAATATGTCATTAATATACCTTAGAGATGTTGTGCATGTGGACATGATAAAAAGGTTCCTCCAATTCTATATTTCCAAAAAATGTCTGAAAAAAATCATTATGGTGAAATACATCTGATGACATCATCAAGATGTATTTCACCATGTTTTTCACCAATGATTTTTCTTTCAGACCCCTTTTTCCTCTCAGGAAAATTTTGGAAATGGGTGGAATTCCCCTTTAAGTGTTGTGTGCTGATCTGTCCTCATCTCATTTGGATCTCATTTGAACATCATCACGTCTGTAATTGTTTGGGCTGAGCCATAACAGAGTCAGTGTGCTGCTTTATTTGTTGTCTATCTGTGGAACATTGCCTGGGTTATATAACGATAATGGGATGTCAGTTAAAGGGATATTCCAAAATGACCAAACTTTTGGTCATTTTATGGTCTACTCAGTCTCATGTGAACACACCAGACAGTTTATAAGTTACTCCTTTCAGTATTTAGATATTTGATGTTCATTTTAGCGCCTCCAGCTCCTTCTTATACAAACGCATTATAACTTAAAACTCCATTTTAACCATGACAGATTGTTTGAAAACAACCCATCTTTTTTCTGGTGACTGATATTGTCTTCCTAATACATGAGAGGGCCGTGGAATTTCGTTTACAGTTATATTCATTTTTAAAATATTGTTTTATTCAAATGGCGAGTCTACATGCTCACAACGATAGATTGGCACGTTGAACTATTCCAAATGTTGTTGTTTTTTTTTTTTTAAGGTTTAAGGGATAAGGGATTTAGCGGTTTAAATGGCTCCTCATGGACTTCCACACTCACAGGTAATTTTTCTGACATACAGTAAATGTCAAGTCCTTGTATGCCGTTCTCTGTCGGTTTTTGGAAGCGCTGCGTGAGCTTCATAAAACATTCAGCAGGACGCAGTGGCGGATATAACATGTCCCATTTGGTGGGGCAAGAGAAAATGGTATGGGTGCGGCTTCATCGTCCGTGTCGCTTCGCACCACGGGCGATGAAGCCGCACCCATACCATTTTCGGTTACAGGACTTTTATTAGTCAAGTAAAGCATCAATAATAACATCAGTTGTTGTTGAAGTTGCAACAGACACGCAGCATGCATAAAGCTAAAGGTCTGACTCAGAGAGTTTTCTGTTTTGCTGTTGGTTTAGTGGTGACACAGCTGTAGTTAGTTAGTAGCAGTAGTAGTGTTTCAAATCATTTTAAATGTAAGCACTTTAATTTGAAATATCTTGGGTTGTTTTGCATGGCATCGTGTTTGGGGTGGCAGACTGGGTATTTAGGGGGGCATTGCCCCCATGCCCATGGCTAGATCCGCCCCTGGCAGGACGGCCTCTCCATCTTGGCAAAGACCAAATAACATGTTCTAAACTGCGTTGCTGCAGGCCGGCGTTGTAATGGTTTACGGTGGAGTCGCACACATTCGTCATGTGCCAGAGCCACCGCCCATAGAAAGGTCAGGGGAATCTTTCAGAGTTAGCAGCACACCGAGCCGCTACACCCAGGGGCGGATGTAACATTTACCAATTGGGGGGTAGCAGTGTTGTTTTTTTGGGGGGGAATATTTTGATTTAGTCTTAGTCTTAGTCTTTTCAATAAGACATATTTAGTCCCGTCTTTTAGTCCCGTTCAGTCTTCTGAAATTCATGTTTTTAGTCTAGTCTTAGTCAACGAAATGTCAAAAATGATTTAGTCTTAGTCTCGGTAGTTTAGTCTTACATACAAATACAGTGTAGGTTTATATGTGTTATACAGATTTATGGTTTTTAGTATAAAACATGCAATGTATACTGCAGATATGTTCACACATACTTAAAAAGAAAGAAAAAAAGATAAAAATGTTTCTTGTTTCCATTAGTCTTAGGTTATGATTTAGTCTTCGTCTTAGTCTTTTGAAAATAATTTTTGTTAGTCTAGTCTTAGTCGACTAAATATCAAAAACTTTAGTCGACTTAGTCTTTAGTGTTAGTCTTAGTCGACAAAAACAACACTGGGGGGTAGGAGAAAATGGTATGGGTGCGGCTTCATCGCCCGTGTCGCTTCGCGTCATGGGTGATGAAGCCGCCCCCATACCATTTTCAGTTACAGGACTTTTATTAGTCAAGTAAAGCATCAATAATAACATCAGTTGTTGTTGAAGTTGCAACAGACACGCAGCATGCATAAAGCTAAAGGTCTGACTCAGAGAGTTTTCTGTTTTCAATGATGAAATGCTGTTGGTTTAGTGGTGACACAGCCCCCCCCCCCCCCCCCCCCCCCCCCCCCCCCCCGCCGTCTCCATGCCTAGATCCGCCCCTGCGCTACACCCAGGCCATTGATCTGGGAGGTGGTGGGTGTTGTTCTGGGCAAGGATGAGTGATGGAGCCTGAATTCAAGGATAGGGGTTCAGATCATTACCTCTGAATGTGCAGACAAGACAAACATTTTGTGCAGCATACTGTACTGTAGGCCCCACTGCAGCCAAGTACAGCATGTTTGAGGAAGTTGTGTTTTACCAGTTTTCATTAGTTTTATTTCTGCTGCACTATACATGTCAGATAACTCTATATCATACCTGGGCATTATGCGGCCGGGGGCCAAATGCGGCCCTTTGGCTGACTCTGACTGGCCCGGAGACCACCAGTGGTCCTTGAGAGAGTTCCAGTTGAATATGGAAAGTTGGTTAACCAGATGTAACTCTTGAGAGCGTAAACATGAAACCAAATGGACCCCTGTGGGTCCATTTGGTTTCATGTTTACGCTCTCAAGAGTTAAAATTTTAATCATCTGAATTAGCCCAAAGTGTACACAATCAGAGAATGTAAAAGAATGGTATTGATCTATGTTATCCTGTTTGTAAAATCCAGCCTGGTATTGTGGACAAAATCAAAAGAAATGGGGTCTGTGGAGCTAAAATGTCATCAAATGGTAGTCCTCTGTGGCTGAAATACTGGATAAATAGTGGGCCCTGGTGTCAAATGGTTGGTCTTACTCTTGCTTTGATCTTGAAATTAAATTAATACTACCCAGACTTTAGTTCAGCCTTAAGTCTTGGCCCTCCAGAATATTTTATGTATCTCATTTGGCCCCTTGAGAAAAATAATTGCCCACCCCTGGTCTATATGTATGTAATATATTACCATGTTTTTTCCCTATTGTTTTCTTTAGTTTTAGGCA
Organism: Benthosema pterotum; assembly: GCA_039105355.1. Taxonomy (NCBI): domain Eukaryota; kingdom Metazoa; phylum Chordata; class Actinopteri; order Myctophiformes; family Myctophidae; genus Benthosema; species Benthosema pterotum. The sequence continues at coordinate 31,763,517 of CM076984.1, read as the reverse complement.
TTTTAGCTATGGAAGAGGGCATTCACACATGGTCCTAAATACATAGTTGTTTACAAAATTTGAAAGCGATTTCTTTTTTATTATATCCAATACACGCCTAATAGCCCCCAGGAAATTATAACTGGCCACAGAAGTTGTGATCTACTGAATGTGAAGGAGGCAGCACATCCACACTGCACTTTACACACTCCACATTTGTGTATGCCCTGACCACTATATGGGAGTTTGTCACCTTTCATTTCATGGCCAGATATAATTTACTGGGGTTTATTAGAACTGTAGTAGATAATAAAAAGAAACAGATTTAAAATTCTGTAAAATTTAGGACCATGTTCGAATGCCTCCTTCCACAGCTAAAATCCCTAAAACTGAAAAAAACAAGAAATGTAAAACAATTAACACCCATCTTTTACTTTCTCTGATAACCTAAAACATGAACCTTGGTTGAAAAAACAAACAAAAACAAAGTTATCCTTTAAGAGCGTCTTCTATGCCGATTTTTTGTACTTTTGCTCCAGTACAATTAATGAGAACTGAGAAAGAATTTAATTTACAATGCACACACACATACTGTATACTTTTTTCCAGCTATTTGAAAATAGCCGATCTACAATTGTGATCTTCAAAAAGATGTTTACACACATTTGAAAATGGGTATTCTGTATGATATTTTGCTTTTGGCACATAGATTTCGATGCCAATAGTGCATTTTGATTACAGGCCTGTTACTAGTATTTCTCCATGGTGGTATTGATACCTTTATAAGGCTGAATTAAGTATATATTATATTCCAACATCTACGTGTGCCCTGGGATATGTTTGGGCTATGAAAAGTGTGCCAGGATAAAAGAAGAAAAGAAAAAACACTGAATTAAGCAACAAATGCCAAGTGATTTTCCCCAGCATTCATTCGTTCTAATGCAGTTGTACCAGAGGTCTTATGGAGCCATCTAGTGGTGGTTCAGGGTAACGTCCTCCACAGGGTTGGACAATGGACATTGTGTGGGGATTTCCTCATGTAAACTAGAATGTTGAAAAAGAGGATGTCAACATGGCATAATCCTCCGTCCAGGACAGAAGTGTAGTCATTATTAGTACAGCGTACTTCCTCAAACGGCAGCATGAATTATTTCTAGATGGGGAAGTAAGAACAAAACCACCGACACACACACAACCTACAACAAAAAAGAAAAAGAACAACCCTTCATCTGGTTTTGACCACCATTTCTTTCTTTCTTTTTTTATTTGGCATAATTTAAAAATCATCTCACTGTTAGTTCATTTATACAAATATGCTTTTTGTTATATATAAAACAATTACAAATAGATTTTTCTACAAATCAAGTTCCCAGTGTAAAAGTGTAGTACCTACACACACGGTAGCATACAGAGACAGCTCCGGGACAACAAAGAGACCCCCCACAGGTGTGTTCCACTTCCACTGCCTTGCAGAGTGACTTTCAGAATTTAAGCTCACCACAGTTGACAGTTTGACACGTTACACGTACACTTCAGCCCCACGTTCACGCTCCGTCCCTTGTGCGCGCCGTTGATGGCAGACCCAACAACGTGCTGCAACATGGCACCATTGATTTGGTTCTAAGAGGGTTTTCAACCTTTTTGATGCCAGGGACCACCATTTATTCAGCATTTGAACCACAGACCACCATTTGAGAACACTTTAGCCCCCTTTAACCCCAAAACTAAAGATTTAAGACATGGGCTAATTCAGATGAATATTTTAACTCTTGAGAGTGTAAAAATTAAACCAAATGGACCCACCAGGGTCCATTTGGCTTCATTTTTACGTTCAAGAGTTACATTTGGTTAAACAACTTAGCTGAGGACCACCTGTAACCCTCTCAGGGACCACTGGTGGTCCCCGGACCACCTGTTGAAAACCCCTGATCTAGGCCAAAAGAGTTGTGGCATTTTTTTTAACCACTTGAACCCATACAACATTCACCAAATATAACTGATGTACATGCTCACGGGTTTGTAAATCTGCTATTTGGGGGGGGGGGGGGGGGAGGGCTCCGTTTTCCATAACATGCTAAACCCTTATCCCCAACTTATTTGCCTTTTTTTTTTTTACTATTTTGAAAAAGCTTTTTGGTGCCAATCTTTTGACACGTTGTGAGCTTGTAGAATAGCCATTTTAACTATCGAAAAATGTTGTAACAGCTTAAAAAGGCAAAGTTAAGGGATAAGTGGTTTAGCAGTGACAAAAATCTAGGCCATAGTGTAGATGAAAAAAAAAAAAAACACGATCCAACTACAGTTCTAAATCAGGGTTGTTACTAATTATAGGGGTTTAAGTGGTTAAGTCTGATAAGAATGGTGTGGCGATACCAAATAAGTTTTGGACGCAGATCCAATGCAGATCAGCCATCGCCGGCACACGGCAGAGCATAAGTTAAGCATTACATTCACCCCTTCCACGCATTAAAGTCCTACGGTTCTGTTAACGGTTCTGTTAAGACCTCACACTTCCTCCCCACAGACAGACCTCAGACCAAACGGAATCATCGTATGTTACACAAAACCTGGCACCCGTGTCACGCTTCATTTTGTTTTTTTTGCTATACTTTACACAGACAGACGAGCCACATTCAAAAAGTTTACTTATAACAGTATGCCCTGTTCATTTGAGTACATGGAAATAACTGAGAAAAAAAAACACCACAATATAGTAAAAAGGTCTTACTGTTATTGACAGCTGTGGGCATCATCATCAAGCAACCAATTTGTCATAAAATGGAATATAAAACTTTTTATCAAATTGCAAACAAGGCACTTCTTTTCTATGAAGAGTTCTTAGCCACACTACGTGCGGGTTAGTGTGTGCGCCTGTAAGCCTTGGCCTTATTGCTTCTGCACGACGCAGGGAGACGTAAACCACACTTTTAGCTCAGGAGAACTGTGTGGTACGACGGCGACGGAGCACCACCGCCTCACACACCAGGCAGATCGATTCAGACCCCAGTTGACAAGACAACCAACGAACGGCGGTTTGGTTTGGCACCTGTGTGTCTCGAGACAAGTCTGGGAATGGGGTGACTTCTTTTCTTTTTTTCCTTCTTTTTCGACAGGAAGTATTGCATAAAGTTTTCTGAAATACACACGAAACTGAAACCAGAGTTGTTTTTTTTGCCCTGTATCAAACACAGACAGGCATGTCTGCCGTCACTCGCAGCTCTACGGCAAGAGCCTTTGGATTCGATAAAGCAGTGGTTTTCAACCAGGTTGATACCAGGGCCCACTAGTTATTTAGCATTTGAGCCACGGACCATCATTTGAGGACGTTTTCACCCGAAAGACCGCAAACTAAAGATTTCTTTAAATTTTGTCCACAATCCCACTCTGGATTTCGCAGGCAAACATACAGATCAAAATGATCACGAATGTTCTACATTCTCTGACTGTGTAGACTTCTTAATTAAGTGGTGATAATTCAGATGAATATTTTAAGTCTTGAGTGTAAACATGTTTACACTCTCAAGATTTAAGTCTGGTTAACCAACTTTGCATCATTTAGCTGAGGAGCACTTGGAAATCTCTCAAGGACCACTGGTTGAAAACCACTGTGATATAGGGATCTGGTGTAGTCTTTGGTTTACATAAAAGGCACCTGACCGTTTCTTTTTGTTAAAAAAAAGGCCCTTTAGATGCGGTTAAGGAACTAAACCTGCATTAATACCAGGCTATGGCAATCATGGCACTAAAAGATTCTCTGAGATTAAATGATGCTACAGTAAACCAACACAAAGTAGGCTATAGCCTACCGACAATCAATCAAACCTGTTTATGGCGTCACAAAGTACAGTCATTTGAATTTCAATCCTACAGTATGGAGTAATAATAATCGAGTTGAGAGAAATGTAAGGGGACAAACGTTAAGTGACAGGGAAACAGGGTGTGCATCCTGGTTTATAAAAAAAAAATCCAAGTATATTAGCTAGAAGACAACACAATATATACTACGGATCAATTGGACATTATAAGGTTATAAAAAAAATATTTAACTTTGGCCATGAAAACACACTCATGGGTTAAAAACAATAGTGGTAGGAGGAGGGGGGAGAAAAAAAACACAATCAATGTAAATTCAACCTTAACTTAGCCAAACACCAGTCACTGGATGATCATCCAACCCTGTCAGTAAGCTATGCTTAGGAGTGGTTTTTAAACAGCACTCAGTATGTGAGCCTGCATTAAGCGTTAAAAGAAGACGAAGCCAGAGCAGAGCACCGCAACCAAAAGGCTTCCTGACAATGACATTTAAATTTTATTTTATTTTAATTTTTTACAAACTAAGTAACTGGCAAGCGGTTCATCATCGGAAACGTTATGGATCATACCCGATCCTCCGTTACAGGAGGAAGGGCAAATGGTTGGCTGGTTTTAATGATCCAGAGGCTTATCTCTCTCTCTCAGAGCCTTATTGGCTCCCCTGTGCGTGGAAGAAAGGAGAGGAGAGACCGGTGTCAGCTCTCGCACGCACAACACATACACACGCACACGCGCACACACACACACAGGCCACGCCGGGCAACAGGAGAGTTTAACCTCTAATCTGCACGACTGACTGGAATTGACCTCTGAGACGTCACACCTCGGCTGTGCCTCACCAGATGGCTTAGAATTAAACGCTGCGTTGGTTCACCTTCTGTTTACCTCCTAAAGGGCAGAACAGGACATGATTCAGGGAGGTGGGGAAGTTATATATATAGGGGGAGAAAACTGTTGAGATGCAGTTTGAGGTAGTCATTATTGCTCTACCTGAAAAAAAAAAAAAAAATAGGCAGATCTCTTCTCTCCAGTCAAACAGGGCAGCCTGGTTGGTTTGCTTGCTTATTATTATGGCTTGTGACAAGCACAGTCAGCAATGAGATTTCATAAGGCGAAGCAATAGGAACTTATTAATCAAAAGAAACATTTTTTGGGGGAGAAGGGAGAGGGTTGGAAAAGGAGTGTAAATATCAAAAAGTTTAAAAACAAAGACAAAGAGACCTATAGAAAGAGAGAGAAGATCCACTCCGTCCGTGGCCTCCGTTTTGGCATCATAAGTCACTTTGGTGTTGATGGAATGAAATCCCTCCTCCATGGAGGTGAAAGATGGAGGTGAGGTGTAGACACAGGTAGAGGTGGAGGCAGCTAAGTCCCCTCTCCCCCTCACCTCACCTCCACACTCCCTCCCTCCCCCTCCGCAAAGTCAAAAAAAGTCCCGGCACTGGGGAAAACCGTTCGTTTTTTTTTTCCTTTTCGTTCGTTCGTCGTTTTTTTCCCGGTCGTCATTACAACAACACGCACTTCTTGGCGTTCTTTTTCGTGACGGGGTACAGGACGGCGCGCACGGCCTCGGCGAACACCTCCCGCACACCCTCCTGCATGAGGGCAGAGCACTCCATGTACTTGACGGCGCCGATCTGCTTGGCCAGCGCGTTGCCCTGCTGCTGGCTGGTGGGCGCCAGGCTCTGCTCCTTCAGCTTCTTCAGCGTCTCGGCGTCGCCGCGCAGGTCCCGCTTGGTGCCCACCAGGAGGATGGGCACGCTGGGGCAGTGGTGGGACACCTCCGGGTGCCACTTGTGCCGCACGTTGGCGTGGGACGAGGGACTGCCGATGCTGAAGCAGATGATGAAGACGTTGGTCTGCGGGTAGGAGAGTGTGCGCAGCCGGTCGTACTCCTCCTGGCCCGCCGTGTCCCACAGGTTGAGGCTGACGGTGCGGCCGTCCACGCTCATCTGCGCACTGTAATTGTCGAAGACGGTGGGGATGTACTCCTCGGGGAAGGCGTTGGTGGTGTAGGAGATGAGCAGGCAGGTCTTGCCCACGGCGCCGTCGCCCACCACCACACACTTTATGGTCTGCATCCTGCCTGCGTCCACACCACTGGGGCTGCTGCAGCACCTGGAAGACACACCGCAGGGGTTGACACTATGGTCTCCAAGGCACTTGCCCATCGGGCAAGTGCAAGTCAGGTTCTACTTGCCCTCAGGTCATGGTCACTTGCCCCCCAAAAATATATTGTAATTTTTACATTTAAGTTTACTTCCTACTTGGGTGTATGCAGATCAGTAGGGCCGGGTCGGGCTTAGGGCTCCAAGAAAAAAGCAATATATATTGAATTATTTTATTATGATAAAAATAATAACTCTGTTCTGTCTGTCTGTCTGTGTATTTACCTCTTATGAAGATGGTGCTGATTGGTATTTTCACTTTTACTCTGTGTAGATTGCTCAAATTCTACCCAAACCCGACCAGGCCTGACCCGACCCGACATTGTAGGGCCGGTCGGGCCTAAAAACTATGCTAATTGGTCGGGCCGGACCGGGCTTTGGGCCTGATCAGTTAGGGCCGGGCCTCAATTTTCAGGCCCGTTGAGAACTCTAGTGTGCTGCCATCAGTGCATGAATGTGATGCACAATCTATGTAAAGTGCCTTGGATAAAGGCGATATATAAATGCATCATTTACCATTACACATACCACATTTAAAGCCAAGAGGCTTTCTCCCTATATGAATTTAACAGGATATTTCACTTTCTTTCAAAAGCTTTTGGTCATGTTATGGTCTACTCAGTCTCGTGTGAATACCCCCAGACTCCATATTTGAGCATACTCACCTTGGTTGTGGCCAAATGAATAAAACAATATTTTAGATCTAAATACTGAATGGAGTAACTTATAAACTGTCTGTGGTGTTCACGTAACCCTGAGTAGACCATAAAATGACCAAGTTTTTTTTAAAGTGAAATATCCCTTTGAGTTAAAGACTAATAATCACAACAGTACGATTATAAAATGCCACAGTACGATTATAAAATATCAGCCAAGTCCGATAAATTGATTTTTAAGGTCAACATCAGCTGATGGATAGGACCATGTACAGCAGGGGTTTTCAACAGGTTGTCCGGGGAGCACCAGTGGTCCTTGAGAGGATCCCAGGTGGTCCCCAGGCTAAATGATGGAAAGTTGGTTAACCGGATGTAACTCTTAAGAATGTAAAAATGAAACCAAATGGACCCTTTGGTTTCATTTTTACACTCTCAAGAGTTAAATTATTCATCACGTGAATTCGCACAATTTAATTAAGAAGTCTACAATGTTGTTGTTAGCAAACTCCAGGCTGGAATTGTGGACAAAACCAAAATATTTCTTTAGTTTTAGGTCTTTGGGGTGAAAATGTAATCAAATGGTGGTCCGTGGCTCAAATGCTGAATAAATGGTGGTCCCTGGTGTCACCCTGATGCACAGTAACGACAATCGGCCATCCATACCCAAACAAGTTACTTTTCAGTGAATGGAATAAAGCATGGATGTCAAACTCAAGGCTCGTGGGCCCATCAGGCCTGTGAATTAATTATCTTGGGCCCGTGGGATGATATTTAATAAGTATTACAGCTGGCCCTCTGCAGTATTGCACGTAGGGCTAATTTATACATCCTCAACTCAATTGATTTACTTCCTAATTTTACTATGAAAGCAGTTCTGCATTCATCTTGCCATTGAGGGACATTTTTGAAGGAAAATGTCTTTATTTTTGCAGTTTTCCTGGGCCGTCCTCGTAACGCATGGCTGTGGGTTCACACACATTCTGGGGACTCTGGCCCTCGACTCGAGGCAATATTTCTATTTTGGCCCGTTGTGTATTTGAGTTTGACATCCCTGGAATAAACCAGATCTGTGTCCATATCTGGGTCCCAATGTAGTTATTTCAGTCACAAGCTCTTGTCAATATGATTCATTAAATCTTTTGAACCGCAGACACACTTAACCAGCTACTTCCACTTTCAATTCTACCAAAATAGCAAAGTAAAGAATGGCAAAACTGCAAGGTCTACTTTTTTTTTTTTTTTTTTTTTTAACGAGAAACTGCCTCAAACCATAGCCATTCCCATGCTGAATATGTGAAATAGCTGAGCTGCTTGTACATGTGTATGGGGAACTGGTACATTCAGTCAACATCAGTACATATGAGGGATTTTTGAATATGGAACCAGTTTTTCTATACCCTTTAATTGTCCATTTTCTTTCCCCATGTCTCTAGCCTTCTCACATTTCCTGAAAAAACTGCAAATTATGGAAGTAACAAAACAATAAAAATTCCACCAGCCACTTCTTTAAACCTTGTATGATGACGACAATAACGTGTTGATTCAGACAGAATAACGTAATTGTTTCCACATTTCCTATTACGGCAGACCACTCCACTGTGCTGTGTGACAGTTTTTTTTTTTTTTTGACACAGGGGACCACCATTCTGACAAAGAGGAACCTGGGGGGACCACCATGGGATGGGTGTCCATCATATAACCCCAGATTACACAAGGTTTTTGGGGAGGTTAAGACAGTGATTCTTGTAAATTAAGCAATGCATATGTTTAACAATGCTTGTAACTCTTGATGGCATAAAATCTCAGGAGTTTAAAGATCTGTAAGTGTTTATTTGGTTAACAAGTCACCATAATTTAATTGGGGACCACCTGGAACCCACTCAAGGACCAGCGGTGGTCCCCGGACACAATTTTAGGACAACAGGTTTCACCACAAATGTTTTTTTTAGTTGTTCTGCTTTAGCAGTTGAGACCCAACTACCGACCGTTAGCTGACCGACGAGCATCCATACTTTGTGTTTTAATCTCTTTCCTGATCAGATCTTCTTGGTCGATAAATCATCGATTGCGATCGATATTCCAAAACGCCCAAGACTGAGAAAACCAACTTAGAGCTGCCAAATAACGATCTTACCATGATGTTATTCTACTTAATGATAGTCCCAAGCCACTAGGCGTTCCCCTCACTGAGCTAATGGAGCTAGCGCCAAGCCAGAGCACATCGAGTACAAGAGTTGCGACATTGAAGGGTCGGAAATTGAGCGCTCGAGCTCATCCGGGAAAGGGGACAAGCCTGAATATTGTTTTGAAAAAATGTAAAGCCTGAAATGTAGCAGCAACAATATTTAAAAATAAATAAATAAATGAAAACAATATTAAAAATAAATAAATGAATGAAAACTGTATATTTTTACACGGCCCTCTCATGTATTAGGAGGACAAGATCAGCCACCAGTTTTAAGATACCGGTATAGTGGTTTTGTATAGGAAGGAGGTGGATATGCTAGAAAGAACATCAAATATCTAAATACTGATTACTGAAAGGAGTAACTTATAAACTGACTGGGGTGTTCACATGAGACTGAGTAGACCACAAAATGACCAAAAGTTATTATATTATTATTATTATTATTTTTAAGTAAAATACTCCTGTTGCCTGAGGTCAATGCATCTCTGCCTATACTTCCGCTTGTCCCTATTGGTTGTCCCCATTCTCAATAGAAGTCTTGGACGAAGCCCCGTTGCAGTCAAAGGAGTTGTCGTAACTCTTGTCTCTGCTCCACAGCTCTGGCGTCAAGCTAAGGAACTAGCCAAGTTTAAGGTGGCTAAACGAACTAACAGCTAAACTTTAGTTAGCAAACAAGTTGGAAGTTACTTCGCACAGCACACATTACTAACGTTCCCGTTTCTGGTCCTTGTCCTACTCACCTCGCCGTTCAAGTCACGTTATTCCGAATACGTAGGTTTGCGAATAAAAAAAAAGCAAGACTTTTGAAGTGAACTTTATAAACTTACCGCCACTTAGCTGTTAGAGCTCTTTACGCTTCGTTCTTACAGTCAATCACACAGGCAGCCGCATCCGGGGAGTTGTCCATTACGTAACCCCAGAGAGCGCGCGCTGCACCACGGGAGTTGTGGTTCCACGACTAGTGCTTTCACTTTCATTGGTAAGAAGTGGCGTCTGCCACAAGACGGCACATTTGAAAAGGGTCACCACCATTTGATGACATTTTAGCCCCAAAAGACCTAAAGCTAAAGAATTATTTTGGTTTTGTTCACAATTCCAGGCTGGATTTGGGGGACAACAAACAGTTTGTAGATACTTCTTAATGAAGTAGTGCAATTCAGAATGAATATTTTAACTCTTGAGAGTGTTAAAAATGAAACCAAATGGCCCGGCAAGGGTCCATTTGGTTATTTTTTACATTCTCAAGAGTTTACATCTGGTTAGCCAATTTTCCATCATTTAGCCTGGGGAACCCTGTTGAAAACTCCTGTTATATTATATTAAGTGGAGAGTGAGTAATTACAAAATTATTACTAATACCCTGTAACAAGCGCTGTCCAGAATTCAATTTACATAAGTAAAAAATACAAAAGTATTGTCATCAACATATTCTTGAATGGGAATTAGATATGTTGTTTTAACATGATTAAATATTCTGTGTTTCCTTGTAATGGAGGTCTAAAAAAAAACATGGTGAAACACAACACAATGACATCATCAAGTTGTGTTTCACCATGTTAATGATTTTTCTTTTAGGACCATTTTCCTGAGAGTGTACAAATGGAACCAAATGGATGCGCTAGGACCCATTTGGTTCACATACAGTGATTACTGATTACATTACATAATCGACACTGGCCGGGTGAAAACAATAGGTTACAATTATGGCATCAAAATCTATTAAAAAAGGAGAAAAAAAGAGTGAAAGTTCACAAATAGGATAGTCTCTCATGGGTTTCAGATGCCAGTCCCCAGCCAAATAGTAGGGACTACATATACCAGTGGTCTTGTAGTCCTTAATTGAGAGGGTTCCAGTCCCCAGCTAAATGAAAAGTTGGTTAATCAGATGCAACTCTTTGAGAGCCTCTCTCAAGATTTAAAATATTCATCATACACAATTAGAGAATGTAAAACAGGGGTGCCCACTCTGTTTTACTTGAGAGCTACTTTCAAAATGACCAGCTCAACAAGATCTACACATAAAAAAACATAAAAAAAATAATAATTTCAAGGCCCCCCAAGAAAATGGTGATGGTGTAATTTACTGTTATAGTGTTTAAGAATAATGCACTTATAATGAAAAATAGAGGGGGGGGGGGGGTGGAATGTTTTCTTGTATATGCTACTACTGATGTTTGAAAACAGTATTTGGGGTTTGAGTTGACAGTTTGTGATATTGAGTTTAGTCTCTTGCACCCCAAACCTAAGAACTTTCACGTTTTGTCCACAATTAGGAAAGAGAACTGGCAAAACGTTGGTCAAAATAATAATTATTCTCCATTTTCTAATTGTGTTATGTAATTCAGATGTTTAAATTTAATTAAACTCGGTAAAATGAAACCAAACTCGGTAAAATGAAATCAAATGGACCCGTAAGGGTCCATTTGGTTTCATTTTACCACTCTCAAGAGTTACAGATCTATAAGCCCCCCTTTAATCTCGGTCTGTGTGATCTACTGGTAGATCACCATCTACCTTTTGGGCAGCCCTGGGGGGTATTTCACGAAAGGGGGATTAGCAAATCGGGGATTTAAGCCAAAACCAGGCTTATTAAAGCCTGGTCTGTAGAGCCTGGTTTATTCTGTTCCACTAAAGCCAAGCAAGGCTTAAAATGGGAGGATTTAGCAAGCCAGGATAGTCAAGCCTGGCTAAAAAAAAACAGCTTGGCTTTTTCTTTCTAGACCCCTTTGGTAGAAGGCAGAATCACTGATCCTTCTTCTTCGTGGGGTGTTATGGAAGCCGGCATCCTTAATAGTTGCATTATCACCTCCTTATTCTGTATATCTTACTTAGTAGAAGAACTAACATCTATCCCACAGACTTACTGCTACATTGATACAATGACTTAATCTTCTAAGACAAATACTGATGCCATAATAATTACATGTATTTCCACACTCACTCAAGAGGGGCCACAATGCATATTACTGCCATTGCCAAAAATAGAGCTTGTAGAGTGTCTATTTTTGCTATATTTGAATTGAAATCCTGAATAAAAATCCTCATATTTTTAAATGGAATCCTTAAAAGTAATCATTTTTTATTTATTTTCAATGCAATTATTTATACCAGTAACTTTATGAACTTTATGACACAGTACAATATGTAGTATTGTATGACACAGTACTGTACTCACAGTACAGTGAGTACAGTACAGTATAGTACAGTACAGTATGTACAGTACAGTATGATACAGTACAGAGCATAGAATATAATACAGTGCATTGTGGTGCAATACAGTATGATACAGTACAGTGCATAGAGTACAGTACAGAGCATTGTGGTACAGTACTGTATGATGCAGTACAGGAAAGCACAAGGTGGTACTGTACTGTAACATACTGTACTGTACTGTACGATACTGTACTGTGCCACACTGTACTTCACTGTATTGTACTGCATCATACTGTACTGTGCCATACTGCACTGTGCCATACTGTACCACACTGTATTGTACTGTACTGTATGTACTGTATAGTTCTTTGGAATATACTTTTTTTCTTTAATGACCAATATGGTGTTATTTATTGATCAGCAATATGACTGCAGACTGATAAATAAGGCAACATAAACCTTTAATAATTGAAGAAGTGTTAAAACTCATTGGTTTGTAATCAGATTGACTGTCTAATGCTCAGTAAAGACATCAGGATTAGGGTAAACCTGACTGTTAGCCTGGTCTGGAGCAGGCTAAGTCCATAGCATTAGTTTCCCATGGGAACTAATGTGGCATTGCTTTCATGAAACCAAATCAAGCCTCAACATATCCAGGTTAACTGGTCAAGTTAATCTGGCAAGATTAACCAGTTTTCATGAAACCGAATGAACGCTAATCCAGTATATAATAAACCGGGATATCAGTTAAATCCTGGCTTTTTTCCTAATCCACCTTTCGTGAAATAGGCCCCTGATGTAAAGAATGGTCATCATGATCTATGTTTTCCCGTTTTGTTTCCAAACTCCAGTCTGGAGTGGGCCCTGGTATCAAAATGGTTGAAAACCACTTACACATACAATACAAGGTGTCCCTGGCATGTAATGTTTGAGAACCTCTTGAGAATGTTATTTTTCGCTATTTCTTATCTATATATTGTTTTTAGGGATGCACTTTGTGCTACATACTAACAGAATTCTCACTTAGATCAATCATTTAGGCTTGACCTACCCTTGTATTTTGTTAAGTTGGTTCATGCTGCTTACTCCAATATGATCTTTGTAAACCTCTGTGACTATAAGTGTCTATACTCAGTGTCTAATTCATACCTGGGCATTATGCGGCCCGGGGCCAAATGCGGCCCTTTGGCTGACTCTGATCTTAGTTTTGGGGTCTATAGGACTAAAATGTCCTCAAATGCTGCTTGTCCGTGGCTAAAATACTGAATAAATAGGGGGCCCTGCGTCAAAATGGTTGGTCTTAGGCTACTCTTACTTTTATCTTGAAATTAAATTAATATAACGCAGACTTTAGTTCAGCCTTTAGTATTGGCCCTCCACAATATTTCATGTATCTCATTTGGCCCCTTTGGGAAAATAATTGCCCACCTCTGGTCTAATTGTATGGCATAGGCCTATTACAGTCTTATCAAAGTCTGCTGCCACAAACATCCCTTCCCACTTGGCCCATATAACCCAGGCCCAGGCAGGCAAACAGATCTTGATTCATTTCCCTACTTTTCCTCTATAGGTTCTCCACCTGATTGACAAGTTTAAACACATTCAAGAGCATGTGGCCTCTGGTACGATACTCATTAACTTCCCATTCTAGCCCGAAAAGATGGTGAAAAGGGGGCCACTGCTTTAGTGCAACCCCCCCAATTTTTTCCCATAGACCCCTATGGGAAAACAGTTGACATCATTGCCCGTGTTGAGTTTGCTCTGTGTGCTCAAAGCAAAGTCCACTTCCATCTGTCCCTCTCTGCCCCTGCTCCGCTGCCTCTCCGCTCCGCGCTGCTTGGCGGTCGCTTAGTGCAACCGATGATGTCATGGCCAGCGTGTCTACGGCGATTACATCTGACATGCTTTATCTTTGTGCAAGCTTCAATCACATGGCCATGGTTGCCCATCCTATCCTGGAGGGCTCCAGAGGGCTTGATCGGCCTCAAGCTCTTCCACAACAAACCCTGCTTTCACCCCCCCAAAAAAAGAAAGAAAAAGAAAAATCTATTTTAGGAAACACGTGTGAGGATTTGAGGGGTCAGTCGATCGCTCACTGGTCAATCTAGGCCGTGTCCCCAATAAAGTCCCGGCATAAACAAGAGAGAGATGACTGATGTTGAGTGTTTGGTCATTTAATTGCAGTGCCAGCAGTGCTATGAAATTTCCCACCAAAATTACTTCAGCTTATTTATTCATGTCCAAATTGAGCTGTGGACTCAATAACTGGCCACCGTAGTTCACAGGATCTGCTGAATGTGAAGGAGGCAGCACACCGCACTGCACTTTACACACTCAATATTTGGGTATCAGGGGCGGATCTAGGCATGGGCATGGGGGGCAATGCCCCCCTAAATGACCTGACTGCCCCACCAAACATGATGGCATGCAAACAACCCAATTTCAAATGTATTTCAAATTAACATTCTTATAATTAAAATGAAGTGAAACACTACTACTGCTAGTAACTAACTACAGCTGTGTCACCACTAAACCAACAGCATTTCATCATTGAAAACAGAAAAATCTCTGAGTCAGACCTTTAGCTTTATGCATGCTGCGTGTCTGTTGCAACTTCAACAACAACTGATGTTATTATTGATGCTTTACTTGACTAATAAAAGTCCTGTAACTGAAAATGGTATGGGTACGCCCGTGGCCCGAGCGGCACGGGCGATGAAGCCACACCCATACCATTTTCTCTTGCCCCTCCAACATGTTATCTTGCCCCCCCAAATAGGACATGTTACATCCGCGCCTGTTGGGTATGCCTATGACCCAGAGAGTGTATCTACTACAGTCCTAATAAACCCCAGGACATTACATCTGGACAGAAATGATCTATTTGATTGTGACAATTAAACTGCCATATTGAGGCTCTGGGTCAGGCATGCACAAAGTAATAAGGAGTGTGTAAAGTCCAGTGTGCTGTGCTGCCTCCTTCACATTCAGTAGATCCTGTCAACTTCTGTGGCCATGCAGTTATTGAGTCCACAGCTCAATTTGGACAAAAATAAATAAACAAGCTGTGTGTGGTGTTGCATTGGTTTGAAGAAACAGAAAGTGATTGTTTGGAATGGTTTGGTAACTTGTCCGTTCAGTTGAAAATCACAGATTGCTCATGTGGTGCAGGCTGCTATGAAAATTATGGGTGTTAAAAGACACCCAAATAATCTATGAGCAGCAGTGTATTATCAGACTGGCACAGAAAATAGTGTCTACTAATCCAACTCCATTCTCCTCACAGAGTTCCAGATCGGAGCAGACTTGAAATATTTTAAAGAATGAATTCTGCCCCCTGTCCATTCATTTAGACTCTCTTTGAATGAAGGATGGTCCTGGGATTGTGCAGTTTGCCACCGTTTGCACTGTGCAACCTATTACATGAAAGTTAAATGTAGGCCTATCAGGGGCGGATGTAACATTTCCCAATTCGGGGGGGGGGGGGGGGGGGGGTATGGGGGGCGGCTTCAATGAAGCCACTCCCATAACATTTTCACTAGTTTTCCAAATACTTTTAAATATAAGCACTGAAATATCTTGGGTTGTTTTGCATGCCATCATGTTTGGTGGGGCAGACTGGGCATTTATGGGGGCATTGCCCCCCATGCCTATGCCTAGATCCGCCCCTGAGGCCTATGTGTAGTGACTTCTATCCTCAGCTGGAATCCAGAAGAACTCTTCCCACAGCGATATTCATAACATCTACATGTATCTCAAATCTCATGTATCTCAATCCTGATTTTGATGATATTCAATGTGCAATCAGTAAATCATATATTCACAGACGCGACGACGTCTGAGACATTATCAGATTCGGCACAAAGTAAGAACCCAAACAAAAGTGCAGGTCTGGTCTTATTATCTTAAACTTGGAGGTTCTCTAAAAAAGCATTTGAATCTGTCTCCTGACAACAAAACACACGGAAGAGCATCTACAGAGATGTATATCCTGTTTACTCTGCATGTGGCAGTCATTTGAAGCACTGCATCCAGGGGCGGATCTAGGCATGGGCAGGGCGCAATGCCCCCCCTAAATGCCCTGACTGCTCCACCAAACATGATGACATGCAAAACAACCCAAGATATTTCAAAGTGCTTAGTTATAATTATAATTAATTAAAATGATTTGAAACACTACTACTGCTACTAACTAACTACAGCTGCGTCACCACTAAACCAACAGCATTTCATCATTGAAAACAGAAAACTCTCTGAGTCAGACCTTTAGCTTTATGAATGCTGTGTGTCTGTTGCAACTTCAACGACAACTGGATGTTGTTATTGATGCTATTAATTGATATTAATTGCCTTATAAAAGTCCTGTAACCAAAAATGGTATGGGTGCGGCTTCATCGCCCGTGCGTGAAGCGCCATGGGCGATGAAGCCGCACCCATACCATTTTCTCCTGTCCCCCTACTTGGCAAATGTTACATCTGCCCCTGACTGCATCGTCTGGTGTACAGACAGTACATATAATTACTACCTGCAGTACAGTACTGTACGTATACTTATTACCTGCATACAGTCTATAGCTACTTACCGTACTTGTTGACACACACCTTGTGATTCACACTGTGAACTGTGAGTCAGTTCCAGATGTGTGCGCTTATACTGTGAGAAACAACAACACCCTGATTCAGTTTATTATACTTATTATATTATAGCCACATTATGCCCATATGGAAAAAAAACTTTATATGCGAACTCTTAAAGAGGGGTGCCGTGATTTTGCCGTGGACTAATGTGTGTGCAGAATAGCTGCGGTGTGGAGTAGTCCATCTGCCCTGGCTGGCAGGCATGCAGGCCAGCCAGGCCAAGCCAGGCCAAGCCAGGCCAGGCAGACAGATGTGATATCGTACCTCTAACTCCCAGGCAGGTCTTAAAGAGGGGATGTCGTGATTTTTGTATTTTTTCCAATTTTATACATGTTTAAGAGGTGACAGTATGTGTGTTTTTTATGTGCAATGATGTCTTACCTTTGTATTTAGGGTTTCTTCTTGGGGGCTGAACCTTTCCAGTCAAACGTGCCAATGAAAAAAACTTCAATATAGTGACATAATGTGTTCAGGTGGATCTCCACCCATCACCACCCACCAGGCAAACCAGGCTGGTAGGGTGGAATCATAAAAATAGTTAAAAAAAAAATAAAAATAAATAAAACAGTAAAAAACAATAAAAATAAAAACAGTTTAACAAACGCTGTACAGTACACTTTTTGGGGGAAAAAATCGTACTTTTTATATAACATTAATACCTGATCCACCGATCATGTTTTAGGGCAGAAAAAATTCATGCACTCCACCTTTAATCATCAGGTGCTAGCTATTTGATTCACTAGGTGCCGGCCCTCTTATTTAAGACATTTTGTCAGGTGGCGACTGATACACGCGTTTTTTATAGCCAGACATTTTGCGGTTAGGAGTTGTTTGCCTGAACCGAACACTATGTGGAAAAATGCACCCCTGTAAACCGTGCATTCTGTGTTTGAAGTCGACTCGTCTTCTTCCAGTGGTGCACACATGGGGCGGATCTAGGCATGGGCAAGGGGGGCAATGCCCCCCTAAATGCCCCACCAAACACGATGGCATGCAAAACAGCCCAAGATATTTCAAATTAAAGTGCCTATATTTAAAATTATGTGAAACACTACTACTGCTACTAACTACAAATTGTGTCACCAACAGCATTTCATCATTGAAAACAGAAAACTCTCTGAGTCAGACCTTTAGCTTTATGCATGCTGCGTGTCTGTTGCAACTTCAACAACAACTGATGTTATTATTGATGCTTTACTTGCCTAATAAAAGTCCTGTAACTGAAAATGGCATGGGTGCGGCTTCGCGCCACGGGCGATGAAGCCGCCCCCATACCATTTTCTCTTGCCTCTCCAACATGTTCTCTTGCCCCCCCCCCCCCCCCCCCAATTTGCAAATGTTACATCCGCCCCTGGGTGCACATGAAAGAATATTCGACACAGATGGGGGAAGAACGCAAACTTGCCAAAGCACAGCTTTGACCTATATAATACATCGGCACGGTAAAGTAGATATTTTTTTATTACCCGGCTTATGAATGTCTTTGGGATAATTTCTCGTATAAACGGCGTTACCTCACTTCAGCATGTGGTTGGATTGATGTGGTGATGATACATTAACCGCACTAACGCCGGTGTCCATATTTTGGGAGTGATGTTATAGGCCAGTGGTTTTCAACCTTTTTCATACCAGGTTCCACTATTTATTCGGCATTTTAGCCACGGACCACCATTTGACGTTGAGTTCAGTCTCTCGGACCCAAAACTAAGGATTTTGTGTCCACAATTTGCGAGATAAACTGCCAAAACATTGGTCAAAGTAAGTAATTCAAAGGAAGTAATTCAGACGTTTAAATATAATTTAACTCTTCAGATTGTAAAATGATACCAAATGGACCCGTAAGGGCCATTTGGTATCATTTTATGATTTTGAGTTACAGATCTATAAGAGCCTATTTGGTTACCAACTGTCCATCATTTACCTGGGGACCACCTGGAATCCCCTCAGGGACCACAGGTGGTCCCCGGACCACTGGTTGAAAACCCCTGTTATATAGGCATTAGGCAACAGTGCTCAACAATAGCCTTGGCCTGCTAGTACAAGCACAGGCTATATGTGTCACAAACCCAACACCTTGTGAGCCGGTAGATCAGCTATGCATGCATGCATGCAGGTGTCTGGCTCAAGTGGTTGACCCCGGCTTGGACGTGTGGATCGAGGCTTGAGAGGTCATTGAGGTGCAGGGGCGGATATAACATGTCCCATTTGGGGGGGCAAGAGAACATGTTGGAGGGGCAAGAGAAAATGGTATGGGTGGCGGGTGCGGCTTCATTAAGTAAAGCATCAATAATAACATCAGTTGTTGTTGAAGTTGCAAAAGGCACGCAGCAAGCATAAAGCTAAAGGTCTGACTCAGAGAGTTTTCTGTTTTCAATGATGAAATGCTGTTGGTTTAGTGGTGACACAGCTATAGTTAGTTAGCAGCGCAGTAGTAGTGTTTCACATCGTTTTAAATATAAGCACTTTAATTTGGAATATCTTATGGTTGTTTTGCATACCATCATGCTTGGTGGGGCAGTCTGGGCATTTAGGGGGGCATTGCCCCCCCCCCATGCCCATGCCTAGATCCGCCCCTTATGCCAACACTTTGACGCGCACGGTGCGCCGAGGTGTCAGGACCTGTCCGGCGTGTAGACCCGCTTCAGGTCTCACCCATTCATCCCCCTGTCATCCCCCTGACTCCCTGACCCCTCTCTCCTCCCGTTACACCCCTTCGTTCTGCTATCGCTCCTTCATCTGACCAGAGGACCGATGACACGCCGCTCATGACAGCAGCTGTCAGTCTGAGCTATGAATTACACTGGCTGACTGACAAGTTCTTCTTTCTTTCTTTCTTTCTGCTGCTGCTGCTGCTCCTCGGGCCTTTCTTTGTTTTAATCAGCCCTCTGGGAATCTCCCAACAGCTCATACATACACTCCCAACCTCTGTCCCGTGACCGTCAAACCTCCTCCTCGATCCTCCTCCTCCTCCTCCAACCCAGAGCCACTCTGTCCCCCCACAAAACCAGCTCCTGTACCTGGGTGAACGAACACACCTCCCCTTCCACTGCTGTTTCATGCGAGGAGGCAGCTGGTCTTTACATACTGTACAGCAGGGCTGCCCAAAAGGTAGATGGTGATCTAGCAGTAGATCATACAGGCCATGCAGGTAGATCACATGACAGTCCCCTAAAATGTTATAGATCTGTAACTCTTGAGAGCGTTAAATTATATGAAACCAAATGGACCCTTACGGGACCATTTGGTTTCATTTTTACGCTCTTAGTAGCTCTTGTTGAGCAAGTCATTTTAAAAGTAGCTCTCAAGTCAAAAAGAAGTACACCAGCGATTGGGGGCATGGTGGCACAGTGGTTAGTTCTGTCACCTCACAGCTATAACATCCTGGGTTCGATTCCCACTAGGGACGCCATGGGTGCTGACGGTGTGGTGTCTCCTCCTCCGCGTCATCAGTACCCATACCTGAGGCGGTCTTACCAAAAGCTCCTTTCTGTGTGGGAAAACATGCATCTGCCTCCCCCTGGCCAGCTGGGGCGCCTGATGGGGCGCCTGAGGGGACAGTGAACTGGTTGGGAATAACGTGTTCCTTCCACTTGGTTGTCAGGTGAAAAGAAGGCAGCTTGGACTCCTCGTGCATTGAAGGAAGCATGAGCCCCCCCAGGTTGGCGGAGGGATGTGGTGAGCCCAGGATCACATTAGGAATTGGCACTGTGGGATAAAAATACATCAGCAATTTCTAATTAATTTAGGAGCTCTTGCCCAGAGTGACTTTCACATGTGGGATCCGAGTGAGCGTGAACCCGGCCTAGTTCAAACTGAGTAAACAAAAAGTAAATACTTGCGTAAGTGGAATGCCTTCGCTCTGATGGAGACAACAATGTATGTAAAAAGACCCGGCCCCCCAAAAAAGTCGGCTCTGAGTATATATAGACAATGTTACGCCCACTTCATTTAAAGAGGGGGTGCCGTGATTTTTGTACATGTTTAAGAGATGACAGCATGTAAATAGACTCCTTGGTGTGTTTTTTATGTGCAATGATGTCTTCCCTTTGTATTTAGGGTTTCTTCCTGGGGGCTGAACCTTTCCAGTCAAACGTGCCAATGAAAAAAATCTTCAATATAGTGACATCACATGCTCAGCCCCTCCTCTAACTCCTCCCCCTTTATCATGCAACTAAAGCTGTGGGTGTGGCTTCAGTTCAGGTGGATCTCCACCCATCACCACCCACCAGGCAAACCAGGCATAGTTAATGAACTGGTAGGATGGAATCACAAAAATGACAAAAATGACACATAAATGAAATTTAACAAACACTGTACACTTTTTGGGCAAAAATCTTACTTTTCATATAACATTAATACCTGATGATCATGTTTTAGGGTAGAAAAAAATCATGGCACTCCATCTTTAATGGGACCAGTCCAATGGCGGCTCTTCTAAATAGACTTATTTATCTTTATTTTAGATTGTTTTGTAATAATATGATATAGCATAGACATCAGGCTAAATCTCTTTATTTTAGGTCTTTTAGGAATTCTTTCTTTCTTCCTTCTGCTGCTGCTGCTGCGAGAGCAGCAGCAGGTATTTTAGCATTAGTACAGCATAAACACTAAAACCCCAGCTTTGGTGATTATGAATCCCTTTATTTTAGATGTTTTGTGGTACAATGTAGTATACATTGCATAGACTTTAGTTGTCCAAACAACACGTTTATCTGTAGAAAATGATGCATGCAGAGCTCTGAAGACACAGTGCTTACCTCAGCTGTCACACACAGTGTTGGTAATCTCCCACAGACAAGTGTGAAATGAGAGCAACATGGACGGCCAACAATGGGCCTGATAAACAGCTTTCCCCTTCACTGCTAAGCCCTGTAGTTTATTGCACAAACGCAGGATGTTTTGCATTGTTCCACCGAAAAGTGCTTTTTAATCATGAATGTGTGACTTTTTGCAGGGCTTTGGAGAAAACCTCCTTCATATGAAGCCTCTTCAGATGGAAAATAAAACCCACTGATCCGGGCTTTGCCAGATCTAATTTAGATCCACCTGAGGGGGGGCAGAGAGTGGCGCACGATCCCAGAGACTAGATGTCTGGGGTGGGAAGGATTAGAGGATCCTCCCCCTGGGGCTGCATGGGGTCCTGGACCAAGATGCTCCCCCATCAGGGGCGGATCTAGGCATAGGCATGGGGGGAGGGGGGGGGGGGGGGGTCAATGCCCCCTAAATGCCCAGACTGCCCTACCAAACATGATGGCATGAAAACAACACAAGATATTTCAAACCCTCCAGGGCTCCAGCTCTAGGCTCTTGCCTAGGGCTCCAAATTGCTTAGAAACGCCACTGTTGTCAAGATAAAACATGGTGGAAAGTTGAATCCCCGAAACGAGACACACTAAGTCTTATTAAGCCTTCTTTCAGTGTGTGTGTGTTGTGTGTGTGGTGTGTGTGTGTGTGTGTGTGTGTGTTGTGGTGTGTGTGTGTGTGTGTGTGTGTGTTGTGCCGATGACGACTTTCGAATGATCACTCAAAAGCACACCCACTCCCAGTACTTGCACATGATCCTGACAAGGGAAAAAAAAACATCTACTGTAAATCTCCGCAATTCTGTCTGTATTTGTGGCAGGGCTACACATTTTGGACTCTAAAGGAGTAAATGGTACCAGAGCCTTCTCGTGGGAGAGTTAGGATATTGGTGTACCAGGAAGCAGAGCCCAGAAGCAGAGCGGAGCAGCCAGGTCACGTGACTATACAGAGCCTCTTTGAGTCCTATGGAGCATAACGCTCATAATAAGTTGATGTGATAACGCTCACTAACTCCTGCATCTCGCGAGACGTATTACCGCATCGCAAGACTTTGCTGGTCCCCATTAAATCCCATTCATTTCATCGACTTCCGGCTTGAAAGTCAGTGGACTCACACGGCTCCTCCATGCTCCTCCAGCAGCGCCAGCGCCATGGCGCATAGGAGTGAACGGGAATATCCTAACTCTCCCACTAGAAGGCTCTGAATGGTACGAGGCTGGTACGGACCGAAGCCTATGATTCACCTGACTGACACCCTCACAATGCCCCCCCCCCCCCCCCCCCCCCTCTCTCTCTCCCCCTCTCCGTAGTGACTGACTACGGCCAGCTATTACAGCATGATTGACCCATGGCCACCTTGAGCAAATAATAGGCTGTTCTCACACTCTATAGCACAGTCATCAAGTCATCCACTGTGTGTGGTGTGTGTGTGTGGTTGTGTTGTTTGTGTGTGTGTGTGTGTGTGTGTGTGTGGTGTGTGTGTGTGTGTGGTGTGTGTGTGTGGTGTGTGTGTGTGTGTGTGTGTGGTGT
The DNA here is from genome assembly GCA_039105355.1 of Benthosema pterotum. NCBI lineage: Eukaryota > Metazoa > Chordata > Actinopteri > Myctophiformes > Myctophidae > Benthosema > Benthosema pterotum. The sequence goes on along the minus strand of CM076984.1, from coordinate 31,740,589 downwards.
GTGTGTGTGTGTGCGCCTCCCCCTGGCCTCCCTCTGGTTGCATAACGTAACGGACCATACTCCATACCTTGTGAGTCAGCAGGGTTGTTGGAGGAGGGAACACTGCGTCCAGAAACAGGGTCATCACAGAATCACTCTCTCTCTCCATCAGGGGCGGATAAAACATTTCACATTTTGGGAGGGGCAAGAGAAAATGAAGCCGCACCCGTACCATTTTCAGTTACAGGACTTTTATTAGTCATGTAAAGCATCAATAACAACATCAGTTGTTGTTGAAGTTGCAGACACGCAGCATGCATAAAGCTAAAGGTCTGACTCAGAGAGTTTTCTGTTTTCAATGATGAAATGCTGTTGGTTTAGTGATGACACAGCTGTAGTTAGTTAGTAGCAGTAGTAGTGTTTCAAATCATTTTAAATATAAGCACTTTAATTTGAAATATCTTGGGTTGTTTTGCATGCCATCATGTTTGGTGGGGCAAACAGAGCATTTAGGGGGGCATTGCCCCCCAATGCCCATGCCTAGATCCAACCCCTGCTCTCCGTCGACCCTGCAGTGAGCACAGGATGACCAGATCCAAACTGTTCTGTTCATTGGGTGGACAGAAGGGGTGCATGGGGAGTTGTCGTATTTGATCAAAATCATGGTTTACTCGGTACTATAGTGTAGCATACGGATATTTCAAGGATTTGTTTATACGGCATAATTTTACTATTTTTTTTTTTGGTGGGGGGGGTGGGGGGGGGGGGGGGGGGGGGGGGGGGGGGGGGGGGGGAGGGATCTGGCTCTTCAAAATATATATTTTTTTTTACCAAATGCACTATCTTGAGCCGTGGCATATAGCAGCAAACAACGAACGGGCGCTCGCGGTAAATGAGTTAAGAATCGCAATATAAATCGATTCAGAACCCTAAATATCGATATTGTATGGTATCGTGAGGTAAGTGAATCGTCCCACTCCTACTCTCCATGCGTTGAGCGGCTGAGCTCCATGGTATAAAGCAGGGGTTTTCAACCTTTTTGACACCAGGGACCACCGTTTATTCAGCATTTGAGCCACGGACCACCATTTGAGGACATTTTAGCCCCACAGACCCCAAAACTAAAGATTTATTTTGCCTTTGTCCACAATTCCAGGCTGGATTTGGGAAACAAAACATAAAGATCAAAATGACCATTAATCTTATAGTTGTGTAGACTTGGGCTAATTAAGATGCTGAATATTTTAACTCAAATGGACCCGCAAGGGTCCATTTGGTTTCATTTTTATGTTCTCAAGAGTTACATCTGGTTAACCAACTTAGCTGGGGACCACCTGGAACCCTCTCAGGGACCACTGGTGGTCCCCAGACCACCTGTTGAAAACCCCTGGTATAAAGCACAGCCCCGGTGGGCCAGGCGACCTGTTCTCATTACGAGGCTGATGATAGTTCAGCCATCATAAGTCATGAGTCATTTTCTGTCAGAGTGAGAACTCTCGATCCCCCGCCCCGTATTATACTACAGGTCCAGTTATGTAACTGTGCTCTACGACATAATAAAGGATTAGGCCAACTTTGAGATGATAAGCCTCATAATAATAACAAGCTCCAGCTTGGAACCTAAAGCTCTCCTCCTTCTCTGCCTGCAGAG
>CM076984.1:31714909-31737409 GCA_039105355.1 Benthosema pterotum | reverse complement strand
ATAGGTTTCATTTGTCATTCAGTATGTTTGTTGTTGAGAGAATGACTCATAGCAACTCTGTAGAATATGCATCAGGGGCGGATGTAACATGTCCCATTTGGGGGGGGGGGGGGGGACAAGAAAACATGTTGGAGGGGCAAGAGAAAATGGTATGGGGGTGGAAGTCGCACCCATACCATTTTCAGTTACAGGACTTTTATTAGTCAAGTAAAGCATCAATAATAACATCAGTTGTTGTTGAAGTTGCAACAGACACGTAGCATGCATAAAGCTAAAGGTCTGACTCAGAGAGTTTTCTGTTTTCAATGATGAAATGCTGTTGGTTTAGTGGTGACACAGCTGTAGTTAGTTAGTAGCAGTAGTAGTGTTTCATCTTCATCATTTTCATCATTTTAAATAAGCATTTTAATTTGAAATATCTTTTTTGGGGGTCAGACTGGGTATTTAGGGGGGCATTGCCTCCCCATGCCCATGCCTAGATCCGCCCTGATAGGCAGCCGTCGGTTTGTGCAAATGGTTATTCACTGGTGTGATGTGCAGGACATCATATGACCGAATGGGACGATCATTCCCATATGGAAGTTTTTATATATGCGAACTATTGAAAGTGGCTCCTTTCATATCCTAGAATAGGACCTAGATCCTAGAGAATAAAGTTGATATAAGATCGATAGTATTTTTGTCAAGTGGCTTGCATGAGAGCTGCCACTTCGTTCAGATATATGACCTTTATAACCACATGATATGTAGTATGTGATAATATACTGTTATGTGTTAATATACTGGTATTTAAGAACTTATATGGGTCTACATGGCTTCACACACAAAAGAAAAAAAGTTTTACATTATATACAGGGTCCCTTAGCTGTGATTTAAAACGTTGACAATCAATACAATGATCTACAAGATGTGACCTTGTGGTTAGAGTGTCTGCCCTGAGACTGAGAGGTCAGGGTTCCATTCCCGGCCGGGTCATACCAAAGAATCTAAAACATGGGACCCAAAGCCTTCCTGCTTGGCACTTAGCATAAAGGTTTAGATTGAGGTTAAGTCCCTGCGACATATAGTGTTGTGTACTTACATCAACCCACTGAGCATCTAGATCAGGGGTGCCCACACTTTTTTGACTTGAGAGCTGCTTTCAAAATGACCGGCTCAACAAGATCTACACATCAAAAAGGGAAAAAAGAATCAATTTCAAGGCCCCCAAAAAGTTTGACTTTGAAATAGTGGTGATGGTGTTACTAGGTGCTATAATAAATGTTTAATAATGCACTTATAATGAAAAATGGAATGGGAGAAATGGAAGGTTTTCTGGTATATATTAATACTAACGTTTGAAAACAATATTTTGGGTTTGACTTCACAGTTTGTGATGTTGAATTTAGTCTCTTGCACCCAAAGAACTTTAATGTTTTTGTCCACAATTGGTAGACATAACTGGCAAAAAGTTGGTCAAAATAACAATTATTCTCCATTTTCTAATTGTGTGGACTCTTGAAATTACGTAATTCAGATGTTTAAATATAATTTAACTCTTGAGAGCGGTAAAATGAAACCAAATGGACCCGTAGGGGTCCATTTGGTTTCATTTTAACGCTCTCAAGAGTTACAGATCTATACATTTTAGGGGACTGTCATGTGATCTACCTGCATGGCTTGTGTGATCTACTGGTAGATCACGATTCACCTTTTGGGCACCCTTGATCTAGATCTAAAGGTTTAAAACTGAAGGTTTTTTAAAAGTCTAATCTTTAGACGTTGATTAGATGTCTAATAGACATCTATCTTAGTTTAGACATCTATTAGATGTCTAATGAACGTCTAATCTAAGATTAGACCCTAAAAAACTTTCACGTTTAGACGTTTTTTTGGACACTTTTGCTCAGTGGGAAGCTGCCTCACGCTACAGAAACAGGAGATAGGCTCCTGGCCCATATGGGCCTCATGGCTCGATAAGGCTACTTACTTACTTACTTACTTTTAGAAGATGTACAAAGCTCACAGTTGAGAATCAACTCATCGATACACAATATTTTCATTACAAGAGCTGAGCGAGAACTGTATACGTGCATTGTGTGATTCTTGTAGCAAACTGATGGAGCAAAAACTCATCCAAACCCCTGCTTGGTCACCTGCCTTTCATTTTATCCTGCTGCCATGGATATACGGTATAACTGTAATTTCCTGAATATAAGCCGCACCAGCTAAATTTGGGGCAAAATACTGAGATTTTCCATGTTAAGCCACACCTGACTATAAGCCGCACCAGACAATAAGCTTCATGTTAGAGCAGTGGTTTTCAACCTTTTTGATCCCAGTGCCGTTCGATTGCAAACAAAAGAGGCAAAACATCAAAATGAGACCGAAATGGACATGACTTATTAATTAAGTGGTGGTAATTTATATGGTGAATATCATAACTTTTGAGAGTGTAAACATGAAACCAAATGGACCCGCAAGGGTCCATTTGGTTTCATGTTTACGCTCTCAAAGAGTTACATCTGGTTAACCAACTTTCCATCATTTAGTCTGCAGAGCCCACCTGGAACCCTCTCAGGGATTACCCCTGTGTTACCTGTAAAAATCCATAGACTGGCCGCACCGTTGTATAAGCCGCAGGGTCAAAAGCATGTGAAAAAAGTAGCGGCTTATAGTCCGGAAATTACGGAACTTTCAACCCAACAAATAAGTGCCGTCACGGACCTCCTCTTCTTCTTCGTCTCAAGTTCACCGACCGACCAGACGTCTCACTTTGATGTTTCATAAAGAAAAGGAAATGTTTGAAATGTTTTGACCTAAAAAGCTGCCTTGGTGTATATACGCGTTCTGTTGTTGTGAGTGAGAGTTATTTACAGGTCGTAGACAGTTGACCTGTCGGCATATCAACTTCTCTCTTGTTTGTCTCCGACAGGCAGCCCCAGGGAAAGCCCTCTTACTGTCTCTATGGTGACCTGGTGACCAGGGGGGGACTGATCGATCTGAGAGGAATCTCCACTATGCCTTCCTACTACAGCAAGTACTAGGTAGGCTACCTTTATATTATTAAGTACTGTACTTAAATAAGTACGTTTACCTAAGTACTGCACTTAAGGCAGAGGTGCCCACACTTTTTTGACTTGAGAGCTACTTTCAAAATGACCGGCTCAACAAGATCTACACATCAAAAATGTTCCATGACTGAAATTCCATTTCAAGACCCCTGGAAAGTTTGAGCTTTGAAATATTTGCTGATGGTGTTACTTAATGTTATAGTGTTTAAGAATAATGCACTAATGAAAACAACTTTCATGTTTTTGTCAACAACAATTCATTTTAACGCTCTCAAGAGTTACAGATCTAGATCTAGGGCAGTTTCCACAGGCTGCACATGCAGCTGAGGCTTTTCTGTGTTTACCAAGCTGGTTACCGCCACAGCAGGGCGGATGTAACATTTCCCAATGTTAGGGGGGGCAGTAGGGTGGATCTTAAAACGTCAAATTTTGATTTTCTTGTTTTTTTCACCCCTAATTATGTTCCAATGTACAAAAAACTGCTTTGGCTAAAATTTGGTTGAATTTGAAGTAAATTTAGAGGTAGCTCAATCAAGGCAAAGATTGTACACCTTAGTAGTTTAAAAACGAATTGCACTGCAGGCACATTATTCTTATACTAAGCACAGAGATTTTATTTTTCCACCCTTCCACCCTAGGGGGCAGGAGGAAAATGGCATGGGGGCGGCTTAATCGCCTGTGGCGCGAAGCCGCACCCATAACGCTTTTGGTTACAGGATTTTTAATTAGGCAATTAAGCATCAATAATAACATCAGTTGTTGTTTAAGTTGCAACAGACACGCAGCATGCATAAAGCTAAAGGTCTGACTCAGAGAGTTTTCTGTTTTCAATGATGAAATGCTGTTGGTTTAGTGGTGATACAGCTGTAGTTAGTTAGTAGCAGTAGTAGTGTTTCACATCATTTTAAATACAAGCACTTTAATTTGAAATATCTTGGGTTGTTTTGCATGGCATCGTGTTTGGGGGGCAGACTCGGTATTTACCCCCCCCCCCCCCCCCCCATGCCCATGCCTAGATCCGCCCCTGGTGTGGCTCAAGTTCTCCACCCATGGTGTGATTGTGGGTCTCCACTCCTCCAGTATCTGTTTGCCTTTGCACACATCTGGCCCTCTGCAGTGAGAGTTTTTCAGACACTTCCGACTCCAATTAGGATATCCTGAGACTCAATAAAGGGGATTATTGGCCTGCAAAAACACCAGCCCAGACGGACCCCCCGGACCCCCCACCCTTCCTGTCCCAGCTCCACGGTCATTACACCGTCCAGGAGCTGCAGTCTCACTCCACTAGAGTCACACAATGACGCGCTCAACTTGACAAATGTCCTCTTCCTCTTTGTTCTGTTGTCTTCTCATCACCTTTGTGGCTTTTTTTCCTTGAGCGCTCGGCCGAACGAACACCACTATTCTCTGATCTCTCTCTCTCTCTCTCTCTCTCTCTCTCTCTCTCTCTCTCTCTCGCTCTCTCTCTCTCTCTCTCTCTCTCTCTCTCTCTCTCTCTCTCTCTCTCTCTCTCTCTCTCTCTCTCTCTCTCTCTCTCTCTCTCTCTCTCTCTCAAAGTGCTCTTAAAGTGTTTATAATTAAAATGATTTGAAACACTACTGCTGCTACTAACTACAATTTTGGCACCACTAAACCAACAGCATTTCATCATTGAAAACAGAAAACTCTCTGAGTCAGACCTTTAGCTTTATGCATGCTGCGTGTCTGTTGCACGCAGCATGCATAACATTTTCGGTTACGTGTCCTGTAACCGAAAATGGTATGGGTACGACTTCATCGCATGAAGCCGCCCCCATACCATTTTCTCTTGCCCCTCCAACATGTTCTCATGCCCCCCCCAAATGGGACATGTTACATCCGCCCCTGCGGACCATCCAAAATGTCGCGATTTTGAGGGGTCCAAAAACCGAGCGCTCGAAGGGGGCCGTTGCAGCCTGAAAGAGGGACAAACTGGAGTTTGAAAGACATTGTTTTCAACGAGGGATGGCACAAATAAGAGCTATTTATGTGCATGTGGAACATCTCTTTTAAAGTATTGCACAGTGACAACTAAAGTCTCTGTAATGTTTAGGCTGTAGTAGTTTTACAAAACGATCCAAAATAAAGGTATTTATAATCATCAGAGCTGGGTTGTTAGTGTTTACGCTGTACTGAATGACGTAAAATAACGGAATTTATAACCATCAGGCTGATGTCTACACTCAGGGCCGACTTTTTTGTGCCGGGTCTTCATGTTTTATCCCTCCAAACCCTCCGAGTTCTACTTGCATCTCCTCAGCTGTGAAACGAATCAGACGCTTTTTCGTGAATGAGGTCAGTGCGAAGCAATGGAAATTAGATTTTTCCCCCATGAACTAACTAACTGGCTGCTTGAGAGAGGAGAGACCTTGAGATCTACTGGTGTATAAAAGCTCATCCATGCAGGCTGTGGTTTTGGGCAGAACTCTCCCCCATCCATCCATCCATCCATCCACCCACTGGGCAGAGTGCAGAGAGCTGGGGCAGCTCTTCTTGGAGGGCAGGGGGGGTCTGGAGGGTCTGTAGCTGCCAGTGCATGTGTGGCCAGGGGCGGATCTAGGCATGGGCATGGGGCAATGCCCCCCTAAATACCCAGTTTGCCCCCCCAAACACGATGCCATGCAAAACAACCAAATATTTCAAGATATTTCAAATTAAAGTGCTTATATTTAAAATGATTTGAAACACTACAGTATTGCTACACTAGCTGTGTCACCACTAAACCAACAGCATTTTATCATTGAAAACAGAAAACTCTCTGAGTCAGACCTTTAGCTTTATGCATGCTGCGTGTCTGTTGCAACTTCAACAACAACTGATGTTATTATTGATGCTTTAACTGACTAATAAAAGTCCTGTAACTGAAAATGGTATGGGTGTGACTTCATGCGATGAAGCCGCACCCATACCATTTTCTCTTGCCCCTCAACATGTTCTCTTGCCCCCCCCCCCCCCCAAATGGGACATGTTACATCCGCCCCTGCTGTAGCTGCCAGTGCATGTGTGGCAAAGAGCACAGATCACACAGTTCATATTCAAAGAGGCTTGCTGTAAAAAGGGAGGTTGACAAAGCCAAAGCATGTTTTGCGCAGAGAAAGCCCCCCGTCCCGTCCCGTCCCCCCAAATAGGCTGTGTATTTTGCAAGGAGAGCAATGGAGGGCTGGGCAGGGCCAGGGTTGGTCATGCACTGAAGGCTATAGTGAGTTATCAAAGCAGAGCCAACCCTTTCTCCCTCCCCGACATCACCATCAACTCTCAACACAAGTAGTGCACACACACGCACACGCACACACACACACACACACACACACACACACACACACACACACACACACACACACACCACACACACACACACCACACACACACGCACATGCACGTGTGCGCACACACCCCCCCCCACACACACATACACCCCCCCCCACACACACACACACAGGCACATACATGCACATCGCACACGAGCACGCACGCATCCTCTGTGTATACTCTCTGCACATTCCACCCATTTTCTAAAAAATTCCAGAGAGGATACAAATGTGAACCAAATAGACCCTAGGGGGTCCATTTGGTTCCATTTGTACCCTCTCAGGAAAAAGGGGTGTGAAAGAAAAATCTTTAACATGGTGAAATACATCTTGATGATGTCATCAGATGTATTTCGCCATGTTAAAGTTTTTTTCAGACCTCCATTTTTAGGAAATGCAGAATTGGGGGAACGTTTTTATCATGTCCACACAACATCTCTAAGGTATATTAATGACATATTAAAATGTTGAAAATGGGTGGAGTTCCCCTTTAACTCTTAGGCAAGGCTTTTGCACAGAAATGTTGAGGGGAAAGTCATTCTGAATCAGCTTTCCATGTCTTGTTATACTTTAAATGAAATGTAGCCTTAATTATTATGTACCGGTACGGAATGCAAAACCTCCAAGCCGGTTAGCTTGGTCCTCGTGGCCCTACGTGTCGTACACATAGAGTTATAAAATACAGAGACCACATCTGGAGGAAACAGTGAAGCAAAAAAGACATAGTGGCCAAAGTTGAGAATGCAGTTTAGAGCAAACTATGGGCCGCGAGAACGCGCATTAGGCTCCGCCCCCTCCAGGGAGCTTTCCCATAACTCAATGGCCCACACGCACGGTCGCGTTCATGAGAGTTCATGTGCTGCGCGTTCTAGCGGCCCACCGCAATGCATCAACGCTGCTGCTCCAACCCGGAAGTTTGCTTCATGCGCTAGGTGAGCAAGTTAATGCAAGTGGGTGGAAGGGAAAATCAGAATACGTCTCTATCCAACTCTATGGTTGTACACGCATGTGAGCAACCATAAGTCCTAGTCGCTACGTGCTCCGCAAAGCAGATTCCCTTCTACATCAGCACACACACACACACACACACACACACACACACACACACACACACACACACACACACACACACACACACACACACACACACACACACACACACACACACACACACATCCAAACTCCTAACTTGGAGCAGAGAAACCTCATTAATCCCTCTCTCCCCGCCTCCATGCTAAACTGTGCCAACATGATGATGTCATCCATAGAGAGACAGTGGGAATGCTGGCACCATGCCCATAGAGGGGAGGAGGGGATGAGAGGGGAGGAGAGAAGAGGAGAGGATGGGAGAGGAGATGAGAGGAGAGGAGAGGATGGGAGAGGAGAATAGAGTAGAGGAGGAGAGGAGAGGAGAATAGAGGAGAGGGAGAGGAGAGGGAGGAGAGGAGAGGAGAGGAGAGGAGAGGAGAGGATGGGAGAGGAGAATAGAGGAGAGGAGGAGAGGAGAGGAGAATAGAGGACAGGAGAATAGAGGAGAGGAGGAGGGGAGAGGAGAGGAGGAGGGGATGGAAGAGGAGAGAATGGGAGAGGAGAATAGAGTAGGCCTAGAGGAGGAGAGGAGAATAGAGCACAGGAGAATAGAGCACAGGAGAATAGAGGACAGGAGAATAGAGGAGAGGAGGAGGGGAGAGGAGGAGGGGGAGAGGAGAGGATGGGAGAGGAGAGGAGAGGATGGGAGAGGATGGGAGAGGAGAGGAGAGGAGAGGATGGGAGAGGAGAGGGGAGGAGAGGAGAGGAGAATAGAGGAAAGGAGAATAGAGGAGAGGATGGGAGAGGAGAGTGGAGTAGAGTAGAGTAGAGTAGAGAGTAGAGTAGAGTAGAGTAGAGTAGAGTAGAGTAGAGTAGAGTAGAGAAAGAGAAGAGAAGAGAAGAGAAGATGTGTGTGGGCTCCTCCAGGGATTACCCAGGCTGTTGTGCCAACCAGGCCCACAGAACCTCCTCTTTTCTCTGCATGGGCTCTCCTCAAACGATAGCCAGCACTTTTAAAAGAGTGCAAGGAGAACACAGTGTAGTATAGATGTTAGGGCCCTGGGGGACATGACAGACACTGGGATTAACCGCCCATGTGTCTCCCCTCCACTTCCCCTAGCACACGGCACTATGGTGCATGGTGCTACTGCGCTGAAGCCTATACGCATTCAGCCTCACTAAACTGTTGCATAACAATGTGGCCTGCCTGTTGCAGAGCACCCAGAGCTGTTGGTTCAACAAGGCTGGGACCAAACTAACTAGTAATATGTGAATGTGCTGCAACCGAAACACCTAAATTAGGGATGTCAAAGTTAAATACACAGCGGTCCAAAACAAGACAATTGGTACAAGTTGAGGGCCGGAGTCGGATCAGCCAGACTGCTTCAACACACAGGGCACAGTGCCTTCCTGCTTGGCACTCAGAGGGTTGGATTGGATACTAGCATCCCGTACATCAGGGGTGCCCAAAAGGTAGATGGTGATCTACCAGTAGATCACACAGGCCATGCAGGTAGATCACATGACAGTCCCCCCAGCACTAGGATCCTTATAGATCTGTAACTCTTGAGAGCGTTAAAATTAAATTTCATTTTACCGTTCTCAAGAGTTAAATTATATTTAAACGTCTGAATTACATAATTTTCAAGAGTCCACACAATTAGAAAGTGGACAATAATTATAATAGTTATTTTGACCAACGTTTTGCCAGTTCTCTTTCCTAATTGTGAACAAAAACGTGAAAGTTCTTAGTTCACGAACTGTCAACTCAAACCTCAAATACTTTGTTCAAACGTCAGTAATAGCATATACAGGAAAACCTTCCAATTCTCCCCCTCCATTTTTCATTATAAGTGCATTATTCTTAAACACTATAACAGCAAGTAACACCATCACCAACTATTTCAAAGCTCAAACTTTCTAGGGGGCCTTGAAATGGATTTCCAGTAATGAAACAATCACATTTTTGATGTGTAGATCTTGTTGAGCCGGTCATTTTGAAAGTAGCTCTCAAGTCAAAAAAGTGTGGGCACCTCTGGTATACGGTCTCTCAACAACAAATGCATCTTCACAACTACACAGCAGAGACTTTACTTCCTGAGGCATTTCAACATTATACGAGGACCAAAAAGCTCTTTGGTCTTTGGTCTGAAGCGGAGAGCGCTCAGGACAGCATCGGGTGTCACAGTGTGTGTGGTTTGTCAACCTGGCTGTGCTCTGCAACAACACCACTGTAAAAACAGCAATAAAAACCACTGGCAGCGTCGTGACACTCACACCACTTGCTGTAAAAGTATAAAGCAACCAGGGGTTTTCAACAGGTGGTCCGGGGACCACCAGTGGTCCCTGAGAGGATTCCAGACGGTCCCCAGGCTAAATTATTGAAAGTCGGTGAAGCAGATCTCTTTGAGCCACCATTACAGCATCATTGGGGCAACCAAACTTTACAATTGCAAAATTGCATTCTAAAGTAATTGATGAGTATAGGGTGGAAACCTTGTATGTCCAACATTTAGGATATTAATACTTTTGTTATTAAACATTCTAATATGTCATTAGTATAGGTGCTGGGTGGACATGATAAAAACGTTCCCCCATTCTGTGTTCCCAAGAAATGGAGGTCTGAAGAAAACCACTAACATGGTGAAACATCTTGATGACATCATCAAGATGTATTTTCACCATGTTAATGGATTTCTTTAGACGCTTCTTTTTTTCTGAGAGCGTACAAATGGAACCAAATGAACCCGTTAGGGTTCATTTTGTTCACATTTGTACGCTCTCAGAAAAATATTGAAAATGGGTGGAATTTCCCTTTAATACTTTTGTTATTAATACTTTTCGATGCTTACATTTTCAACCCATAGACCTACTGGTCTAGTTTCTGAAACAGCTGAAGACTTTCACCAGTAACAATATTCCCAAACATGCCCCGGCCCAAAAGTGATTCAAGCAGTTATTTATTTTGCATAATTATAAAACACAATATAGTTGAACTCAACTCAACTGACCCCGGCCTGCCTGGGGAAGATCTTGGCACAGCTGCTACTTTATCATTTATGAGAAAACCCATAAATAACAAACGTTTTAATTATCTTCACATCCGCCATTTAGAAAAGAGAGGGGAGCAGCGAAAAGAAAAATGGCCTAATGTAGGTCAAAGAAATCACATGCTCCGCTCTCCCTCTTCCTTCCTCTGGCTCCCTCTGACACGAGGAGAGAGACGGGCCGTTTGGCACGCCGAGAAAAGAGACTGGACAAAAGGATGAGTGACCGATGCAGCCCTGGGGCGGTCACTATACTCTTTTTACTGGTTTAGGTTAAAGTAGCAATACCACAAGCAGTGAGAGGCGTTTGTCATTTGTCCTGTATAGTACAGTATATTCACGTAAAAGTACGACAACACAAGCGTTAAATTTTGTTTACAGTATACCGAAGGCAAAAAAAAGTGCTCAGATATTTACAGGAATTTGTTGAAAAGTTTGTTGAAAGTTTTTTTTAGTATACAAGCCCACAATTGTGTCACAAACGCAAGCCCGTAGATATGCTCAGCTGTTTTCAAATAAACAAAGTATAAAAGTAGGCCGGTTAATGTAGGTTTATACAAGTAACCAGGCCTATAATAGTTAAGTATACTGTAACTAACTAAAAAAAAAGAAAGAAAAACAAACAAACATTTGAGTTAACTTTAACTAATAAAAAATAATAATCAAAAAACGAAATTAAAAAATGATAACATTTATACAAGATCAACAACTTAAAAAATAAATATATACCGGTATATAAAACACAATACCAAATGGTGTTCTTAAAGTTGGAAATAATGAACCAAAGTTAGGTTTACCAGCTATTATTGTTGAGTTTATGTTTTGGCCTCTATATTTGCCTCTGAGACACAGTGGAATATAGAAGTATTTGTGTGCAGTACAGTGGAATATAGAAGTATTTGTATGCAGTTACTCTACTGTGCACCACTGTGGTCTATTCTGGCCAGCTGAGTTATTTGGTGGAGACCCAGTAAGATGGAAGGACAGTCCGGTTGCTAGGCGACGCTGTGTAGGAGCCAGAGCACCCCGGCTGTGCTGCTTGAAAAGAACCAGGCTGTGTTTACTCACACAGACGCACCACTTTGGAAGCGTTGTGTGATCGCCACCAATTAGTATTATTAGTAGCTTTCAGCTCCCAATCCGCTGTGTTTGAGCCATTCTTATAAGCTCCTCGACCCTGTCACTGTCGGTGGAGATCTGAGAGAAGTCACAGCAGTGGTTTTCAACCTTCTTCATATCAGGCTCCACTTTTTATTCAGCATTTTAGCCACGGAGGAGGACCCCCTTTGATGTTGAGTTTAATCTCTCGGACCCAAAAGTACGTTTTTGTCCGCAATTTAGGAGAGATAAACTGGCAAAACGTCGGTCAAAATAACATAATGCAGACGTTCAATGTAATTCTTGAGAGCGTAAAATGAAACCAAATGAAACCAATGAATGAAACAAATGAACCAATGAATGAAAACAATGAAACCAAATGGACCCTTACGGGTCCATTTGGTTTCATTTTAACGCTCTCAAGAGTTACAGATCTATACAGTAAGGGTTCTAAGGGTATTGGTTAACAACTGTCCATCATTTCGCTGGGGACCACCTGTTGAAAACCCCTGCTGTACAGAATCCAAAAATGGATTCCCGACCTGAAAGGGTAAAAAAAAACGTCAGCAGACTAGTCAGCACTCGGGAATCAAGAGGGATTTATTTTTGTCCTTCGCAGGTACAAGCAGCGAAATGCTATTTTCGGTATACGTTGTATTTATTGTGCAACTTCAGCCCAAGGGTACTCAGTGCACGTCACAGCAAATCCATCCATCCATCCATCCATCCATCCATCCATCCATCCATCCATCCATCCATCCATCCATCCATCCATCCATCCATCCATCCATCCATCCATTGTCAAGCGCTTATCCATAGCCAGGTCGCAGGGGCAACAGCTCATTAGTGACTTCCTCCTGGGCGATCCCTGAGACATTCCTAAAGACAAGTGAATGGATGTTATCCCTCCTTCATCTGTGCCTTGGTCTGCCCCGGGGTCTCCTCCCCACTGGGGCTTGCATCCAGGACCTCCTTTGGAGGTCGGGAGGCATCTTCTTGACCTCCTGAGGAGGCTCGAGAGACATCCTAACCAGATGCCCGAACCTCCAACAGCAACAGCTCTACGACTCTCCTGCATAGCTGCGCTTCTCAACAAATAATAAAACTAGATCAGCAGCTAATAAAACTAGACCAGTCCATGGCCATACTCATGACATTAGTTACTTGCTCACTCTAAAACAAAGTAGAACATGTTCCATGGTAAATATTTATTAAAAAAAAGTGATCAAACTCGACGTGATGACACTGTCAGGTGCTGAACTCGAAGACGACAATGATCAAAGTGTAGCTCAGTGACGTTATGTTAGCATGCACCTGACCAGGGTGATGTTTATACCTCCTTTTGTATGACTTTATTTTGGCATCCGCCTGAGTGGCGTTTGGAGCACACTGTCAGCACTTCTTCGCTGCTTGAAATGTCACTCACGCCGGATGCCAAAATAAAGTCACAGAAGGAGCTATACACTGTGCAAACTTTTCTATTCCTTTGATGTAAGAAAAGCTGCATATCGGTGATTCACTGTGATTTGAACTCTGGTCACGCGGTGGGAAGGAATACTAAAACCAAACATCGTATCCACTAACCGGCAGGGCCGGATGTAACATTTCCCAATTGGGGGGCGGGGGCAGGTGAAAATGGTATGGGGATGACTTCATCACCCGTTGATGAAGTCGCCCCTGTATCGTTTTCGGTTACAGAACTTACAGGCAAGTATCAGCGACAATACTGACATCAGTAGTTGTTAAAGTTGCAACAGACACGCAGCATGCATAAAGCTAAAGGTCTGACTCAGAGTTTTCTGTTTTCAATGATGAAATGCTGTTGGTTTAGTGGTGACACAACTGTAGTCAGTTAGTAGCAGTAGTGTTTCAAATCATTTTAAGTATAATATAAGCCCTTTAGTTTGTAATATATTTGAAATTTGGGTTGTTTGCATGCCCCCCCTCCATCCGCCCTTGGTAAAGGAAGACCTCATCTCACTTTTAGACAGGAGGAGATATAAGGCTTTTGGTCTTCTGGGAACCTGATCCACAGACCAATGCAGCATCCGGGATTCAAACACTGGCCTCCCGCATGGGAAGGGGAATTCAGGCCAAAACTCTGGGGCTCTCTGCTAGTATACGTGAGAAATGTTTAGTACTTTAAAGGCAATATGGCAATCTCGTATATAGTTATATATTTTGCCTTTTCCCACTCTACGTTGCTTCTACTTTGATGCTGCAGCTGTTTGCCTGCAGACAGACACTTGCTTTGTCCTGCAGAACGTTGTTGTTGTCAGCAAATCATGAAAACAAAACATTTGTCGGGCTCAGGGAAAGCGGTGCTAATTTGTGTCAGTTGTTGTTGCATAAAGCTAAAGGTCTGACTCAGAGAGTTTTTTGTTTTCAATGCGTCCAAATGTTCAAGAGCACCAAAAAGCACACATAATATATCTTTTAAAAGCAGTAAAGAGAGGGCTTTCCTCTCGGAGGCGGGCGTCGGTGGCATTGAGATGATTCATTGATATTATGTTTTTCGTGGCCGCAGGAACGAACACTGTAGTTGCTGAGAGAGCAAACCACAAAGCGTTTTCCCCGTGCCAAGGAAAGGAACGCTCACGGCTCCAGGGTCGGATCTAGGCATAGGCATGGGGGGGGGCAATGCCCCCCTAAATGCCCAGTCTGCCCCACCAAACATCCCTAATAAAAAAAATCCTATAGGATTCCAATAGAAAAGTCCTATCAGATTTTGGAAGAATCCTATTAGATTTCCAATAGGAATCCAATAGGATTTCAATAGAATCCTATAGTATTTCCCCCAAATCCTATAGGAATCTTATAAGATCCTATAGGATTCCTATAGGAATCCTATTGGAAATCCAATGGGATTTGTTCCAATATCTGATAGGACTTTTCTATTGGACTTTTCTAAAATCCTATAGGATTTTTTGACTATGGGATATTTGGGATATTTCAGTGCTTATATTTAAAAATTATTTGAAACACTACTGAAAATGGTATGGGTGCGGCTTCATAAAGCTGCCCCCTTACCATTTTCTTCTGCCCCCCCCCCCCCCATTGGGAAAAGTTACATCCGCCCCTGCACGGCTCCCAAAAAAGACATAATGTCAACATGAGCACTCATCATACAGTAGCTCACGAAAAAAGAAATAAAACCTGCCAGATCTTTCCACTACGGGGTCATAACGTTATCATCCTGACCCCATGGCACACATTAGCGCGGAGCCGCCGCTCCGCTCCGGTCCGCCGCCAAACCACTGCACCTTCTGTTTTTAGGGTGGTTCCCCCGACCCGCCGGCCGCGCAACAGGACGTGCCTCCGGGCTTTTCACTGACCTGTTGGCGTGGCATCCAACCCGCTGTGGAAAAACAGACACTGCGGTCCAGATTAAACAACGCAACGCAGCGTCAAACCCCCCAGAGGTTGACCGATGATGTTAGCATACCGGCCGGCCGCTATAGCTATAGCTGCGTCCTTGGCATACCTCCTCAATGCCAACACACCCAAACACATGCACATGTGTGTGTGTACACCAGGGGCGGATCTAGGCATGGGCATGGGGGGGCAATGCCACCCTAAATTCCCAGACTGCCCCACCAAACATGATGGCATGCAAAAACAAGATATTTCAAATTAAAGTTCTTATATTTAAAATGATTTGAAACACTACTACTGCTACTAACTAACTACAGCTGTGTCACCACTAAACCAACAGCATTTCATCATTGAAAACAGAAAACTCTCTGAGTCAGACCTTTAGCTTTATGCATGCTGCGTGTCTGTTGCAACTTCAACAACAACTGATGTTATTATTGATGCTTTACTTGACTAAAAGTCCTGTAACTGAAAATGGTATGGGTGCGGCTTCATCGCCTGTGGCGCGAAGCGACACGGGCAAAGAAGTCGCACCTATACCATTTTCTCTTGCCCCTCCAACATGTTCTCTTGCCCCCCCAAATGGGACATGTTATATCAGCCCCTGGGGTACGCACAGTATTGCGCGCACACGTCTTGCACACAATGTAAAGAAGACCAGCACAAACGGTGCACTATATGCTTTAAGATAAGATGGAATCAGATAAGACGGACCTTAATAGTTAACACAATACTGTTGTCGTGGCGACAGAGCAGTGAGTGAAGCACGGCTAGATAACAGTATACAAATACACTTTAGAAAGCAGAGGTGTAAAATTCAGGGAAATAAAGTGACTTGGTGGGGGGCAGTGAATATATTACTTATTAAAGTAATAAAGTTACAGTACTAATTGCTCCCTAGCTGCCAAAAGTAACTAATTACCAGTGATGGGCAAGTTACTGGGAAAATGTAATGCTGTTGGTTTAGTGGTGAACTGTAGATAGTAGCAGTAGTAGTGTTTCAATTCTTTTTTTCATGATAACTTTAATTTGAAATATCTTGGGTTGTTTTGCATGCCATCATGTTTGGTAAGACAAATGCCCCCCCACCCCACCCCCACCCCCCAGTACCCATGCCTAGATCCGCCTCTGTTGAGCAGGACATTTTCAGAGCACTATAAAGTCCAAAAAGGTGTCAAATCCCCTGGTGTACATCATAGCCGTCCATGTGCAAGGCAGTAATCCCAGATAGAGATAACAGAGCACATAGAGCAGGTCAGGAAGTTCTCATATTTTATTATGGGGCTCAGGCCTGGTGACTACCGTCTGGCTAGAAACTTGTAAGGGGGCAACTTAGCCGCACCCATACCATTTTCGGTTACAGGACTTTTATTAGTCAAGTAAAGCATCAATAATAACATCAGTTGTTGCTGAAGTTGCAACAGACACGCAGCATGCATAAAGCTAAAGGTCTGACTCAGAGAGTTTTCTGTTTTCAATGATGAAATGCTGTTGGTTTAGTGGTGACACAGCTGTAGTTAGTTAGTAGCAGTAGCAGTGTTTCAAATCACTTTAAATATAAGCACTTTAATTGGAAATATCTTGGGTTGTTTTGCATGCCATCGTGTTTGGTGGGGCAGAATGGGCATTTAGGGGGCATTGCCCCCCCCATGGCCATGCCTAGATCCGCCCCTGCTTTGTGCTCTTGTCCTGCATTTTGGGTCCTATTCAAACCTTGGGCATTCCTGAGAGCAACCCTACAGAAAAACAAGCCAAAGCTGGCTTCTGGCAGACATGGCAACACTGGCTGAAGATGGAAGCACGCACAGAAGGAGAAAATTGTTCCTGACAGGTGATTATTTATATGATTATGTGAGTGATGATATGTTATAAGTTTTGTCATTTGGATGTGCTCATTGGATATCACCCTGTTTGGATGGCAGGCAGCAGGGCGTTGATGTGACGAAAGCAACTGATTCCAAACTCTGACAATAATCACCTGCTAAGAATACTTCTGGACAGAAAGTAGCTCATGGTGGAGTTTTATGAAGCACTCGGAATGGTGCATTCAGGGCGGATCTCGGCATGGGCATGGGGGGGGCAATGCCTCCCATAAATGCCCAGACTGCCCCACCAAACATGTTGGCATGCCACTAGTCACCACTAAACCAACAGCATTTCATCATTCAAAACAACTTCAACAACAACTGATGTTGTTATTGATGCTTTACTTGCCTAATAAAAGTCCTGCACTGCTGCCCCACCCTTCCCCCCAATTGGGCCATGTTACATCCGCCCTGGGGTGCATTTTTATATACAGTAGCACCTTCATCCAAGGCGCTTTTTCCACACACACACACACACACACACACACACACACACACACACACACACACACACACACACACACACACACACACACACACACACACTAGGGCATTAACTAAATATTCGACTAGTCGATTATTCGACTAGCAAAACACTATTCGACACTATTAATTCATTAGTCGTTATTCGGTAATAATAATTTTTGATATATATTTTTCAATTTTCTGCAGCAGGCATTGTGGATGTGTGCTGGGGTGTTGGCAGTGATTGTTGGTTGATTGCTTAATTTTGCATGTCATAATGTAACTGAGTTACAGTAGTGTAACAGACATGCACTGTTTCAATGGGAAGTCCAGAATCACACATTTTATTAGCTAAAAAACAAATATATATCACTATAGACTAGTCGACAATTATTCGACTACCAAAGTAGTCGATTCGACTAGCAAAAAACGTGTTTGGTTAATGCCCTAACACACACACACACACACACACACACACACACACACACACACACACTGGTGGCAGCAGAACACATGCAAGGCACCAACCAGCACTTCAGGAACAATCAGGGGTTCAGTGTGTTGCTCAAGGACACTTCGACAGAGCTGCACAGTCCCACCCCTTTCATGATGTCGCCCGTGTTCCAGAAACGGAATCCTCATTCATCTTCCTCATAGACTTTTTGAAAAATGGTTGCTAAAACACGATTGTGCCGCGGACAAAGCCAACTTGGGTTGTGACAAATCATGACAACAAACACTATATTATCATTCAATGTCTAATTAGCAAGAAGTAGAAAACGGCAGAATACAACAGTTTCATTTTTCAACTTAGAAATGATTTCATTGTCCCAAAAGATTGCACTATAGGACAAGGATAATTCAAGCCTTTTATACAGGTGGTGAGTTTGACGTCATTTAATACAAACAGGACTTTGACTACTTTCCACTGAGGCTGCAACTATCGATTATTTTCATAATCTATTCATCGGTCGATTAATCAATTAATCGGATTGAGACACTTCTTTTACTATAACCTTAAAATATATATTTTAGACATGTTCTAACTAACAAGAATACATCTGATTAACTGCTGATTAGGCTACTAGTCAAACAAACATTTTTAAACGAATTAAACCAACTCATGATGGTTTACTCTGACTGCACACATTTGATTAAACAATAGCTACACATGTGTCGGTCTAAAAGGAACAGTACGCTACTGAACTAGGTAATTTAAAAATAAATATTCAAGGAGTGAATATTCAAGGAGCAATCCAATATAAAGCTACATAATCATTGTCATCAATCGTGTCATATTTAGGGTTAGGAAAAACTAACACTGGAAAAAAACACCCATGATAACTCCAGCGATTAGTTGCCAATCCAATGAATCGATTACTATTCAGGGGTTGACACTAAGGTCTCCGAGGCACTTGCCCATCGGGCAAGTGCAAGTCAGGTTCTACTTGCCCACAGGTCATGGTTACTTGCCCCCCCAAAATATATTGTAAACTTTACATTTAAGTTTACTTCCTACTTGGGTGCTTTAAACCAGGGGTTTTCAACAGGTGATCCGGGGACCACCAGTGGTCCCTGAGAGGGTTTCAGGTGGTCCCCAGCTAAGTTGATTAACCAGATGTAACTCTTGAGAACATAAGAATGAAACCAAATGGACCCTTGCGGGTCCATTTGGTTTCATTTTTAGACTCTCTAGAGTTAAAATTCATCATCTTAATTAGCCCACAGTGGTCCCTGACCCAGTGGTCCCTGTCCCCAGCAAAATGATAGTTTGGAACCAAATGAACCTGGGAGAGAGATACGTAGAGATAGAAAGATAAAGATAGAGAGAGCTAGCAGTGAAAGACACAGAGGCAGAGTGCAATGACTGCCTTCAAGACAAATTTATCTTGTGTTGTGTTATAGTGCACTATGTTGCACACTTGCCCGATCGGGCAACCAGGTAGCAGACTTCACTTGCCCCACCATTTTTTTTTACTTGCCCCGGGCAAGCGGGCAAGTGTTAGTGTCAAGCCCTGCTATTTTAGTTGACAACCAATCAGATTATACGATTTGATGATTCATCGATTAATCATTGTTTAACTTCATGTCAGGATGGCCGCGGCCTGCAGAAGGTCTGTAACGCCTCATGGAGCGGATGAGGAGGTTACATAACAGAGGGATTGTCCAGGAGATCCTCCTCACCCTCCTCCAGATTGTCCAGCTTAGGCCTCCTAATGGGAAACATAAATGCTCAAACGCCAGACGCAGGCTGAAGACTGACTGAAGACTAAACAACTACGATTTTGTACACTTATAGATCTACAGTAGGCCTACATCTTTTGGTTCGGTAGATCTTGTTGAGCCTGGTAATTTCTAAAGTAGTCCGCGAGCCTCGATTTCCAAATCCGTCTGCTCATTTCTTTGTCTCCTCACTTAGAATTTAACTAGTTCTGGATGATGCCTGTTGCTGTACAATTACATTGATTCCTTACAACTAGGGATGTCCCGATGCCACTATTTCATTTCCGATCCAATCCCGATACCACAGTTTTTGTGTTAGCCGATACCGATACCAAATACAGATACCAGAGAAGAATATAATATTTTCTTCTCTGGTATCGGTATTGGCTAACAAAAAATTGTGGTATCGGGATTGGATCGGATAAAAGGTATTTTTTCTTTTGTAAGTTATTATATATTATATATAACATACAAAAGTAAAAATACCTTTTATGTGAAGTCACCAACTGGGAATGACATACTCCTCTCTCAAATGTGCACTTGGGAAACTCCAAAGCAAACTCCACATGACCCAACATTTTACTTAACCACCATGGTGTCAACCCCTTACCCCTGTGTCTGATCACTGGTTAGGCATATTTGCCAATATGTGACCCGATAAAGACAAATAACTAATACTGGTACTTTTCCGATACCTACATTCAGTATCTGCTGACAAAAAAGGGATAAAAAGAGCCGATGCGATACTTCGGTATCGGTCTCGGGACATCACTACTTACAACCATCTGGGCACCTACTGTAGGCTGCTGAGCCACTAAATGCCGGTTCGACTCAAAGACTAAAGTTGCCTCTGTTACCTTTAAAGTTCAATATGTGACAGCTAAGAGCCATGCAAACCAGGCGAGGCTTCAGGAGCAGTTCAGGAGCAGTTACCATTTTCAGTTGGGTTCAGCGTACGTACCTTGCACAAGGACACTTCAACATATAGACAGGAGAGGCCTGGATCATTGGACGACCAGCTTTACCTCCTGAGCCACATTGCCCCCCACCACCCCCATGAGTAAATGTAGTGAGTCTATTATTGTAGCACTGCAGGGGCGGGTGTTACATGTCCCTTTTGGGGGGGGGGGGGGGGGACATGTTGGAGGGGCAAGAGAAATGGTATTGGGGGCGGCTTCATCGCCCGTGGCGTGAAGCGCACCCATACCATTTTCAGTTACAGGACTTTTATTAGTCCAGTAAAGCATCAATAATAACATCAGTTGTTGTTGAAGTTGCAACAGACACGCAGCATGCATAAAGCTAAAGGTCTGACTCAGAGAGTTTTCTGTTTTCAATGATGAAATGCTGTTGGTTTAGTGGTGACACAGCTGTAGTTAGTTAGTAGCAGTAGTAGTGTTTCAAATCATTTTAAATATAAGCACTCCTTTGATTTGAAATATCTTGGGTTGTTTTGCATGGCATCGTGTTTGGTGGGGCAGTCAGGGCATTTAGGGGGGGGGGGGGGGGGGTTGCCCCCACCATGCCCATGCCTATAGATCCGCCCCTGTAGCACTGCAGCTGGACGCGAGGATTAGCACCACAGCTGGTTCTGAACCTGATCCTCCATGGAGTTAGAGTAGAGGTGAGGAGAGAGTCCATCAGCTCGGTCCGTCCCTGCAGGCAGGCTGACTGTTGGCCTGTTTGAACAGTCCTGACAGACAGACAGCCAGGCCAGAGGTCGCGGCTTATAGGCAGAGAGGTTATCTCTCTTTGTTTAGGGTTAGCAACAATTGGCCGAATAGCTGAGCACTTATACAGTTAAATGGATTAACCCGGCGGACGCTGGAATTCAGGGGTTAACACCAGAGTGCAGCAGCTAGGGCCTATCCATGCTATTAACCCGAGACACAGAGTAGAGGTTGCACACAAACACGTGTGCACGCACAAACGCAAGCGCATGCACGCACAGGCGCGCGCACACACACACACACACACAACACACACACACACACACACACACACACACACACACACACACACACACACACACACACACACACACACACACACACACACACACAGGTTCAGCCATAAACCATGTGCCACGCCCCCACCTTTTGAGACAGCTGAATCATTGCTGTACCAAAAGTGAAAGTGTGAGTGTTAACACACTACTGACATGGTGGGGGGACAATATAGCAGAAAATTGCATTTTGGAGCGATGTATATAGGTGAACTTGCATTAGACCCCTTAGCCCCCATTATTAGCCTATTTTGGGAGAGGGGAAACAGGCATTAGTGTTTTCACAAATTAACACCTGGACCACTTTTTTTCTAACAAATTAAGTGCAAATGAAGATTAAAATGAACTTTTGGTGTGCAATTCTCCATTAACTCCTTCTCTATGCATTGCCAATTTTTTTGTCTTTAATGATTGACTGTGTTTATACACTCAAAGCATGGGGGGGGGGGGGGGGCTCAGAAACTGTTCAGTAGATCAAATGATAACAACATGTTTGTTTTGCACTCTGATATCTATTCTGAATAAATCTATGGACATAATATGTGAGAAGAGAAGAGAAATGCTGAAACTGCCGAAGCGAGCAAATGAACAAATTCTACTAAAACCAAACAGACACAGGCCACACAGACACATAAACACCCAGATGTTGAAAGTAGACGCACACACACAACACCACACCCGTGAATTGTACATCTGGTGGTGGTGGTTGCATAGGTGCGTTTGCACACTACGGCGCACGTACACTCACATGTACACTCCAAAAAAATCAAGCAGGGGTGGATGTAACATTTCCCAATTGGGGGGGGGGGGGGGGGGGGGGGGGGGGGGGGGGGGGGGGGGGGGGTGGGGGAGGGGGGGGGGGGGGGGGGGGGGGGGGGGGGGGGGGCAGGAGAAAATGGTTATGGGGTCGGATGTTACAGGACTTTTATTAGTCAAGTAAAGCATCAAATAACATCAGTTCTTGTTGAAGTTGCAACAGACACGCAGCATGCATCAGGCAAAAGGTCTGACTCA
>CM076984.1:31695573-31714409 GCA_039105355.1 Benthosema pterotum | reverse complement strand
AATCCAAATAAGGAATTATTTCTGTTGCTGTTGGATAAGGTTTGGTCTACAATTCCATGCTTTTTCTCTTCAAATGCTGATCATAATAACAATTCTTCTACATCAGTGGTGCCCACACTTTTTATTTTTTTTACTTGAGGGCGACTTTCAAAAAGACCATCATAACAAGGTCTACTGAATACACCCAAAAAACTGCTAAAAAATATTTTTAAAAAAGTATACAAAAGGGACTTTGGAATAGCGGCACTGATGTTGTATATAAGAGTAACAGTTTTGGGAGATGGGGGACAAAATGGAATTGGTGTTTTATTTTGTATTCTAATGCAACTGCCGCTTGTGCACATAAACGGAAACATTTCATTGTAGCTTTGAGTTGTGATCTACTGGTAGATTGCGATTCGCGATATAACTTATGGTCACCTCTGTTCTACATTCTCTTAATTGTGCAGACTTCTTGTAAATGAAGTAATGCAGCTGGACTGGACTCCTGAGAGAGCGTAAAATGAAAACCACTGATTTAGCAGAGGCTAAAAACACTTCTCCAAAGCCACTTACAGTAAGTGAGATAAATAAAACGCATGTGTAGAATTCAGAGTGAGAGAGAGGGAGAGAGCAGTGCAATGCAGGGGCGGATGTAACATGTCCCATTTGGGGGGCAAGAGAACATGTTGGAGGGGCAAGAGAAAATGGTATGGGGGCGGCTATTTTTGGTTACAGGAAACTTTTATTAGTCCAAGTAAAGCATCAATAATAACATCAGTTGTTGTTGAAGTTGCAAACAGACACGCAGCATGCATAAAGCTAAAAGGTCTGACTCAGAGTTTTCTGTTTTCAATGATGAAATGCTGTTGGTTTAGTGGTGACACAGCTGTAGTTAGTTAGTAGCAGCAGTAGTGTTTCAAATCATTTTAAATATAAGCATTTTAATTTGAAATATCTTGGGTTGTTTTGCATGGCATCGTGTTTGGGGGGGCAGACTGGGTATTTAGGGGGGCATTGCCCCCCCATGCCCAATGCCTAGATCCGCCCCTGGTGCAGTGCCTCAAGATCCTAGCCCTAAGGATACAGGACGATAAACAAAAGGAACCAACATCTTTCTAAACAACACGCATTCTAAATGACATGGACGTGTACATAGGACAAATATATAGGATTCCAGCTGAACTCGCATCTGTCGTCAATGCTTTAACGTTACATACACTGAAACTCTAGAATAGCAGTTAAAAGCAGTGAACCTGGCATCTGTCTAAATAACACGCCATCTAAATTACATCCTTGACATTTTGACGTCAAGGAGAACCAAAACCTAAGAAACAAAAAGATATGAAGACGAGAGTGACAAAGATAAACGTCTGCGCAGTCAGTCGGTATATACTGTAATTTCCGGACTATAAGCCGCTACTTTTTTCACATGCTTTCGACCCTGCGGCTTATACAACGGTGCGGCCAGTCTATGGATTTTTACAGGTGGCTTTTTACAGGGGTTTTCAACAGGTGGGCCCTCCAGACTAAATGATGGAAAGTTGGTTAACCAGATGTAACTCTTTGAGAGCGTAAAAATGAAACCAAATGGTTTTTACACTCTCAAGAGTTATGATATTCACCATCTAAATTAGCATCAATTAATTAACAAGTCATGGTCATTTTGATCTCTATGTCTTGCCTTTTTTGTTTGCGAAAACCCATCCTGGAATTGTGGACAAAACCAAAGAAATCTTTAGTTTTGGGTTCTGTGGGGTGAAAATGTTGTCAAATGGTGGTCTGTAGCTCAAATGCTGAATAAATAGTGGGCCCTGGGATCAAAAAGGTTGGGGGACCAAATTTAGCTGTTGCGGCTTATATTCAAGTGCGGCTTATAGTCCAGAAATTACGGTACTGCATGTTGGCCATAGCTCTATTGCTGCCTTGCTGTGGGGCAATGGATACATCAATGTTACCGTAATTTCCAGATTATAAGCCGCACCTGAATATAAGCCGCACCAATAAGCTTCATGTTAGAGCAGTGGTTTTCAATCTTTTTGGTCCCAGGGCCCACTATTTATTCAGCACATTTCTTTTGTTTTGTTCACAATCCCACGATGGATTTTCGCAAATAACAGACGCAAAAGTTCAAAATTAGACCAAAATTAACATGACTCATGACTTATATCATATCACCCCCAAGGGTCCATTTGGTCTCATTTTTACGCTCTCAAAGAGTTACATCTGGTTAACCAACTTTCCATCATTTAGTCTGCAGAGCCCACCTGGAACCCTCTCAGGGACGACCCCTGTGTTACCTGTAAAGATCCATAGATTGGCCGCACTGTTGTATAAGCCGCAGGGTCAAAAGCATGTGAAAAAAGTAGTGGTGATGCCCCTCTAAATGCCCAGTCTGCCCCACCAAACACGATAGCATGCAAAACAATCCAGAGATTTCAAATTAAAGTGCTTATATTTAAAATGATTTGAAACACTACTACTGCTACTAACTGACTACAGCTGTGTCACCACTAAACCAACAGCATTTCATCATTGAAAACAGAAAACTCTGAGTCAGACCTTTAGCTTTATACATGCTGCGTGTCTGTTGCAACTTCAACAACAACTGATGTTATTATTGATGCTTGATTGCCTGATAAGTAACCAAAAATGGTATGGGTGCGGCTTCATCGCCCGTGGCTGGCGATGAGGCAGCCCACCCCCCCCCCCCCCCCCCCCCCCCCCCCCCCCCCCCCCCCCCCCCCCCCACCCCCCCCCCCCCCCCCCCCCCCCCCCCCCCCCCCCCCCCCCCCCAAATGGGAAATGTTACATCCGCCCCTGGGATGATCTTACCTTCTCTTTGGGGATGCGCTCCCAGTTCAGCTTCCTCAGTCGGCTCCGCCGGACGACGTCGGCCCGGTCGAAAGGAGAGGACGAAGGAGGAGGTGGAGCCGGGGGAGGGCGGGGGTGTGGGGGAGGAGGAGGTGGAGGAGGGGGGTGGTGGGGGCGGTGCGGTGGCGGGGGGCTGGTGGTTTCGGCCGGGACGGGCGGCATATCCATGGCGGTCACTTCCACGACAGCGGCGACCGGACAAGCAGGAGGCGGAGGAGGCGGGTCGACGAAAGGCGGCGTTCCATGAAAGGAACGGGACGGCTCCTTGCCGGATACGCTCAGGTTGATAAGCATAGAGGAGGGAGGGGGAGGGGGAGGGGTCAGTGGGGTTGACCGCGGGCGGCTAGGGGGCTTTAGAGCTGCGGCAGGGAGGCATGGAGGCTAATCCCCGTGTGCCAACAGCCCCTGCTCAGCCAAGGATGCCCCCTCTACCAGGGTCCGGTTCAAAGGTCAACCCAGTCGCTCTGGCTGTTTGTTGGTCTAGAGGAGAAGAAAAGGGAGGGAAAAAACACACATAATTGAACACAAACATTCCAAACAAACAAACAACCAACCCTGGGAGTTTATTCTTGTTGCAACCTTGCTTTAGACTAAAGAGGTGAACTCCCTGTTCTTTCAGCTCAAAAAGGTTACGACCTTCCTCCTCGGCTAAATATTCCAGAGCTAATTGTGACACCTGGCCCTGCAAAAAGTCCCTTTCATTAGCTGCCAGTTTTTTGAGCTTTTTGAACATGGTTAACCTCGGGTTCAACTTTCCGTGGAAGAAGTTCAAGGCGTGTTTGAGAAAGTACTAGCTGTGAGGTGAACCCTCTCTTTCTCCATCTCTCCTCTATTGGCTGTTTGAACAGCTTGTTCCATCCTGTTCGGATTCACTCCGCTGACTGCGTGCGTGTGTGTGTGTGTGTGTGTGCACAGCACAACAGAACACACACACACACGCACGCACGCACATGCCTTTCTTATTCTTCCTTCTAATTAAGACTGAAATGAAGACATATGAAGCACAAGGGGACACATCATACAGGTAACCACAGGTCTGAGATATACCATAAGGAGGCTACAGGTTTTCGCTGCATGGCGTGAAAATATTTGAAGTGCCGTAATTTCCGGACTATAAGCCGCACCTGAATATAAGCCGCACCAGCTAAATTTGGGGCAAAATACTGATTTTTCCATGTACAAGCCGCACCTGACTATAAGCCGCACCAGACAACAAGCTTCATGTTAGAGCAGTGGTTTTCCAGATCACTATTTGACAACATTCACCCCACAGAACACAAAACTAAAGATTTCTTTTGGTTTTGTCCACAATTCCAGGATGGATTTTCGCAAACAAAAGAGGCAAAACATAGAGATCAAAATGACCTATTAATTAAGTGGTGATGGTGAATATCATAACTCTTGAGAGTGTAAACATGAAACCAAATGGACCCACAAGGGTCCATTTGGTTTCAAGGGTCCATTTGGCTTATAGGGCCCATTTGGCTTATTGTCCATATATTACGGTAATACTTTGTCACTCACAGCTGATAATGTGGACAACGGCCATAGCCATGAAAGAGTGAAAACAGTCCCCTGCAGCGACCATAGCTGGGGGGTCCATTTTCAATTGATTCAAAGTTTCTACACATTTTTTAAATGTAACAGTAGTGAGTAATTGTCACCTCTGTGTAATGGGTGACAGTGCTTTGACTACAATCATAAAGTAAAATATATTTATATTTTTTATTATCAGTAGAACGATGGCTGTCATTTTTGCATGGTGACTTTTCAGCTTGGATTCCATCATTGATGATGTCATTGGAAGAAGTTTCTTACTGTCCACAGCCCTCCTGTGAGACACACACTGAGTAGAAACAAATAGTGGTATTTTATCATGTACATTAGTGAGGAACTGTTATATGAATATATGTTGAAAAGTGGTGAAGTTGTCCTTTAACATGGTGAAACATAACTTGATGTTATCAAGTTGTGTTTCACTAGGTTAATGTTTTTTTTCCAGACCTCCATTTGTAGAAACAGAGGGGGGAAACTGTTTTATTTTATGTTGTTCACACAACATCTCTAAGGTATATAAATGTCAGTAGTCAAATGTTGGGTGGAATTCCCCTTTTAACATCTGTGGCACAAATTAATAGTGATGTTAGTGCCAGCATGAGGTTTAGGTGTACTGCACAATGCCACACTGGTTTGGACTGGTACCAGGGCCGGATTTAGCCAGCCCTACTGGGGTGGGCACGAAGAATGGCAGTGTGTATGGGCAACTCCAAAGTTTTCATATGTAGCAGTGGTTTTGGTTTTCAATCTTTTTGTCACCGAGGGCCAACTATTTACTTGGGATTTGAGCCACGGACCGCCATTTGATGACATTTTAGCCCCACAGACCCCAAAACTAAAGATTTCTTTTGATTTTGTCCACAATACCAGATTGGATTTGAGGAACAAAACAGTCAAACATACAGATCAAAATGAGCATTAATATTCTACATTCTAGCATAGTTGTTCTCGTCAACGAAAACTAAAACGAAATGTGTTCGTCAACGACCATTTTTCGCGGGACGAAAACGAGACTAGACTAAACGAAAAACATGTGTATAAACAATAACTGGGACTAAATTAATATGCAATTTCGTTGACTAATAAATACTAGACGAAAATGTAGTTGACAAAATAAAAACTAATCTAAAATCTATTGTCATTTTCGTTCACGAACGAAGACGACACGAAATATATTATTATAATAATCGTATCTCTTTTTTGCGGAGTATTTGCTATGAAGTCACGTTGTGTTCGGAAGTGCACGTCGGGGCTGTCCGGGAGCACAGTCGCCTATCACTTTGTATATACTAGGCATTGTGATCACTTCAGCGTGGCTGTAACAAAACTATAAGACACGCGACAGAGATTTTACTCATACTTTATGGTCGAATCCTTTCACACAAAACAGCACGTTTGCACGGGATTGGGATATAAAGACAAGAGAAGATTTATGGAAATATTTTCACTAAATCGATGTGGACAGGGACAATACTTTATGCTTGTTCACAACTAGCGCCGTTGTGCGACGTCTCATCTTCGCCGAAAATGCTGTATACATCAGTGGTACGGGGACCACCAGTAGTCCTTGAGAGGGTTCCAGGTGGTCCCCGGCTAACTGGTGGAGACTTGATGTAACTCTTTGAGAGCGTAAAAATGAAACCAAATGGACCCGCATGCTCACACTTGTTGTTCTTGTTGTTAAGCAACTTGTTGTTTAGCTCCATCATTTTACACTGATGGGGCTACAGCGTTTCCAGTGAAGATGAGAGCTAGATTACAAACCTGAAGAGAAACCTCAGGATTTAGCATAAAGCAATCAGCCTGTCTGCTGCTGGTTGTAGAATGTAACGCTACATCAACGTTGTGTTGTTGAGTGACAGTGTTAGCTTAATGTTAGCAACGCAAAGCGGAATAGATTATAGACCGATTTACGCAAACTCCGTTCACTTCATGGGATCAGTCCAATGGAGGCTCATACATAGACTTCTATTGAGAAGAGACAACAAAAAGGGACAACCGAAAGTTACAGAATGCATTGGAGTCTATGGGCTCGTGCGAGTACATGAACCACGTGACCAGGCTGTTTTCTGCCCCATCAATGTCGCAACTCTTCTGGGCAGATCAGACCTGCCCACAACTTAGTTTGGCCACAACTTGAGATCGTGTTTTGACATTGAATGAATTGAACACACATTATATTACACATTGCTGGTGGGGAAACTATGATTTCAAAATTCAGTTGGAATGCTAGTTTAGCCTATTTAAAGGGGATTGCCATTATTATACCTTAGAGATGTTGTGTGGACATGCTAAAAAAAAACCCCCCCCCCAGTGTTCCCTAGAAATGGAGGTCTGAAAAAAAAAATCATTAACATGCTGAAACACAATTTGATGACATCAAGTTGTGTTTCACAATGTTTCTCCAGTGATTTTTTCTTTTGGGACCTTTTTGTGAAACAAATGAATACTATTTGGTTCCACTTGTACACACTCTGGATCCCAGGGGTCCTTCAGGAAATTCCCGGAGACTAAATTGTCAGACTAAAACTAGACTAAAATGACAATAGTTTTAGTCAACTAAAACTAAACTAATAAAATCATGGTTTCATGGACTAAAATAAAAACTAAAATGATTTACTTTTCGTCGACTAAAACTAGACTAAATAAAAAAAGGACGAGTTAGACTAAATAGGATAAAAACTAAAACCGGTGATTAAAAGTGGACTAAAACTGAAACTAAAATTAAAAATCGCAGACTAGAACAACACTGTTCTCTAGTTGTGCAGACTTGGGCTAATTTTGTTGAGGAATATTTTTACGCTCTCAAAGAGTTACATCTGTTTCCACAACTCTCTCAACCAACTTTCCACAACTCTCTCAAGGACCACTGGTGGTCCCCGGACAGATGAGACCACTGATGAAAACCACTGGTATTACCTTTCATTGGGTGGGCAGGATGCACATTTGGGTGGGCCCTGCCCACTCTGGCCCCCCTCTAGATCCAGCCCTGACTGATACACACACTACACTAACACCTAAATCAAATACACCACATGAAATTATCTTCTTAGTTTAAAGGCCATTATCAGCACAGTGTTTATAACAAATAAAAACTTCTAAAATGTCTGTTTTTTTATCCTTGTGTGAGGCCAGTCACCTGCTCTGAAGATTAAAAAAAAGAAAAAGCAATACAAATCTGAAAGCATTATTGTTAATGTTAACACACTTGCACTGGCAAGTTTAAGGGAAGGATTAAAGTCTATCTCTATCTCTGTGCAATTATACTCCAATGACTCATACAGTGTAGAACTCAAGTGGATGAGTGTCTTCTAAAACAGGGGTTTTCAACAGGTGGTCCGGGGACCACCAGTGGTCCCTGAGAGGGCTCCAGGTGGTCTCCAGCTAAGTTGGTTAACCAGATGTAACTCTTGAGAACGTAAAAATGAAACCAAATGGACCCTTGCGGGTCCATTTGGTTTCATTTTTTGTTTCCCAAATCCAGCCTGGAATTGTGGGCAAAAGCAAAATAAATCTTTAGTTTTGGGATCTGTGGGGCTAAAATGCATCAAATGGTGGTCCGTGGCTCAAATCCTGAATAAATCCCTGAGATGAAAAAGGTTGAAAACCCCTGTTCTAAAAAGGAAAAAAAAACTCCAATGATTACTAACAGAGTTGGTAGGTTTATAGCCCAGAACAGAACTCATTACAGCGTGTCTGAATGGTCAGAGAGAGGAGCTCTTTACCACTTTTGACACAAATTGATTGCCAAACTGTTCCAGTGACTGAGTGGCCAAGCCATCCAACTCACCAACACCACAGTGTACACAACATTCTAATCTACACCAGTGGTTTTCAACCAGTGGTCCTTGAGAAGGTTCCAGGTGGTCCCCAGGCTAAATGATGGAAAGTTGGTTAACCAGATGTAACTCTTGAGAATGTAAAAATGATACCAAATGGACCCTTTCGCGTCCATTTGGTTTCATTTTTACACTCTCAAGAGTTAAAATATTCATCATATGAATTAGCACCACTTAATTAAGAAGTCTAAACTGTTTGTTGGCAAAAATCCAGCCTGGACTTGTGGACAAAATCAAAAGAAGTCTTTTTTAGGTCTTTGGTGTGAAAATGTAATCAAATGGTGGTCCGTGGCTCAAATGCTGAATAAATGGTAGTCCCTGGAGTAAAAAAGGTTGAAAACCCCTGCACTACACAACCAAATCCATCCGCCACCGTTCACCCAGTTCAAGTTGGTTGTGTGTTTAGTTTGTGTCTGATGTTGTGTTTTCTTTTGGCAAAATAAGACGTATAAAAGTTATATAATTCACCATTTCAAACACGTCATGTCAGTAACCCTCCCTGCTAGTAGATAAGATAGGATGTGATTTACAAAACCTGTCACAGGTTTAGGTTTTGATGTTTATTATCACCAGCCCAACCTTATCATCTCAACTGTATACGCGCCTGTTGGCGCTTTTTAAACAAACTTTCCACACAAACAGTAGGCTTTTTCTACATCTTTAGTTTAAATTTATAAAAGATGTATAGCTTAATTGAGCCTATAATGTGCCGGTTTTCATTTATCATGTATTTAAGTGCCAGTTGCCAGCCACAACAATCCAAACCAAACAATTCCACCAGGATTACTTACTTGTCTATTCAGTGCGCCTCTTCGCGAGCAGCCAAACAGTTCCACAGTATAAGATCCACTTGGTAAGTTAAAAGTTATCTCCACAATATGGTCCAATTGATGAATTAGCTAGGCTATACAGGGGATCAAACCCCGCACACTTTGAACTATAAACCTCTCGCAATCTAAATGTAAAAACTAACTGCTAGGTTTATAGGTGCCTTACGTACATAGACGGTGCGGTGCGTTCCTGATCCGTTCATTCTGACTCTCAGTTCTAAACTCAACTCTAGGGAAACTTTCCAAAGCTTTCCAGGCAGGAACGCGCAGGCAGGCGCGCTCCCGCGGACGGATCAGAGCAGCAGAGTGTCAGAGCTGCGACATTGACGAGTCAGAAACTGAGAACTCGAGTAATACTGTTTCATGCAGCCAGAAGAATAGGGACCACCAAACTGGAGTTGGAAAACGCTTTGTTTTCAACGAGGGGATATTTTAGGCAAGTGTGCAACATGGCAACTGGTTTAAAGTATTGTATTGCTTGCCATTTCTGCTTACAGGCCCAGACCCGGGACTTGCCCCTATTTGTTGTCTCATTCTCAATAGAAGTCTAGCTAGAAGAGCCGCCATTAGGCTTCACCCCATGAAGTAAACAGAGTTGTCGTAACCCAGTCTATTATAAAAAGGCTCTAATCCAGTTCTGCATATACGCCTGTTCGCAATTTTGCGTCATGGGAATTTCTCACTTGAATTGAGTCAAGGGGTCCTAGACATGAAAAATCACCGAGGTGCTTGTCGTCATAGTGCCACGAAGGGCGTAATGGCCGAATCAAATATGGCCGCCATCATATATGATGAAAATCCAACTTTTGTGTACATACACATGCAATACCTCTATCCTGACTAATTGGGGGGTGGGAAATTCATTTCTGATGTTGTTATGACCATTTTGGGTGGTTTTGACCTTTAAAGGTCATGGTCAAGGTCATTTTGCTATTCCAAAGACCATAACCAACCATTGTTAGGGGTGTAATAAAACAGGTGCAATGGGTCTATTTCAACTAATTCTGAAATTAATTATTCACATCTGATACTGATATCTCTTTGTTTTTTCATAAACCTTAAAAGGCCTACATGTGCATAAGACATGGTGCAATAGAGTCAGTGATAAACGACAGCCATTATGTCTGGCTCTGGGATGCTGATTGTAGAGGATGTGATCAGGTCACTCAGTGGGAGATGTTCTGGCACTACAAGGACAAAGTGGCATATCCAGGGCAAACACATTTGCAGCAGAACACGTCAAGGTGTTCTTCTGCAAATCAACGTTCCCCCAGATCAGTTTTAATGCACTGATAGGACAAGTAAAGAAATTTAATCAGGAACTTCTGGAGTTTGAGAAGGAATGTGAGGCCAAGTCAGAGCTCTGCCAATTCTTTGGAGTTTGGCTTGAGTTGGTAGCTGTGAT
Source organism: Benthosema pterotum (assembly GCA_039105355.1). Lineage (NCBI taxonomy): Eukaryota > Metazoa > Chordata > Actinopteri > Myctophiformes > Myctophidae > Benthosema > Benthosema pterotum. The sequence continues at coordinate 31,703,925 of CM076984.1, read as the reverse complement.
AAAAAAAAATGCTGTAGTCTCTGAATGCAAAGGTAACTGAAATTGACATGCGGTAATGTTGAGACTATGGCGATCTTTGCAAAATGTGAATGCATAAACTGCCTGCATCATGCAGCTTCATGCTCATGGTATCTTGTGCAAAATAAAGGTTCTAGAGTTTGGTCAGTGAGTTGTTCAGGATCATCAAGGTGTTCTGTGCTGTAGGAGTGACATGAAGTTCAAGTAGACCATTCAGTGGGTGTCGAAGGGTCCTGGAGGTCACTAAGTAGTACGAGCCACACGCAACGCAAATGCTGTTGCAGAGTTTCAGCTTGTTTCATGAGATTGGGTTGATCACCAACGTCCTCAACCTTCTCACCATCGACACCCCCAAAAAACACACAGAAATGCCATCTCCAGCATACACTGTGCACCACTCTCTGCGTTAAATTCAGCAAGAATGTGGCGAAGCTGCTGGACTTCATGTTAGAGTGACAGAATCTATAGCCATTGTCAATGTGCCTGTAGCACTGCACAATCTGCTCACAAAGCAGGCTGTAGACAGAGGGGGTCGGTCTGTGCCTGCTAACTGTCTAGAAAATGGGGGGCATGTGTACTGCTCATACACACAGAAGACGTTAGTCGAGGAGACTAAGAAAATTAACTCAACCATACCAAAGAGGAAGCTACCTCACTTCAATGAGCAGTGATGGTGATGGTGATGGTGATCTTCCAGCTCATGTCAACAACTAAACTCTTGTCAGTGAGATTGAGCCTGGACTTGATATCACCCAATTGAGTGCAACATCTGCTCTTGCCACTCATGTTGTCATAGACCTCATGTCACCCCTCTACAAGTGATTCCTACATTGAGACGTCTCCAAAGGAAGTGGAGGACATGTGACATACAGACTGAGCAGCAGCCATTGACATCATTGGCATGAACAGAGACTTACCCATTCCTCAGCAACTCGGAGAACAAGTGGAATATCCAGCTGTTAGTTCAGGTTATGGTGTGCAGTCAAGCCTGTGGCAATACCATCAGCGCCGGCTCTGTCGTCCATGACAATGAGGTTCTCCAGCAAAGGTGACTGGTGGTGAGGACATCCCTGATCTCTTGAACTGAATTGGGGAAGCTGTCACCAGGCTAGTGTGGTGAATATGGAGTGGGCTATTCATGTTAAACAGTGCAAGAGAGCTCTTATAGTTTCCAAAGATACGGACACCTTTGCCTTACTGTTAAATTACACATACAGTACTTCCAAGCACTGGGGGCGAAGGAAAACTGGCAGCAGTATGGCAGTACGGAAAAAGTCACTCATGCTGCCACAGCATCAAGGAAAACCCCTAGCCAAGACTGTGATCAAGGCACATATCTTGACTGGAAAGGACTGCATGAGCATGAGCAAGGTGGGGCGGCTGTTGCTCAGGAGGTAGAGCAGGTCGTCCAATGATCTGTGGATCAGCGGTTTGAATCCCGGCTCCTCCTGTGTACATGTCGACGTGTCCTTGGGCAAGACATTGAACCCCAAATTGCCTCCGATGAGTTGGTTGGTTTGAGCTTGCCACCATTGGTGTGTGAATGTGTGAAGTTTGGATGCTGGCGTTGACTATTTGCCGCTTCACCTCCCAATGTATGAATGAATTAAACGTTGTAACGCACTTTGAGCACTTGGAAAAGCACTATAAAAATGCAATCCATTATAAGGTGGGCACCAAATATGCTGCCATAGCTTCTGACCCAGTACAATATCTGATAAACTTTGGTGAGACGGAAACCTTAACTGAACAAGACGCAGCATTGGCAGAGAAGTACATGGTACATGCGTGGACAGGGGCCAGGTCAAGTACAACATCTGAAACGTTTGATGGCCTTTGATTGGAAAACAATTTCAGTGTCAGTACTGGAAGTGATGCTATCCCTCCCACAAGCAGTTTGATCAGAGGTCACATCAAATGAGGTGCCTTTCTGGTGCATAGGGCTTGCAACCTGCTGCCAACATCCAAAGAACCAGAGGCAAAACTAGCACCAATGGAGCATGGATGGGAGGTGCACTTTGGTACACTTCTGTCATCAAAATACCTTACCACAAACCCTTAACATAAGTTAGCACTCAGCTAACCATGTCCAATGTGCAGGCAAGTGTGACACACAATGATGTGGCTGTCGTGCTGCTGGACTTCCATGCATTACATTCTGCCATGGAAAAAATAATGTAATAATCAATCACACTAGTGTGCATGTCCACATATACAGTATCCACTTTGAGAGGAAATACTTATGTTATTTGTATATTACTTTGTCACTCTTATTTAATAATTTCAGCACTCACTTAAAGGTTAAAAGAGAAATATATGATTGCTATATGTATTGTGTATGTTTGTTCTATAATAAAAATAAAAGTAAAAGTGACAGTAGGGGATAAAATTGTTGTTCAGTCATTGAAAAAATACAATTGGCAGTTCAGTTAAAGGCCGGTCAGTCAGTCATTGAATAAATAAATGAATAAACAAAAATAAATAAATAAAAATGGGGAGGAGAAGACAGCTTCCACGTGGCCTCCCCCATAAGTAGCTGAAGAGTAGTGGTTGCATGCCCTTTAACCAACGACCCCATCAAAATTATGCTTATCAATATCAATATCACCCAGGAGTCATACATGTCAGAATTATATGATTAGACCTACTGCACCAGTTTTTAATCATGGCCAAATTAGGTCTTCGGAATAGCAAAATGACCTTGACCGTGACCTTTAAAGGTCAAAACAACCCAAAATGGTCATAACAACATCAGAAATGAATTCCCCACCCTCAATTAGTGAGGATAGAGGTATTGCATGTGTATGTAAACAAAAGTTGGATTTTCATCATATACGATGGCGGCCATATTTGATTCGGCCATTACGCCCTTCGTGGCACTATGACGGACAAGCACCTCGGTGATTTTTCATGTCTAGGGACCCCTTGACTCAATTCAAGTGAGAAATTCCCATGACGCATAATTGCGAACAGGCGTATATGCTAGGAACTGGATTATAAAAGGCTCTGGTGTAAGTGTCCTCCCATTGGACGGATTGATGTGAGGTATTCCGTCAATGGTGAGAAAAAGTAGGAAACGCACATGTTGTAGTGTTGTAGTGGCAATTCTGCAAATACTACAAGTAAAAGTCAAAAAGTGTAGTTTTGGTTGAGCTGAAGTAGCCAGGGCAGTAGCCAGCTTCACGCAATTCAATTAAACAATCAGAAGAATTCAGTTATCTTATCTAAGTTCTTCTCTTATGCAAATGAGACAACGAAGGAAACAAACTGAAGTATCCTGAACGTGCATTTAATGGAAGAAAAGGGTAAGTGGAATGTAGCAAAAATCATACTTTTATTTGTTTACTTTTGGCTGAAAGGTAAAAAAAAAAAAAAAAAAAAAAAAAAAAAAAAAAAAAAAATAATCACATTCTATGTTGCTGTAAAACTACTCCTATCTATAGACCTGCGCAGTGACGTCACCACCCCGGTTCCAGAAGTGTTTTCCCATTGATTTTTCTCATAGACTTTTCGAAAATAATTCATATAAAGACGATTTCGCCGTGGACAAAGCCGACTCGGGTCGTGACAAATCATGATGACACACACAATATCATCATATAATATCTAATTAGCAAAAATTAGAAAACGGCAGGATACAACACTTTTTGCTTCGTTTTCATCTTAGAAATTATTTGATCGTCCCAAAATATTGTGTGTCATCATGATTTGTCACCACCCGAGTTGGCTTTGTCCGCGGTGTAATCGTCTTCATATAAATAATTTTCGAAAAGTCTATGAGAAAAATGAATGGGGAAAACACTTCTGGAACCAGGGTGGGCGGTGACGTCACCGTGCAGGCAGGCACGGACTGGCCATAGGGCATAGCGGGCATTTGCCCGGTGGCCTGCAAGGCTTTCTGGCCTGCTGGCCACCTGGCCACGACGTGAAATATAATAATTATAATTTACACAACATTGTAGTAGGCGAATGATGGTATATAAGCGGCTTATATAAGCCTAATGTGTTAGTATAGTCTGTTGTAGATGCTAAAATGCTGCTATCTATGCGTTTTTGACCCACCAAAAGCCCAAAAATTTTGCCCGGCGATGACACCAAATTTTGCCCGGCGATGACAGGGAGGTGGCCTGGTCTAAGTACAAAATGCCCGGCCTGAAAAAATGTCCCAGTCCAGCCTGCGTGCAGGTCTATAGGCTAACCTACAATCGATTCAAAGTTTATACACGTTTTTTACAGGTTTAACAGTAGTGAGTAATTCCCACCTCTGTCACTGTAATGGGTGACAGTGCTTTGACTACAATCAGTCACTTGTAAACCCTCACCATTATTCAAGGAGAATTCCACCCATTTTCAACATTTTTTCTGAGAGCGTACAAATGACATTTGTACGCTCTCAGAAAGAAAGAAGCGTCTAAAGAAATCCATTAACATGGTGAAAATACATCTTGATGATGTCATCAAGATGTTTCACCATGTTAGTGGTTTTCTTCAGTTTCGGTTTTCTTGGGAACACAGAATGGGGGAACTTTTTATCATGTCCACCCAGCACCTCTAAGATATACTAATGACATATTAGAATGTTGAAAATGGTTGGACTTCCCCTTTAATGCAGAAAACCGTTGAGAGTCATATTTATGGACAAATGGCAGTCCCTCACCTGAAGAATAATGTGGTTCATGTGCAGATTAGATTCTAAGATGAAAGCCTGTCTTCTCTAGCAGCAGGAGCATATGATATTGCCAACCTGATAAGTGTCTATTTCAGAGAGGAGTCATCTGAGAGGGACTGGGGGGGGGGGGGCGGGGGGGGGGGGGGGGGGGGGGGGGGGGGGGGTCCTTGTATAGTGCAGAGGGGTTTGATCAGACTGAAAATAATATAGGAGAGCAGTGGCGGATCTGCCCAGTCTGCCCCACCAAACACCAGTGTTGGGAATATTACTTTACCTTGTTAATGTATTACTTATTAATTATTACCTTCATTTTAAAGCAATATATTATATTACTTAAAAAAAACTTTTACAAAATATAGGGGTGTTGAATGATTAAAAATTTTAATCAAATTAATCACACCTTCCAAATTAATTTAATCATGATTAATCACCATTCGGACTATTTCGGACAATATGCCATGTTTTCCTGTGTATTGTTGCGGAAATGGAAAGACAGCAGGGCTATTCAACTAAATTGTTCAGGAGTCCGCATTGCCAAAAACCCAAGGGGCCCGGGGGCCAGACTGCCACAGAGACTACTCTCCACCATGACATGTGTACACACACAGCCACATTTTTAAAGTATTTCACTTTTAAAATGCTCCATTTATAACAAAAGTGCAATGTGCATCTGGTCTTTCTAACATGCATCATATTTGAACCAAATCAAAATACACGTTTATAGTGCAGCTTATGAAAAAGTTCTTCATATCTGCACAACAGCAGCAAATCACAACATCTAAGGCACACTTATTGTGCTCTCTTTTTAATTCTCAAAAGGCTTGCAACAGGGGACAGGGCTAGCCTACAGCCTGCAACTAATGACAGTGATGGCACATCTTGACTGGCCAGTGGCCATACAATAGGGCCCACCATGTTCATTTCATCAAGACAGACGTTACACATATTCACTAATGCAAAGCCAAAACACAAGCAGCAAATCATAGTGGAGGTAAACAGGGAAAGAAATTGGCTCTACCTCCTGCAGCCAGCATGCACTCGACTCTTCATCATCTCAGCATCTCTGGGTGTTTTTTTTTTCTTCTTGACAATAATCCATGCAACAGTGGCGTCCTTTTACCATCGGATTATTTTGCGACAGCATTGACTTGGTTACAGAGCAATACGTCTGCTTGCGCTCCCTATGGAGTTTCAATTTAGCCATTATTTCTCGGTCCACTCGTTATTAAACTGGCGATTTTCTGAATCAACTTTTCTTCTCAGTTTCGATGGCGACGCGGTTTATTTAAAAAAACACACCATTCATTCATTCATGCATTCATTCATTCATTCATTCATTCACACCACAATAGTTGGGAGTGATCCGAAAGAGCTGCGTGTTTGTTTTGTTTACATCTGCATCTGGCTTCACGTGCAGGAAGCAGGAAGTGGAAGGGACCGTAGAGACTAGTGGCAGACTAGCGACATTGAGGGGTCACAGAACAGAGCGTGCGCTGCTATTCAGTTAGCTGTACTCATGCTCAGTGGAAATGAAGAGCAGCCGCCATTAGCATTCCATGGAAGTGAACGGAGATGTGCTGAACATGTCAGGCCACCAGTTTAGTAGCCCTGAGGCCTACTCGCTCGAGCCCATAGACTCCAATGCGTTCCTCAACTTTGTCCCTATTTGTTGTCCCCCTTTAATAGAGTCGCCAGCAAACGGAATCACATCCGAGAAAGAGCACGCGCGCGTGCATGTGCGTTAATTGCGTTAGAAAATTTAACGCTGAAAACGGGGAAATTTAATCAACGCCGTTAACGCGTTAAAAATCAACAGGCCTGCAAAATATATAATTAAATGTTAAGTATCAATATTAATCAAATATTGTGTAGGCGAGTGGCATACCTACAATACAGCAAGCCCACTTGTGGCTATATGGCCAAAAACAACTTGAAAAAACGTCACTCCTGAATAAATAATTTGATGACAAATGATAGAAAATAAGTTTAATCATTTAACTTTTGCAGTTGTCAAGATAATTTCACAAGAACATTTTCAATGAGACAGATTGACAGAAAGTAATATTGAAAGTAATGCAGTAATGTAGAAAGAAAAGTATAATATATTAGATGGTTTTAGTTAAGTAATATATTTATATTACAAGTTACTGCATTTTGGTAATATATTATGTAATATATTAAGTTACGTAGTGCACATGTCCCAACACTGCCAAACACGATGGCATGCAAAACAACCCAAGATATTTCAGTGCTTATATCTAAAAGTATTTGAAACAACTAATGAAAATGGTTACCATTTCTTCTGCCCCCCCCCCCCCCCAAATTGGGAAATGTTACATCTGCTCCTGTACGAGAGAGAGGAGAGAGAGCTAGAGCAGATGGTTGTCAGAAATTTATGTCCACATTTCTCCTGGATCCGTCCTGGAAGCAGGGGAGGATTATCCAACGGGCACATTGGGCCCAGGCCAGGGACCCCTGACCTAGGGGGACCCCTGACCTAGCGGGACCCCTGAGGTTGAGTGTTCATTTTTGTGTCAATAGAATAACCCCAAAATCCCATCATGATGGTACATTACTGCAAGTCAGGGGTGCACACTTTTTTGACTTGAGAGCTACTTTCAAAATGATCTGTCTCAACCAGATCTACACATCAAAAATGTGATTGTTTCATTACTGAAAATCCATTTCAAGGCCCCATTAATGACGTTTGAAAACAGTATTGGAGGTTTGAGTTGACAGTTTGTGATGTTGAGTTTAGTTTCTTGCACCCAAAACTAATAACTTTCACATTTTGTCCATAATTTGTTCACAATAACAGTTATTCTCGATCGTCTAATTGTATGGACTCTTGAAAATTATGTAATTCAGACGTCTAAATATAATTTAACTCTTGAGAGCGGTAAAATGAAACCAAATGCACTCGTAAGGGTCCATTTGGTTTCATTTTAACACTCTCAAGAGATCTATAAGGGTCTAAGTGCTGGGATGACTGTCATGTGATCTACCTGCACGGCCCTGCCTGATCTTGCATTTATTTGTCTCATAGTTATTTTGGCAGTTTATTTCTAGCAATCCCCTGCTCCTTTGGATGGTGGCGGCCCATGCAGGGGCCCATAATTCCTAGATCCATCTATGGCAGGAAGAAAAGAGAGAGGACATGAAGCTACAGTAGAAGTCCCACATGGAGCTCTGAAACGGGGCGGCGGCCGTCCAGCTGTTGACACATGGGGGGTGTGGACTAGTCCTCCTTTCATCCCAAGTGCTTCATGGAGCGATTTCTGGGCCCACCACATCACCTGCAGGCCACATGCACCCCCAGCCATGGGACCGCACAGCTCAGGTAACTACCCTCCCCCCTCCCTCCCTCCCTCCCTCCCTCCCACCGTGGCCCGCTGACAAGTCCTAGTCAGCACCTCTGTGGCTTTGGGAACAGTAATTAGGGGGTTAGGACCCCTTGAGATCTGGCTATTGTTGTGGCTGTCGCCCCCAAGGGGGGGCAGGTTATAGGCCTGCACTCGTGCCAGAATAAACCATTCTCAGGAAACTTCACTTTCTATTGAGTGAGTCGCTCGCTCTGCTCTGAGTTACAGTGTGTTCCAGAATACAAGGAAATGCCAGTGGCTGAGCGACGTACGTGACGCGGGGCTACTCAAATCCCATGCCAA